>JAVJIF010001857.1:0-154686 GCA_038442645.1 Agave tequilana
GGACGAGCAAATCTGTTGATTGTATGGTTTCAGATCACGGCTCCATAAGACTAGTACGTCGAAGGAATAATCCAAACAAGGAAACCCTCATATATATACCCTTATCTTATGTCACCATAATCCAAGCACATACAATCCAATTGTACTCTGGGCATGATAAGATAATGAACAGGAGGCAAGTGGATACAAGGGATAAAGTAGAGCATAATAACCATAAAACCGGAAATCCGATGAAAAACCAGTACAAGCAAATATGATGAGGCATATCACAGATTCAAAGCGTTTAAGCTGCAGGCTTCAGTATGCGTCCCATTCCACATACCTCTACTTACAACTTAAAGAGCCGGTTATTAGACACTTTATTATTACTCGTCTTACCCTGATATCTAGCTATGTGAACTAGCGTCCCAGCACACATAGATCCATATCCGAGTAAAGCAGGTTGTTATGGAAACTAGCGGGGTATCAACGAACTATGTTTACAGTGGGTCCCGTGCATGCCGGGACCACGGTCCAGGATTGTTCCGTTGCATGGAAACGGAAGCCAGCCGCAAGGCTAAACAGGAGGGACTTATGTATGCCCTTATCATAATGAAGCCAGGAATAAGGGAGCCAGCTCTCCCCTCGGTCCCCTGGAGGCCCTCAGGTCAGACCGGAAACATGATTGTACAATATACCTAATGCCACTGTAAACACGAACACATATTGATATCCGCAAGTTTCCCCCGACCCAATGCAAGTGGTTCCTTTTATGAATTATTAGATTAATTATCAATTTACGGGAATAACAAGAGCAGGACATGATCAGGAATTCAGGAGTTCAGGTCACTGTATATAATACAGGATAACAGGTCACTGATCATGATACAGGATAACAGGTCACTGATCATGATACAGGATAACAGGTCACTGATCATGATACAGGATAACAGGTCACTGTACATAGTACAGGATAACAAGACAGGGTTCCCGTAAATGTGATAATCACAGGTCAAGTATATCATGCTGTGTGTCAAGTGATAGCATGACAGGATGATGATATTAGACAGGTAACCAGTCATGTCAAGAGATTGATAATAATCCGGTGGCAAGTCATGTCATAACAAGGGGTCTTGCCAAGTAGTAGCATGTCAGGTGTTAGATGATAATACATCAGTTGGCAAGTGATATACATGTGTTAAAAGTAATATGAAAACGACAAGTAGTATAGACAGGTGTCAGGCATGAAGCAATGGCATGGGGTAGAATAGTAGCTGAGCACAACAAAGCGGGGCTAAGCAAGCTGGAAATACAGATAGCAACCAGGATTTATCACTGGAGCGTCTGGCGAGGTTACGGGACGACTCGACTGAAGTACGAGCGGTAAATCCGGCAGCAACTCGCCTGGACGAATCTAGTGGTAAAGCGCTGAACGCTGATCATGATAACCAGGCGGAGCTGAACGAGCTGGAAGCACAGGCAGCGAACAGAGTTTAGACACTAATGCGCTCTGCGAGGTTACCGGGATACTCGGATTTAGATACGAGTAGAGAATCCGGCAGCAACTCGCCTAAACAAATTTAGTGAATAAAGTACTGAGCGCTAAGCATGCTCACCAGGCGGAGCTGAGAAACCTGACGATCCCAATCACGCCTCTTTCGAGACAGTGAGGGACCGGAGGCTGAACTGAGAGACCTGCCGGTCCCAATCACCTCTCTTTCGAGATAGTGAGTGACGGAGGTTGAAGGGGTCCGGAAGCTAAGTATGGTATAAGGCAGTACAATACATCACAGGCATGGTATGAGTACAAGAAGGAAACTACCCTAGTACAAGCATTCGTCACAGAGCAATACATGTCCAGAGATTGGCACTCGGCCACACACAGATATAGGGACTCAGCCCAATACAAAATACATGGAAACATAGAATAAAATACATGTCGACCCGACGAAGCGGGGAAACCCAAATGGAGGCGAGAGCGAGAACACTCGCCTAAATCACCGGAAAGCCGAAAAGTCTGGAATCCAGGGAACTCGCGTATGCGCCATAAAATAATATATAATTATGAGGAGAGAGAAAGTGAAGAGGAGAGAGAAGGAGTTAGAGAGAGAAACCTAGAGAGAGAAAGAGACACAGGGAGACGCGGGCTTGACAGTGGGACGCGAGGGTTGCAGACGCGGGAGACGCGTCGCAGGAATAGCAGACACGGGGATCACAAACGCGGGAATAGCAGACGCGGGGTTCGCGTCGCGAGAAGTACCAGACGCGGAAATAGCAGATGCGGGATAGCAGACGCGGGATTCGCGTCGCATAGATGCCTTAAACGCGGGATCTGCGTTCAAGTGCGGACGCGAGGGAAACGCGGACGCGGACGTGGGTTCTGCGTCGCGTCAATACAGAAACGCGCGGAGCGCGTTAAGGGATTGCCTAGACGCGGGGTGAGATCCGCGTTAGGAAAGTCTTGGCGAGGAAAATCACTCGCCGACAAGATTCCTTGCTGCGCCCGACGAAGGGAAGTTCGGCCCAATCCAAAAGGAGGGTACCGGCCCTAAGTCTTGCCAACGGAGAAGAACGCGGCCCCAATCCAAAAGGAGTGGCCGGCCCTTGAGTCTTGCGACGAAGAAGAGCACGGCCCAATCCAAAAGGAGTGGCCGGCCCTGATAAGAGTCATTTTCCAAATGGAGAAGACGAACAGGAAGAGGAACCAGGAAGAGAGAGAGAGAGACCCAGGAAAGAGAAAGTTGTAGGAAAAAGAGAGGAAATATGGTTTATTTGGAATTTGTTTGGAATTAAAAGGAGGAGGGTATTGATGTAAATATGGGGAAGTAGTTTTAGGAATGTGGTGGGGGTATTATTGGAAAGAGGGATTTCTTTTGATGAAATGGAAAGGAAAAAGGAAAGAAAGAAAGAAAGAAAAGAAGAAAAGAAAGAATGAAAAGAAGAAGGAGGAGGAGTGGGGTGGCCGGCCGCCGGCGGTGGCCGGCCGGCCAGGCGGCGGCGGCGGCGGCGCCTGGGAGGCCGCCGCGCGCGATGGAGAGAGGGAGGAGGGGTAGGCCTTTGGTGTTGTGGTTGTTGTTGTTGTGATGGAGGTGGAAGATGATGGTGGTGGTGGTGGTTGTGGTGGTTGTGTGGTGATTGGAGGTTGTGGGGAGTTAGAGGAGGTGGAGGAGGAGATGATGGAGTTGTTAGAGTGGTGGAATTGGTGGTGGTGAGGGAGGAGAATTGGAAGAAATTGGAGGTGGGAGATGATGGGTTTTTGGAGAAATTGAGGAGGAGGAGGAAGAATTGGGGTTGTTGATGGTGGAGGAGTATTGTGGGTGTTGGGGGATGCGTGGTGGCGGCGGCTAGGCGGCGCCGGAGGCGGCGGCGACGGTGGTGGAGCGGCGGTGGAGAGAGGATGCGTGAGTTGAGTGTTGGAGGTTGAAGATGAAGTTGTTTTATTTTGGAATTTTTTGGTTTGTAAATGAAGAATGAAATGGGTATTGATTTATTAGAGAAGGAGATGGTGAAATAATAAAGGGAAATGGTGGTGGTTGCTCCCTGTGCTCAGCCATGCCCTGCTCTCCCCTTGCCCTGCTGCGTTGAGGAGATGGGAGTGGGTGAAGGAAGAGAAAGAAAAGAAGAAAAGGAAGAAAAGTCAAAGGAAAAAAAATTAATTAAATAAAATAAAATAAAATAGTTTAAAAATCTTTATTATTAGAAATTTATTTATTATAATTTCTGAAAGTATAAATAGTGGGTGGGGTAGGGAAGGAAAAAGTACAGAAAGTTAAGACGGTAATAAATATTATTATTTTAATAAGGTAAAAATTCGACTGTTTCAGAATCCTTCCGAAAAATTCTCAAAAATAGCAAATATTATTCTAAGATGTTTGGTGAAATCAGATTCAAAAAATATAGTATAGTTTTAAAAATAAAAATCTTGAAATCATCCGGCGATACCGGCCGACACCAATTCCGGTGAAATTTTCATAAATTCATAAAATCTCAGAAAAAGGTATTTAGATAGGAAATGTGATTTTAAGAAATAATGTCTAAAGGCCCTTCTAGTAATTCCAATCCGTTTGTAAATTAAAAATCCGGGAATCGGTCAGCGGCACTGATCGACACCGGTTTTGAAGATTCCCAACTTAATTGAGGAAAATTCCAAAAAAATCATAGAAAATCTAGAATATTGGAAAATGATGTTTAAAACTGAAATCGGTCAAATCGGAATACCGGAATGTCCAAATCGAGCAATACTCTAGGATCGGGCCCTCGGTTCAGACTAGGGCTGACTCCGAGTCCACGAATCCAAATCCAAGACAAAACATTCATATAAATAGTTCGTACTACAAAACAAATACCGGAGGTAAATCGAAAAATACGATCGAAAAATCTGAATACGTAATTAAGTACGTATTCCGGGAGCAGGGTGTTACATTCCATCCACCTTACAAAAAATTGCGTCCTCGCAATTTCGATAAGGGGTAAATGAACACAAAAAGATAGGAATGAGGATTATGCCAATCAAGATATGAATAACCATGAGTTGTTTCCCCCAGATTGACTGAACAACTAACTCAGGACTAAAGCATCTCTGCACTTCTGCCGTATATATACATCCTCTGACGGTGCCATAATAATACTGATCTGATGTCTGCTTATAAAAGAACACTGCCAGAACTTCAAAGGACTAACCCATTCTGAACAATATAAAGTGAGCTGACTTGGTAAGATAATCAATAATACTTCGATCAGACTGTGAGCTAAAGCTAATGAAATCCATAGTGCTGAAGTCCATAATATAATATAAAACCTGCATAGTAAGATGTTATCCTTTTGCAGTAGAATCACTGACGGGCTGCATACTGGGCTTTGTTAACTCTGAAAGACGTAACCAAGAATAACTGTGAAGAATTTGGAATACTGACTTATGAATGATAAACCGACTGCAGATGAAACAGGAAGAAGATATCTGAGCCCTGCAAGATTTGTAGAATGGATCATTGACAAGGCCATGGCGATAGCTCCGATATAGTGATGGAACTCTGTTTAGCAGATCCATAAAAGTACGCTAGAAGAAATCCGAGGAATGGCTAGAGTGCCAAGCACTGAAAGGACTAGCCACGGATGAAACCAAGCCTAGATGAGGTCATCGCGTAACACGGCTCAGGTGTTAAACATTAGGGTGCCGCGAAGCTAACGCTCTGCGAGACTCGCATATAGCGAAGTTCACGCGACGAAGCCAGCGCGTAACACAACGCTAAATGCTAAGCACCAGGGTGCAGCGAAACTCACACCCGGTTAGGTTCACGGATGACTAGAACACGACCCTCGCTAGGCGAGGCTAGCGGAGCCTTTGGTCCACCAATTTAATAAAAACTGCCAGGAGTTGGTGGCTCTGAGAATATGATCAAGAAATATATAATAACTGAGACGTGTCCCGAATGCTGTCTTCTGAATAATAATCGGACGGCATATTAGCTCTGAGAAAACCCGAGTTCCATAATCATAATCGAAGAAATCATGATCGCTATTAGAGTAATAGAAAATATCATAACTCTATCTGCCAGAAGTCCTGATTCTGAAATGTCGTTATATATACTGACACTTCTAATGAATTGATGCAATCTATCCGACTTACATAAGTGACGACTACTCTGCTTGATGTGCTAGTCTCCCATGATGTATCCAGAATATAAGAATATAACGCCGGGGCCGAAGATCTGCCTAATATAAGATAATGTGATATACCAGAGTTGAGAAGCGCCAGAACATAATTAGAACGAACCACATCTGCCCGGCTGTTACCTCACTAGTCAACACATATCTTAAGTTGGCATAAAGATCACGAAAATCAGAATAAATCAGAATAACAAAAATAGAAGAGATAGGAATCATGAAATAGGGAGAGAGATAGGACGGACTAGGATTAATGGAGATAGGGCAATGAGGAGGATATGATATAGAGAATTTACCAACTCCGGACATATTAAAATGGGGATAATAATTACGGTCAGTACTTCAAGGATTCCTCCTTCAGATATCGAACCCCCTTTCTGTTCTTACTCCATCATCTTGAGCATCCTGACTTCCCCTTCAGCCAGATCATATGTTTGCTTCCCTTCACCATGTGCCCTAGTTCTTGGTCTCCTTTGTATATGACTCCATGCTGGATGCTGGGGATGAAGTGAGGTTATTCTGACAGTAGGTCCTGGATTCCCTCACAACGGTGATACTGGAAGAGTTGATCTAATCGGTGTAATGTTCCCTGTCTCTTTGAACAGACAGTCACTTTTCAATTAATCTCCGAACCCGTATATGACATAATCCGTAACCTTCTGGTGGTTGTGTTGGAGGTGCCCGGCTTCAGACAATATCCGCACATCATATGTTGTGGGCAGGATTGGAGGGATGGCTTAGCTAGTAGGGCGTCCAGAGGCCTGTCTGAGCCTTCAACTTCCATCAATTAAGAGGGTCTCTTCACCAACTTCATCTGCAACTCATTCTAATCTTCCTCCTCTGGTCCATTCCACTTCCCGGATGATGACTGAAGAACTTGAGAATACTCCTTGGGCTGCTTGGGGATAAAAAACATCCTGCTCTTCATTTCCATTTCTCACTTAAGATATTGCTTGCTCGGTTCTCCTTATCGGCCACCATGTAAAACACCGACCGACTCTGCCTTAGGAATTTTGCGGTGTACTTATCTACAATCCAATCTCCCTACCGCAATTTGCTAAATCATTCTTTCATTTCTTCCTGGGCTATTACAGAGAAGAATCTTCCTATAGAAATCCTTCGAGAACTAGTCCCAAGTGTTGGGCTTTCCCAGTCTCGCTGCTTCCGCCAACTATTACATCCAGGCTACATCTTCTAACTGAATCTCGATCATTTTCACCTAGTTCTCGTCAGGGACCCAAGTTGACTTAGAAGACCTATCAGGTTTATGACCACTGCTATACCTCCAGGGCTTCTCCATGCTTGAAAAGATTGCCGGCTGTAATTTCCTGAAATCTAACATGTCGTCTGGCTTCTGTTCCCGGAGTGCAACCAATGATCCTTGGTGCGGGACCTTCGCCTGTACTTGATCGTGTCTCATCATATCTTGCAGAGATAGTCTTAAATCAAGATTTTCTCCATTAGGGTTACCCTAGGAAGGACCAGAACCGTTATGATCTTCCCATCTTTTCATGTCCGAGTTGGTCCAAGAATAACAAGAAACTGAAGTATGAAAGGATAGGATAACTTCAGAATTCAAGGATAAGATTATCAAGAGAGAATGGATAGCTTTGTACTTGTAGTTGGATTGTATAACCAAGACTCATGCATTCCAGTTGCAAATTTCTTTACCATTAATTTGCCGTCTGGACGTACTGAGGAGGTGAGAGCCTAAGCTCTGATACCAACCTGTAACGCCCCGATCGGCGGATACGGAGACATTACTGCAACGTATATACGCAGGTCAGAAATACCCTCACGTATATACGCTAAGCATCAGTACATGCAAGAATCAGAGTACGGAAGCAAGTGGTGCATTATACATTCCAACACATGAGTACAATTACAAAGTTATCACAGAGGTGATCCAATATTACATGAATATTACATCACTGACATGCGCAATTGCGAGATTACAAGCAGATGTACATGGATGAATAGTACAAAAGAGCACTCACGAGTTTACTAAAGGAAACTCGAGAGGCACACAGGGGGGCTGGAAGGGGAAGAGCTCTGAACGGTCTGCTGGAGATCCACGCTTCAGCTGCGCCATTGATGATCAGCAACTGGAAGAATCCATAAGCTCCAAGCTCCATGACCTGGACATGAGGATCCAGGGGAGTCAGATGAAACTCCCCAGGCGAGTGGTGAAGCAAAAGCCAAGTGGCGAGCAAGGGTAAGCACATGTAAAGCGATAAACCAAATAAAGCCGAGGACGAGCAAATCTGATTGTATGGTTTCAGATCACGGCTCCATAAGACTAGTACGTCGAAGGAATAATCCAAACAAGGAAACCCTCATATATATACCCTTATCTTATGTCACCATAATCCAAGCACATACAATCCAATTGTACTCTGGGCATGATAAGATAATGAACAGGAGGCAAGTGGATACAAGGGATAAAGTAGAGCATAATAACCATAAAACCGGAAATTCGATGAAAAACCAGTACAAGCAAATATGATGAGGCATATCACAGATTCAAAGCCGTTTAAGCTGCAGGCTTCAGTATGCGTCCCATTCCACATACCTCTACTTACAACTTAAAGAGCCGGTTATTAGACACTTTATTATTACTCGTCTTACCCTGATATCTAGCTATGTGAACTAGCGTCCCAGCACACATAGATCCATATCCGAGTAAAGCAAGGTTGTATTGGAAACTAGCGGGGGTATCAACGAACTATGTTTACAGTGGGTCCCGTGCATGCCCGGGACCACGGTCCAGGATTGTTCCGTTGCATGGAAACGGAAGCCAGCCGCAAGGCTAAACAGGAGGGACTTATGTATGCCCTTATCATAATGAAGCCAGGAATAAGGGAGCCAGCTCTCCCTCGGTCCCCTGGAGGCCCTCAGGTCAGACCGGAAACATGATTGTACAATATACCTAATGCCACTGTAAACACGAACACATATTGATATCCGCAAGTTTCCCCGACCCAATGCAAGTGGTTCCTTTATGAATTATTAGATTAATTATCAATTTACGGGAATAACAAGAGCAGGACATGATCAGGAATTCAGGAGTTCAGGTCACTGTATATAATACAGGATAACAGGTCACTGATCATGATACAGGATAACAGGTCACTGATCATGATACAGGATAACAGGTCACTGATCATGATACAGGATAACAGGTCACTGTACATAGTACAGGATAACAAGACAGGGTTCCCGTAAATGTGATAATCACAGGTCAAGTATATCATGCTGGGTGTCAAGTGATAGCATGACAGGATGATGATATTAGACAGGTAACCAGTCATGTCAAGAGATTGATAATAATCCGGTGGCAAGTCATGTCATAACAAGGGGTCTTGCCAAGTAGTAGCATGTCAGGTGTTAGATGATAATACATCAGTTGGCAAGTGATATACATGTGTTAAAAGTAATATGAAACGACAAGTAGTATAGACAGGTGTCAGGCATGAAGCAATGGCATGGGGTAGAATAGTAGCTGAGCACAACAAAGCGGGGCTAAGCAAGCTGGAAATACAGATAGCAACCAGGATTTATCATTGGAGCGTCTGGCGAGGTTACCGGGACGACTCGACTGAAGTACGAGCGGTAAATCCGGCAGCAACTCGCCTGGACGAATCTAGTGGTAAAGCGTTGAACGCTGATCATGATAACCAGGCGGAGCTGAACGAGCTGGAAGCACAGGCAGCGAACAGAGTTTAGACACTAATGCGCTCTGCGAGGTTACCGGGATACTCGGATTTAGATACGAGTAGAGAATCCGGCAGCAACTCGCCTAAACAAATTTAGTGAATAAAGTACTGAGCGCTAAGCATGCTCACCAGGCGGAGCTGAGAAACCTGACGATCCCAATCACGCCTCTTTCGAGACAGTGAGGGACCGGAGGCTGAACTGAGAGACCTGCCGGTCCCAATCACCTCTCTTTCGAGATAGTGAGTGACCGGAGGTTGAAGGGGTCCGGAAGCTAAGTATGGTATAAGGCAGTACAATACATCACAGGCATGGTATGAGTACAAGAAGGAAACTACCCTAGTACAAGCATTCGTCACAGAGCAATACATGTCCAGAGATTGGCACTCGGCCACACACAGATATAGGGACTCAGCCAATACAAAATACATGGAAACATAGAATAAAATACATGTCGACCCGACGAAGCGGGGAAACCCAAATGGAGGCGAGAGCGAGAACACTCGCCTAAATCACCGGAAAGCCGAAAAGTCTGGAATCCAGGGAACTCGCGTATGCGCCATAAAATAATATATAATTATGAGGAGAGAAAGTGAAGAGGAGAGAGAAGGAGTTAGAGAGAGAAAACCTAGAGAGAGAAAGAGACACAGGGAGACGCGGGCTTGACAGTGGGACGCGAGGGTTGCAGACGCGGGAGACGCGTCGCAGGAATAGCAGACACGGGGATCACAAACGCGGGAATAGCAGACGCGGGGTTCGCGTCGCGAGAAGTACCAGACGCGGAAATAGCAGATGCGGGATAGCAGACGCGGGATTCGCGTCGCATAGATGCCTTAAACGCGGGATCTGCGTTCAAGTGCGGACGCGAGGGAAACGCGGACGCGGACGTGGGTTCTGCGTCGCGTCAATACAGAAACGCGCGGAGCGCGTTAAGGGATTGCCTAGACGCGGGGTGAGATCCGCGTTAGGAAAGTCTTGGCGAGAGGAAAATCACTCGCCGACAAGATTCCTTGCTGCGCCCGACGAAGGGAAGTTCGGCCCCAATCCAAAAGGAGGGTACCGGCCCTAAGTCTTGCCAACGGAGAAGAACGCGGCCCCAATCCAAAAGGAGTGGCCGGCCCTTGAGTCTTGCCGACGAAGAAGAGCACGGCCCCAATCCAAAAGGAGTGGCTGGCCCTGATAAGAGTCATTTTCCAAATGGAGAAGACGAACAGGAAGAGGAACCAGGAAGAGAGAGAGACCCAGGAAAGAGAAAGTTGTAGGAAAAAGAGAGGAAATATGGTTTATTTTGGAATTTGTTTGGAATTAAAAGGAGGAGGGTATTGATGTAAATATGGGGAAGTAGTTTTAGGAATGTGGTGGGGGTATTATTGGAAAGAGGGATTTCTTTTGATGAAATGGAAAGGAAAAAGGAAAGAAAGAAAAAAGAAAGAAAGAAATGAAAAGAAGAAGGAGGAGGAGTGGGGTGGCCGGCCGCCGGCGGTGGCCGGCCGGCCAGGCGGCGGCGGCGGCGGCGCCTGGGAGGCCGCCGCGCGCGATGGAGAGAGGGAGGAGGGGTAGGCCTTTGGTGTTGTGGTTGTTGTTGTTGTTGTGATGGAGGTGGAAGATGATGGTGGTGGTGGTTGTGGTGGTTGTGGTGGTGATTGGAGGTTGTGGGGAGTTAGAGGAGGTGGAGGAGGAGATGATGGAGTTGTTAGAGTGGTGGAATTGGTGGTGGTGAGGGAGAATTTGGAAGAAATTGGAGGTGGGAGATGATGGGTTTTTGGAGAAATTGAGGAGGAGGAGGAAGAATTTGGGGTTGTTGATGGTGGAGGAGTATTGTGGGGTGTTGGGGGATGCGGTGGCGGCGGCTAGGCGGCGCCGGAGGCGGCGGCGACGGTGGTGGAGCGGCAGTGGAGAGAGGATGCGTGAGTTGAGTGTTGGAGGTTGAAGATGAAGTTGTTTTATTTTGGAATTTTTTGTGGTTTGTAAATGAAGAATGAAATGGGTATTGATTTATTAGAGAAGGAGATGGTGAAATAATAAAGGGAAATGGTGGTGGTTGCTCCCTGTGCTCAGCCATGCCCTGCTCTCCCCTTGCCCTGCTGCGTTGAGGAGATGGGAGTGGGTGAAGGAAGAGAAAAAGAAAAGAAGAAAAGGAAGAAAAGTCAAAGGAAAAGAAATTAATTAAATAAAATAAAATAAAATAGTTTAAAAATCTTTATTATTAAGAAATTTATTTATTATAATTTCTGAAAGTATAAATAGTGGGGTAGGGAAGAAAAAGTACAGAAAGTTAAGACCGGTAATAAATATTATTATTTTAATAAGGTAAAAATTCGACTGTTTCAGAATCCTTCCGAAAAATTCTCAAAAATAGCAAATATTATTCTAAGATGTTTGGTGAAATCAGATTCAAAAAAATATAGTATAGTTTTAAAAATAAAAATCTTGAAATCATCCGGCGATACCGGCCGACACCAATTCCGGTGAAATTTTCATAAATTCATAAAATTCTCAGAAAAAGGTATTTAGATAGGAAATGTGATTTTAAGAAATAATGTCTAAAGGCCCTTCTAGTAATTCCAATCCGTTTGTAAATTAAAAATCCGGGAATCGGTCAGCGGCACTGATCGACACCGGTTTGAAGATTCCCAACTTAATTGAGGAAAATTCCAGAAAATCATAGAAAATCTAGAATATTGGAAAATGATGTTTAAAACTGAAATCGGTCAAATCGGAATACCGGAATGTCCAAATCGAGCAATACTCTAGGATCGGGCCCTCGGTTCAGACTAGGGCTGACTCCGAGTTCACGAATCCAAATCCAAGACAAAACATTCATATAAATAGTTCGTACTACAAAACAAATACCGGAGGTAAATCGAAAAATACGATCGAAAAATCTGAATACGTAATTAAGTACGTATTCCGGGAGCGGGGTGTTACAGAGAGACTGAGGGGGAGAGAGAGACAGAGGGAGAGACAGAGTGTTGGGAGAGGGACAGAGAGACGGAGAGGAAGAGAGATCAACGGAGAGAGAGAGAAGACAGAGAGGCTGAGGGGGAGAGAGGGAGTACCGGCGGAGCAACGACGACGGCACTGGCGAGTTCTCTCCCTCACTCGGCGACGGGAGATCTGGAGGAGAGGTAAGTTCTCTGTTTTTTCGCCTTTTTTCGTTTTATAGGCGACAAGTCATAGGCGTCTTCAGCAGATCCGAGTCGATCCGAGTTCGACTCGGAACCGAATCGGCTTGACTCGGTCGAGTCTTCTAAGACTCGGCCGAGTCGGCTTCGAGTTGAACCCGATTTGGGTTCGACGTAGATCTGCTCAATGACTCGGGCATCCGAGTCATCTCGGACCACGCAGAGTTGAATCCGACTCGGCCGAGATACGATTGGGCCGAGTCGTATTGCGAACACTGTGGCCGAGTCGTATCCGATTCGGCGGAGATTGCGAACACTGTGCCGAGTAACACTATGTTGTGGTGCTCTGGAGCAACACCAGTGTATCACGATCCAAACAAAGTGATTGCTGTTGTTGGCCAAACACCATGTGAAAGCATCTTCTGGCTTATTCAGTTCAGCCTTTCGCCTATTTGGTTGGCATGACATATTTCTAAGGTTTTGCAAAAGATTATCCTTTTATTTGGGGCCGACTTACAAAATACAGACAGGAGGTTTAAGCATTGGGGTGCATATATGTCTATTTGTTCTTTCACATCATATTTAATTCTCATTCTTTCCTTTATGTCTCTCCCCATATATCCATAATAATTAGTGGTTCGTTCCTTCAGTAATTGGAGTCATTGTCAGTCATCAACAATCTGTATAACCCTCTGAATCTGGCGCTTGCTCTTCTTGCATCTCTCACCTCAAGCAGTATAAAGGCCTGGTCACCTTGGGGGTGCTTTTTTCCATTCAAATCACCTGCTAGTGGTATTTTGTAGGAAATTTAACTGGATTTAAAACATACAACAAATATAAATCTTTTAAATCTAATAAACTACTTGTCCTAAGCATGCAACCGAAATACAGAATTAAAAGAAAATAAAAGGCTGACTTGGGGTGACATAGTCGTGCAGACGCACTGCCCTAGAAGAAAGATGGTCGGTCTCTCGTCCGGACTTTGAAATGACCTCTCCTAGCGGTAAAAACTCCCCCGGTAGTACACCAGCACCCAACTAAGGCAATGAGCTAGGCCTCTACTCAGAGGGAAATTCGTTGCCTGTAAGTGAAAATAATAATGTTGAGAAAGCACCAAAATCCGAACGCAAGAGCACATTTTTTCAGTAGAATATTTGTAAAAAATTTGTGGGAGAAAGAGGGCAGACAGATTTTCTATTTCATGTAAAAAATGCGTGCATAGATAAGGGTATTTATAGTCCTCTGCCGATCTTTCTGTTTGTAACAGTTAAGAGAATCATGTGATCGTGCGAATAGTTATGACGTGCAGATCCGATTCTCTTTGAACGGGTCCAAATCTACCCGAAAATCTCAACATAATTTTTAAAATAAAATTTAAATAAAATAAAAAATGTAGCAAGTCCAAGAACCGCCTGAGCCGAACTGCATTCATGTTCGTAAGTCGTGGGCGCGCACCACTCGAACCCAAACCCAGCCCGGTTCGGTTCGGTGCACGCGCGTGTAGGGATGTGGCCCATGACCCAACACTCATAATAATAGGCATGAGAGGAGTAAATATATACTACTCAACCTTTCATCTTTTATTCAATGTGGGACTAAACTTAAAGCCAAATAAGAGGAAAACTTATGTTTTCCTCCAAATTCAAAACACATCCAACAGTCCCCCCCAAAACTTGAGTTTCAGAGAAGATAAAACAAATCGATAATAATACCAAACAAATCATCAAATCATAAAATACAAATGAAATCGGGTAACATCATACTGTGAATTCGGGACAAGTGGACTACGTATGGAATCTTCCTTGGTGAATTCATCACCATCTGAGAGACATAGTGGACCACGCCTGAAATTAGCCTCTTTTACCAGATATTGACAGAATGCACACATATTAAGTCTCCATCTATTAAGCGAGCGGGTTGAGCGTTAAGATCTATACTCACAATAACTGACTCATGAGAGTTTCTAGGGTCAGCCCTGCCCCCCAACCGCGGCCAACACAGTTCCTTTCACGTAGGTAAGTCCTATAAGGGTACTACAACTAGATGGTATACCCTCCACACTACATGCGTTGGACTTATTAAGAGTTAAACTCAACCTTATCTAGTTATATCATAAGAGCATCGTCACCATAGAGAAGGGGTAGTAGCTATACAATACTACATACATGACATAAATATACGGGTCGATGCTCCATACTAGTATCACCAGTCCAGCTTGTTCCTACCGCATTGAATCTCTTTCATGAAATCAACTCCCAATCAAGTAGGTTGGGTTCCTGCTGTCAGTGAACTCTACTATAGGCTTAACTCTATCTTCCTCGATGATTCTAGGACCACACTCTTAGAAAGACCCTTAGTCAATGGGTCAATAATATTCTTCTCAAATTTTACAAAGTTCAGAAGCACAACTTTGCCCAATAGGTTCTAAACAGACTTAAGTCTGATTTGAATGTGTCTGTTCATCTTCTTATTGGTATTATTTTGCTTTAAAATCTCTATGGTAGATCTTGAGTCAGTATGAACTGAGATTGAAGTATGGGTGTAAGCACGATAAAGAATTCAGACAAAAGATCCTTTAACCATTCAGTTTCATAGCAAGTTGTGTCCAGAGCAATGAGCTCGGACTACATGGTGCTCCTGGCAATCACTGTTTATTTGCAGGATTTTCAGGACATTGCAGCACCGCCAAACATGAAAACTTATCCGGTAGTAGACTTTATATTGTTGGAGTCAGTGATCGAGTTGGCATCACTATAACCTTTCATAACATCAGGATATCCAGTGTAAGTCAGACGGTAGCCAATGGTGCTTTTAAGATATCTGAAAACTTTCTCTAGTGCAGTCCAGTGTTCTCTACTAGGGTTACTAGTATATCTACTCAATCTGTGTACTGCATAAGAGATGTCAGGCTTAGTCCTGTTGGAATGTAGAGAAGTGAATTTATTAATTGAGAGTATTTCAGTTGAGACAGTCTCACCCGTATTCTTCTTCAAAGCAATTGAAGAATAATAGGGTGTAGAAATATGTTTAGAATTATAGAAATTAAATTTATGAAGCATTTTCTCAATGCTATGAGATAGACTCAATGAAATTCCATTAGGAGTCCTAGATATTTTCATTCCCAATTTTATATCAGCATGACCTAAATCCTTCATATCAAAGTTTTGAAAAAGATAATCTTTTACTTTTTGGATTGCATCAAGAGAAGTAACAAAGATGAGAATGTCATCCACATAGGGACAAAGAATGATGTAGTCCTTATCAAGTTTCTTTGAATATGGCGCTTGCTCTTCTTGTATCTCTCATCTTAAGCAATGTAAAGGCCTTGTCACCTTGAGGTTGCTTTTTTCATTCAAACTACCTTCTAGTGGTATTTTGTAGGAAATTTAACTGGATTTAAAACATGCAACAAATATGAATCTTTAAATCTAATAAACTACTTGTCCTAAGCATGCAATTGAAATACAGAATTAAAAGAAAATAAAAGGCTGGCCTAGTGTGACGTTATGCAAACGCAATGTCCTAAAAGAAAGATGGTCGGTCTCTCGTCCGGATCTTGAAATGACCTGCTCTTCTAGCGGTAAAAACTCTCTCAGTAGTACACCAGTACCCAACTCAGGACGATGAGCCAGGCCTCTGCTCAGACGGAGATTTGTTGCCCGTAAGTGAAAATAACAGTGTTGAGAAAGCACTAAAATCCGAACGCAAGAACACAGTTTCTCAACAGAATATGTGTAAGAAATTTGTAGGAGAAAGAGGGCAGACGGATTTTCTATTTCATGTAAAAGATGCGTGGAGATGAGTGTATTTATAGCCCTCTGCCGATCTTTCTGCCTGAGAGAATTGTGTGATTATACGAGTGGTTACAACGTGCAGATCCGATTCTCTTTGAACGAGTCCAACTCTACTCGAAAATCTCAACAAAATTTTTAAAATAAAATTTAAATGAAAATCAAAAATATTGTAGCAGGTCCAAGAACCCTCCTGAATCGAACCGCATTCGTGTACGCAGGTCGTGGATGTGTGCCACCCGAACTTGGCCCGGTTTGGCGTGTGCGTGCGTGTGTGGGGATGTGGCCTATGACCCAACACTCATAACAATAGGCATGCGAGGAGTTAATATATATACTACTCAACCTACCATCTCCTATCTAATGTGGGACTAAACTCAAAGCCAAATAAGAGGGAAACTCAAGTTTTCCCTCCAAATTCAAAAAACATCCAACATATTTGTCGTCCAACTTTGCACTATCCGCTTTAGTATACCTGTCAAGGGCTGAACAGCACTGCTTTGAATAATCTTGCCATACCCTCTAGAAGGGCACCCTTCTCCTGTCTTACCCTCTCCCACCTCGAACTTTATCTCTCTCTGTTGCCGCCACCCGGTTACTCTGTTCCAATCTTGCCATGATGTGTCGCATCATTTTCTTGCCTCTCTTTAGAGTCTAGTACTCCCACCAGAGCCCACATCAGGTTGTCGTTAAGTCCTCTTCCTTTGAAGTTTTTTGCAAACTGGATTGGGATGTGAATTTGATCACTGTTGTGTCTGAATCGCATACTGGCTGCTCTGGGTGTTCTCTGAGCAACACTGCTATGCCTGCACACAATTTCCGAGGAATTTTAAGTGGGTGCAGTATGATAAGCAAGGGATAAGTGTGCAGAGAGACAGAACTGCCCCTCCTTCAAGTAATTAACAAGAAATTTTGGTGTGCCAATGACGAACTTCTATGTGAAGGTTCACTTATATTTGTTGGGTTGTTGGTTGAAGATGCTGGCCTCAAACTATCAGTGTTATATAATGCATTGAATTTTTTGGTGTCTAAAGATTGTTCCATTTTATGGGCGAGAAGTGGTTAGTGTTAAGATAGTATTTACTAAGCAATGTAACACGGTATAAGTGTATTTATAAAATATTTCACAAAAAAGGACTCGTTGGCTTTTGCTTAGGTGTTTGCTTTTGCTTTTGCTTAGGTATTTATAAAAAAAAAATTGAGCAGCATTTTTTAGCTGTTTCTCGTGTACATATTAAAGTTCCTTCTGTCCCAGAAGATTAATTGTCATAGGAAAACTTGAAGGAGAACTCATATTTGCAAATTTGCGGTGTATTTGTTCCTTATCGGGAATTATATTTTTATTCACATAACACTTGCCATGCTCTTTTTTTCCCATTTTGATCAGATTGGTGCTGGTGATCTTCCTGATGACACAGTGTTGACTTGTTCTCGTGGTTCCGACAGGTACTTGGTTTCAATCACCAATTTCCTGCTTAATATATACCATTGACAACATCTGGGTATCAGTCAATCATCATGTAGCCAATGTAAAAGGATCAGAGTTTTGCCAATCATTCTCCATGCGAACCAAGTATAACTAACACAACCCTTCAATGCTGCTTTGTTCCATCTGAGCAGCGCATTCGAGTTTCTGTCAACATGCAAGGTCGCCAGCCTGACAATAATAGCAGAGCTCGGGTGCTGCCTGCTTCACCGAAGCGGCAGGCTGACGATCGAAGGGTGCATCCTTAGTGAGCGCAGCCAGCAGCAGAGCGGATGCATTCTCGCCGCTATTGAAGGGCCAGCAGCTGCAGATCGGTAACAGGGTCACCGTCTCCAGGACACGAATTGAAGGAGGCGCGAAGGCGGTCTGTGAAGGACCTGAGACACCATCTCAAAAGACTAACATTTTAAGTGGAGTTGCTCAAATCCTTATATATCCAAGATCATCCCCACGTCTAACCGATGCGGGACTATTTGTTCGACCCAAATCCCAACAGTCTGGACCAACGGGAACTTGGTGTTGCGGCATGCACGGGCAATCCATGCACGGACCTGCCGTCTTTTTCTGGTTTACTGTGGGAGCGTAGGAGCGGGGAATCTGCTGTTTGTCATTGCCTTTGGTGCTTGTTGTGGACTGAAGTTTAGTTGCCGACGTTGTTGGTTGTGTCAAAATCATTTGGATACGATGTAATTTGCATGCTTTTAACAGACGAATTTCATTACCTCGGCCGGTTGGACCACGGTGCGGTGGTCCTCAGGAACAAAATTGTCACCCTCGTTTTAATTGTCCATTCCCCACAGTGACAACATAAACGAATTCCCACGAGTTTATGAACTTATTGTTTATCATTACTACAGGATAAAGAGAATAAATTTTGTTGCTTGGTTCGAAAATTTTGAAAGTCTTGGCTGTAAAATGGGAAAGCACGGGGGATATTTATGTGATTTTACGCAAAAGCGCAGGGGATCCTGCAAAATGGTATCTGGGCCCACTTCCGTTGGGGTTTACAGAGTGTGGGTTCTACAGAGGACAGAAGTCAGTAGCGCGTGTACATGTACTCCTGGTGTGAAGAACGAGTTCAAATTTCATGAAACTTGTTTTTTGTCCGAATTGAAATTGTTTTGAGACATTGCAGTCGTCACAATATATATATATATATATATATATATATATATATATATATATATAGGAATTGGATAGATGCTACCTCCATAATTAGGTGATTTACAACTATTTTCCATTGTTTCATATGAAAATTATATGATTCTCAACAATTTTCTTTCGTTTCATATCAATTTTTATAATATTGACTTCTCTGGTTAGTGGTCATGCACTCGACCTAATATGTTATCATAATAGAAAGAATTTTAATTTAAATTAAAACTATTATATTTTTATTTAATTAATATCTAGTTATTATCTGTGTGGAGGAAAATTCTCAGAGAATTTCTCCACACCACGAGTTGTAAGTGAATGGATAGACGTAATCAATCGCAGGCAATAAGGATTTACGAGGAAAATCCGAAAAAGGAAAACCACGGGAGAGAAGAGTGAAAATTCACTATAATGTCTGGGGATTACAATGAATTCAACAGAGTGATATTGTGATTACTAGTTCTAGGGTTTTATGTATCAGACGTGAACTGCTAGAGCTTTCTGTGACCAGGTCTCCCCCTTTCTTGATAGAAAAGGAGATGTATTTATACCTGCCTGAGCTGTCTTTGTGGGTGCAGATATTTTGGATCTGCATAACTGCATGATTCGCACATTATAATCTCCTTGCAATCGCTCAGATCATACTGCTTGATTGATGAGAGCCATGCAGAGATATCCGCCACTATCCATAACATCCCGCATTAATATAGGGGCGTTGTAACGTTTAAAACGTGAGAATAATTTGGCAGCATGGCGAGATCCGTGAATCGCAGGGATCATACCATCCGCATGTAAGTAGAGCAGAAGTAGCAGGTTCCGGAGGGTTTTCGTGTTGGAGCCTTGGGTGGCTCCGGGAAGGATCTCTGTAGTGATAGGAAAGGATCTTATATTGATTGTTGGCGTCTCCGAGAGTCGTGCAGCTCGGGTTGAGTGATGGCTGATTGGATGTGGGCGAATGACGAGACCCGAGGTTTTCTTCTAGGGCCCATGTCAAGCTTATAAGTGAGTTGGGCCCACTGACAGAGAAGTGGAGCCTCCAGGTATCCAGACACGTGTCATGATCTTGACGAAGCTCAAAATTTGACCATTACAGATGGCCCCTTCAACTCCTTCTCAAAGTCTTCGAGCGAGAAAGAAGGGAGCAGACTAATCCCATTCTTCGACATGATCTTTCATTGAGTAGTTAGAGCATCTTCTTGTGCTTCGAGGGAGTGAGAGTTAAGACGTAGAGTAGACAGTTGTCGGAATAACCTGACAGTTGTCGGAGCCCAATCTTCTGGCATGACCCTTCACCGAGTAGACAGAGTGTCTTCTTGTGCTCTAAGGGAGTGAGAGTTAGGATGCGGAGTTGACAGTTGTCGGAATGACCTGATAGTTGTCGGAGCTTGCCCCCGAGTGATTCATTTTAATTTCTCTGCAGCGCCTGTTAGTCGTCAAGGCAAGAGTCCGGTGTAAGTTGTTGGAGTTAGCCGTCAGGCTGAAAACTCGATATAGACTGTTGGATCCATCATGAGTGCTTCCATCTTTCTCAGGAGTGACTCTGTGTAGGTCTGAGCCATCAGTGTGAGGACCCGATATAGACTGTTGGATCCATTAGTAGGTCTTCTATCTTTCTGGAGTGACTCTGTGTAGGTCTGAGCCGTCAGGGTGAGGACACGATCTAGGTTGTAAGAGGGACCATCAGGAGCGCTTTTGTCATTCAGGACTGACTCTGTATAGGTCTGAGCCATCAGGGTGAGGATCTGATATAGGCTGTAAGAGCGACCATCAGGAGCGCTTTTGCCTTCAGAAGTGACTTTGTGTAGGTTTGAGCTGTTAGGGTGAGAACCTGATATAGGCTGTAAGAGCGACTATCAGGAGCGCTTCCGTCATACATGAGTGACTCCATATAAGTCTAACCGTTATGTTGAGGATCCAATATAGGCTGTCGAAGTGACTGTCAGGAGCACTTCTATCTTTCAGGAGAGCCTCCATCTAGGTCTACAAGCTGTAAGAGCTACCATCAGAAGTGCTTTCGTCATTCAGGAGTGACTCTGTATAAGTCTAAGTTGTCAGGGTGGAAACTTGATATAGATTTCAAGAGCGACTATCAAGAGCGCTTCCATCATTCAGGAGTGACTCCATATAGAGCCATCAGGGTGAGAACCCGATGTAGGTTGTCGGAGTGACGGTCAGGAGTGCTTCTGTCTTTCAAGAGAATCTCCGTGTAGGCCTAGCTTTCAGGGTGAGGACTCGAAATAGGCTGTCAGAGTGATCGTCAAGAGTAGTTTAGTCTTTCAGGAGCGCCTCAGTGTAGGCCTAGCTGTCAAGGTGAGGACCCAATATAGGCTGTCGGAGTGACTGATCGGGGGAAAATCGTAAACCAAAAGTGTGTTTTGAAATCAAGAGTTAAAGTGTGTGTGCTTTGGCTTCCTCAATACTTCTATTATAGCATAGAGGTTAAAACGAGTCGAATCCACAAGGACGGGAGGCGATAAAAGTTTACACAGTATGTTCACGTGTATGTTAAGTATTCTTCAATATTTTAAAGAATGAAAAGAAAAGAAAATAAAGAATGAAAAGAGAAGTACAGTGAAACACAAAGAAGTAGGAAACATAGAAAAGTGGTATTTGTGATTTTTATTTATATATCTAAAACAAAGTAAAAAGATAAAGAAAACCCATGGCTACTAACTACTAATGGCTTCACTAACCATGCTAACCTCTTAGTGATAGTTGCCTCACATGTATCCTTGGCAATCGCTAGTTCTTAGTTCAAGCGCGTTTCAAAGTATGACCCATGCGATAACTTTCACATCCAAACTCAACACAATAAGTGCAAGCTACATTTAAACCATCAAAACTAAATAAGAGTAAGCATGAAACAAAGTAATGTTAGCTTGTTAGAGAGTTAGGATGTTAGAGTGTTAGAATCCATCATCATGAGCCATCAATGGCTCTTACAAGAGCAAAGCCAAGTAGAGGCTATTAGATTCATGTGGATTATCAAGTAAGAAGTTAGCAAGTTAGTGGTTAATAGTTAGTTGTCATGAGAGAAAATTAGCTAAACATGTAAAAGGAGTTAGAGCGAAGAAAACAAAGAAAGGTAAAGAGAGAACTTTTCATACTTTATCACTTTCTATTATAAGAACTCTTGCTTTTCAACCATGTATCACTCTCTCTCCTATTACAAGATCTATAAGAAATAAAAAATATAAAGGAGGAAGAAGAAGAAGAACAAATCTAAACTATCCTACACTACAATATGGAGAAGAAACAACTAAAACTATTCTAAAAATTACTCAAAAACTCCTCTCCCTGGGCTCTGGAAAACCCCAGGGTATTTAAAGGTAAAATTGGGCACCAGGGTACGGGTACTGAGCCGCGTGTCAAATCCTGGTGTGCGGCTCCACACCAGAGCCGCGAAAACGCGGCCTGGGCCGCGTTTTCGCGGCTGTACATGGGCGGCGCACGCAGCACCGCTTGCTGCGTTCTGCCCGCTTGTCCCCTGTCGGCTGCATATCCCAATTTCTGATTTTGGGCCCCTGGTTTGACAAAACTGCTCTACAAGGTCAATGACTATATTATAGGCCTTCAATCATCTATTAAATGGTGATTTAGGGTCATCTTCTTCATTGCACACCATGGATCTAGAATCACACAAGCAAACCATTATTAGCAGTATTTAATATTAAATAAATGTGAATATGTGGTATGAAATATGCAGTTTTAGAGACTAATCACACCCCCACACTTATCTTTTGCTTGTCCTGAGCAAAACAAAAAAAATTAAGAAAATTATTACACCACTTTCGCAGGTGATGCGATTGCACTGAGCATGTGTAATAAGCCGTTAAACCTCTAGGTTTCCCCTAGATGGGAGTTTTCTCTCCTAAGGGTTTTCAGCGGATTACACCCACAAAATCCATAAAGAAAGAAATCAAATATTAGTATTTTGAAAACGCATTTTAAAATAGAGAAAAGTGTTAAAATATTTTTGCAAAAATATAAGTGATCCAAGGTCATAGGTTAACCAGAAATTATTCTTCCTTAAACTAAGTCGAAATGTAAAATCTTGTTATAAGTTAAATGTAAGAATTTAAAATTGAATTGATTCCTTGATCTTTCATAAAACTCTTAAAAGAATATGCACTTTGTGAACAGTAAAGATTTTTGGGATATCGACTCTAACTTTCATGCCATTTATTTATATTATTATTATTTTCTTCTCTTAGTTTTCTTAGACTTTCTAACTTATCTGGGTAGTGAGCCTTTAGCCGGTAACTCCCAAACCAGATAGTTTTAAGGCACTAGATGAGAAAATATCCCTCGGACTTAAGGACTCGAGTAAACAAGGCCACAAGACTAAAGGGAATTATTTTATTTTTTTTACCGTTTTAGCTCTGAATAATCATGCTTCCTGAGGCATAACTATCTAACTTCAATAAGTGATTTTATCATCATTTTTTGATATATAATTTTATAGCATTTTTTATGACATTTTCAGTCTTTGTTTCAATCCCAAAATTGTGTAAGTGTGAAGTGCATAAATCTAAGGCAAAAAATTCAAAATCAATTTATATTTTCAATCTTACTTCCTTATCCTAAAATTTAAACAAGATCTATTATTTTGACTTGATTTAAAACTTCATAATTTTAGGTCTTTCTAATTCCTAAGATAATCTTAATTTTCTTAAAAATAAATCAAAACTATTTCTCTTAATTCAAAAAGTTTTGTAAAAAGAAAAGAAAAGAGTTTCTATACAAAATTTAAGAATTTCTTAAAAGAAGTGTAAAAGAAAGAAAATTTAAAACAACCTACGTTAGTAAACCCTCCCCCACACTTATCTCATGCATTGTCCTCGATGCATCGTGAATGTGCATATACATGAAACAAATGGGAAGGGAAGGAAAATTACCTCATGGTGGTGGCTCCAGTGGTGGTCTGATTGGGACAAGCGTTGCTACCCAATCAAGATACTGTGTTGGCTCACAGAATCCACCTTTATTGATCTCTTTTTTATCTACATATTTACAATCCCCCATTTTAATAGGATCATACAAGATCCTATCATGAAAATTATTCCCTTTACATGACCAACCTTGGAAGATCACCACTGAGTCATTCTGGTCAATACCTTGGTCCAACAATAGAATGTGATTTTGTGAAATGGATGATTTGGGCTTTGAAATGAAAAGTTCGGGAACCAATACTAACTCAAAAAAAATCTGGGTTCGAGAGTCGGTTTAGGTTTCAGAGTTGAGTCCAAATCAAAGAATTTAACTTCACATTCTATTCCCATCAATAAAGTGTGACAATCCAAAAGAAGCGGTTCAATCTCAAAATCCATGGATACAGGAATTAATGTTGGCTCGGGTAATGGGTCCAACTTGGATTAGGATGTCAAAGTCAACATAAATTCAAAAATTGGAATTAAATCATAAAGTTATGGGTCGGGTTCACATTTATATTCAAGTTCAATTTCATTAAATTGAAAACTTACCAATTTGTCAATGGGTTGATATTGGTCAAGTTTAAGATTTTGTGATGAAACTGAATCTTGGTCAAAGTCTTCAAGATTCCATGATTTTTGGTTTCATCAATATGATTAAAAGTGTTAGGAATAGTCAAAGATTGGGTACGGAGAGTTTTCTTATTCCTACACATGTTTTTCAATCGACTAAATCTAGCTTCTATCATATTAAAAGGATCGCTTTGGAACTGAATCATGAATTCCGTACTTTTTTCTAAGTCTGTATGTTCTTGCTATGAGACATAGAAAATGGAGTAAGGATCTTGGATTTGAAAACTTTGATGGGATTTCGAGTCCTCTAGATTTTGAATTCGTCGCTCGAGTTCCTCTAAGGTTTCCATCTTCTTTTCCTAGTCAATTGGTTCTTCTAATAGTTGTTCATGGGAAGGAGTATATCAAGCTGGATGTTGGTAAGGTGGTTGACTATAATACTCGGGGGAGTTGTATCCTCATTGACTCAGTAAAGAGTGGTGATGATTATTCCAGTCTTGTTCATAGTATTGGGACTGTGGTACATATTAAGTGGGATAATCCCAATTCAGCATGTAAGATTGGTTCATGTTGTACATAGCCGGGTCAAAATTATCCGAGTCAAATGAGGTCTGGGTGAAATATGGATTCATATTTGAATGGAAAAAATTGTTGTTGTTGAAATCCACATCACAATTTACAAAAAAAGAAAACAAACAAACAAACACAGAAAGAAAAAAAAGAAAAGAAAACAAGCCTATGCTAGGGTTGACTTAGACCTAGACGACTCCTAACTGGTTAGACTGTCCATGAGAGTACATTTCAGAATCTGACTACAAGTTAATTGGCCAGGTAGGGACAAAATCAGTGGAAGGTATCCGTATCGAAGCAACGGGCCTAATTATGCCAAGCCACTGTTCTTCGAGGTTTCGCCTCTCAATCCCCAACCTTCGATACCGATTTGATAAGAGTCAACTTCTAACAACTTTCCCCTTAGGTCAATCTCTTAAATGAGTCCGAGATGTTCCTAGGGGCCAACATCTAGCAATTTTTATTAAGGCTTGGGTTGTGTGAGTGGGGAGGTAATTTTTGGGCTAAGGGAGGGTAATGACTTTGCCACCATATGTTGTATTGGGTTCTGCCGTTAAGTTTAATTCGTGCAAGTGTGCAATATAGATAAGAATGAATACACAAAGAGAGTAAATCACCCACGTGTTTGTCCTAAGAACTATATTCTATGCAATATGTACAACTCCGTCAAGATCACAACAACACAAAAATAAAATACAGTATATTGGAATGAAAATTGACACGCGCCTAGATGCAAATGTCTGCACCGCTTTAAAGCATCCAAATTTTGTAATTTGGTTCTTAAAATTATTACAGTGCACAAGTAATATAAACAAAAACTAGCAGCAGAATATAAGAATATAAAAGAATTTACCCAACCACACAAAAGAAAGTATGGACTTCTGTAATATTAAAACTTTAACCTGCAAACCAAAAATAAAAAAGAAAAGTTAACAAAAACGTGAAATCAAACCGTTCCCATTCTCGGCAACGGCTCCAAAATTTCATCGGGAGAAAACCGCACACGAAAAGTGTATATTTTGAAATCAAGAGTTAAAGTGTGCGTGCTTTGGCTTCCTCGATACTTCTTTTATAGCATAGAGACTAAAACGAGTCGAATTCATAAGGATGAGAGGTGATAGAAACTTACACGGTATGTTCACGTATATGTTAAGTGTTCTTTAATGTTTTAAAGAATGAAAAGAAAAGAAAACAAAGAATGTAAAGAGAAGTACGGTGAAACACAAAGAAGTGAAAAACAAAGAAAAGTGGTAAAAACAAAGAAAAGTGGTATTTGTGATTTTTGTTTATGTATCTTAAACAAAGTAAAAAGATAAAAAAACCCATGACTACTAACTACTAATGGCTCCACTAATCATGCTAACCTCTTAGTGATAGTTGCCTTACATGTATCCTTGGCAATCACTAGTCCTTGGTTCAAGAGCTTTTCAAAGCATGACTCATGCGATAACTTTCACATCCAAACTTAACACAACAAGTGCAAGCTACACTTAAACCATCAAAACTAAACAAGAGTATGCATGGAATAAAGTAATGTTAGCTTGTTAGAGAGTTAAATTGTTAGTGTTACAATCCATCATCATGAGCCATCAATGCCTCTTATAAGAGCAAGGCCAAGTAGAGGCTATTAGATTCATGTGGATTATCAAGTAAGAAGTTAGCAAGTTAATGGTTAGTAGTTAGTTGCCATGAGAGAAAATTAGCTAAACATGTAAAAGGAGTTAGAGAGAAGCAAACAAAAAGAGGTAAAGAGAGAACATTTCATAACTTGTCACCTTCTATTATAAGAACTCTTGCTTTCCAACTATGTATCACTCTCTCTCCTATTACAAGATCTATAAGAAATGAAAAATGCAAGGGAGGAAGAAGAAGAACAACTAACCTAAAATACCCTACACTACAATACGGAGAAGAAACAACTAAAACTATCCTAAAAACTACTCAAAAACTCCTCTCCGTGGGCTCTGGAAACCCCAGGGTATTTATAGGCAAAATTGGGCACCAGGGTATGGATATGGAGCCACGCGTCAAATCCTAGAGCGCGGCTCCACACCGGATCCGTGAAAACGCGGCCTACCTGGGCGGCGTGCGTAGCGCTGCCTGCCGCGCGCTGCCCGTTTGTCTCCCTGTCGGCTGCATATCCCGATTTCTAGTTTTGGGCCCCTGTTTTGACGAAACTGCTCTCCAAGATCAATGGCTATATTATAGGCATTTAATTACCCATTAAATGGTGATTTAGGGTCTTCTTCTTCATTGCATACCATGGACTTAGAATCACACAAGCAAACCATTATTAGCAGTATTTAATATTAAATAAATGTGAAGATGTGGTATGAAATATGCAGTTTTAGAGACTAATCAGTGACTGTCAGGAACATTTTTATCTTTCAGGAGAGCCTCTGTATAGGTCTGAGTTGTCAGGGTGAGGACCCCATATAGGCTGTTGGAGCGACCATCAGGAGCGCCTTTGTCATTCAGCAGTGACTTTGTATAGGTCTAGTCGTTAGGGTGAGGACCCGATATTGGCTGTCAGAGTGACCATCATGAGCACTTTTGTCATTCAGGAGTGACTTTGTATAGGTCTAAGCTATCAGAGTGATTGAAACGGGAAATTGTATTGTAAATAGTTTAGAAATTTTAGTCTCGTTTCAAGGTAACCGCGTAGCAAGGGTTAGACGGGTCGATCCACAGGGAAGGATGCGATGGAAGCGTTTCAGAACGATCTTCTCTGTAATTCGTTTGGAAAAGAAAAGGAGAGATTGATTAGATTTGATCAAGTAAAAGAAATATAGTTTGCTAATTATCTACCACAACCCAAAGTATTAGTTTTAAAGAATGAACATCATATTGAATGAAGAATTATCCATCCTAGGTCATTGATTTAGAATCAAGTAAGATGAATAAAAATATTGGAACCCTAATTAGTGTGCACCAATAAAAATTAAACTATAGTTCATCCTAATTTCAAAGTATAGCATAAGAGAAGTTTTTAGTTGAAATTACACTATCAAAGTATTAAAATATGAACTATGAGTAATTATTTAAAATGCGCAACCTGAATTAGTTAACCCTAATTATTGATTCATCCTCAAGAATACCAATTTTAATCCTAGGGTTTCTAACAATAATAGATATCAATCAATTCATCTTTTAAACTAAACTAGGGTTGATCGAGAGATTAGCAAACTTTAGTTTTAATTAGTTATTCATTTTTTATTTTTTATTTTCAATTTTTATATTGAATAAGAAAAATTGCATGAAAACAAAAAGAAGAAAAATAATTAATCTAAGCAGAAAAACTGAATTGAATTGCAAAGAAGAATGAATAACCTTTTTATTGGATGTCACTGATCAATTACAAGGCTCCTCTTCTTCTTCAAAATATTCTTCTTCAAATAATAAAAACGAAAATACAAGAAATTTCGGAAAGAGGAAAAATCTAAAGAAAACCCTAAGCTTCAGTCGCTGGATCCCCCTCTCTGTTACTCTGCAGGGGTATTTATAGGAGATATAGGAAGTAGAGTCCCAGTACAACTCTTCCACGAAAACGTGTAACCAGCTTCATTCAAATGGCCGCGGAAATGCGGCTGTAGCCGCGTTTTCGCGGCAATAGCGTGGCCAATGGTCACGCGCTTTCTTGCGTGGCCTCCTCTGGTCCGTTCATCTAGGCTCCTCCTTCTGAATTCTTTATTCAAACCTTTTATCTTGAGAACTCGGGATAACTTGGAAGCAAGTTATCACAAATCCGAATTTATAAAAGAATTTGTTCTTTATCTTTAAGCTTTTCTCCCCTTTTATCTTTATCCTTGTATTGCAAGCAACCAGGTTTAAGTCCATCTCTGAGTATAATGATCCATCTTATCCTTTTCCTCCTCTTTTTAGCAATTAGGAGTTCTAATTTTATCCTTCCTCTTCCTCCCCTAGATTTTAAATAATTTAAAATTCAAGTTTAGATTATGTTAGATAAGATAGAAGTTTCTAAATTACTGCAATTAATTATGCATGTGGGCTCGTGAGATTCTTGGGCTTTTGGGCTTCACTTGTACTTTATTTATTTATTTTTTAATTACTCAAGGCCTGTACACATTAAACAATAAAACATTAGTAGTAGTGCATAATAAAAGAATAAGTAAAAAAATATGATGATAAATATGCAATTTTGACTACCTATCATGGAGTGAGGACCCAATATAGGCCGTTAGAGTGATCGTCAGGAGTGCTTCTGTCATTCAGAACTGACTTTGCATACGTCTAACCGTCAGGGTGAGGACCCGATATAGGTTGTTAGAGTGATCATCAGGAGCGCTTCCGTCTTTCAGAAGAGCCTCTGGTAGGACTTGCAGGATTCTGTGCGGGCTTGTTTACTGCTCTAACGTCTTGATTCTTCTTCAGGGGAACAGACTATGGTTCCTATTTCTCCCCTTCATTCCCTCGTTTGGGAGAGAGACTAATTTCGCCCCGGGTAGCATACTCGATCTGCATGTACTCTAAGCTTGAAAGAGGATGTCTCTCATTTTGGTGACTTCATGCTTCACCAAGTGTTTGTAGAAGGAGTGGAGACTTACAACTCACTGATGAATGCAGCGGCAGCCACGTTGTCATTGCAGTTATACACCAAGGCCATTTGAATTTAGAAATAACTGACATAATATTTAAGGTTCTCTCTAGGCTTCATCTTAATCATGGAAAGGTTATTGATGTTCTTCTTAAGCTCTTATCGGGAAGTGAACTGGTAATAGAAAGCATGCTTCACCTCTTCGAAACTCTAGAGTGAGTGCCTCAGGAGAAAGTAGAACCAGTCATAGGTAGTGCCTTTGAGACTAGATGAGAACATGCGACTCAAGAGGATGCCATCAGAAGAGTGGACCGCCACCTTGTCTTAGTACTGTCGGAGATACTGGATGGGACTGGTTGCCCCAAAGTAGCACTCGAAGCTCAGCGTGATGAACTTTTTGGGGAAGCGGTGAAAGATGATTTTCTTTAAGAGTGGTGAGTCGGAGGTTCTCAAGCAGCAAGACTCCACCTCTTTTTGGAGTTGTTGACTTGCTTTCTCAATCCTCTTCCAATATCCTCGATGCAAGGGACCTTTCGGAGCCTTGTGGGGGCCAGAAGTCTCAGAGTGCTCGTCATCACTCAGGAAATCAGATCTGACGCGCCTCCAATTGCTCTCCGTGTGGGTGGTTCCCGCGGTAAGAGGTGGTGATTGGGAGCCAAAGACCCCTCTGCCCCCTGATTTCTTGTGGATTCTGACTTCCAAAAGATCTCGATTTGAGTAGTGAGTTGATTCTGGATGCGGGCCACTGTGTGTCTCTCTCGAGAAGCTTTCTCGTGTTCACTATCGCTTCCGCCCGTTGCTCAATCAATTTCCTTCGGAGATTGGCGAGCATTTGGAAGAGCTGACTTTCGCGGGAAGTCGGGTTTCGTGTGGATTAGTCTCTGCCTCTGGCACAGTAGCCGATGAGAGTGTTTTTCTCTGACGTCTTCGATGTGAACATTTGATTATACACGCGCATTGCATATTTAGTGTCACATGTGTCACATATCTTCATTTATTTTGTAATAAAACTCTGTTATTTAATTCATTTTCATGTCTAGTGGTATGTAGAATAATTAATGAAGAAAATAGAGAAATAGATTGGTTTATCTAATTAAATTCAGAAATTCAAAAATCAAGCAAATCAACATGAATCTATTCAAATCCAAAGGTTTTACAAGCCATTCTATCTGAAGACTAGGTATTTCAGATAAGATAATACCAATTACAAATCAGTTAAAAAAAGATTTTTGAACACCTTATCGGTTAAGCTGAAGATCAGAGGATATATTGTCAAATCTAAGTTGAAATTTGAAAAATTTAGCTGAAGATAAACTGGGATAGGAGATCGATAATGGCCGCGCTCCCGAGATCTGGCCTAACGGTAGGCTCATGGCCGTGCAAACGCGGCCAAAGCCGCATTTGTGCGGCTTGAATGAGTCGGTTGGAGAGCGGTTGCTCCTCCTATATTTATATGCCTTCCCTTATCCCATTTCTCTTATAAATACTGACATTTTTCAAGAAAAAGGGCACCACTTAGCAGAGAGTTTAGAATAGACATTTTGTTTAGGTTTAACTTAGGTTTTTTTTCTCTTTTAATATAATTTTTCATTTTTTTTATGTAACTGAGATCAGAGAGGAGTTTCATGAAGGAAAAAGATGAAAGTTGTATTGAGAGTGACACCAGTGTAAGTTTTCTCTTTTCTTTTATTATTACTCTATTTCAATTTTCAATCAAAGTTACATTTTCTATTCTTCTTCTTTTTGCTTCACTTGCCTCTGCGATGACTTGTAAATCTAAACAAATTCTATAGCCTCGAACCTGCCTTACTCTTGCAAGTGTCACTGATGGCTTATGGTGATGGATAATCATTTCTGTATTAGATTAGGAATGAGGAAGATCCTATATGCCATGCTTTGATCGCCTTAAAGCCAAGGTAAATCTTGCAATGAATCCAAGGTAAGAACCGAAGAAATAAGCAAGTATTTCTTTTATTTCTTTCTTTCTTTATTTCTTAGGTTAGAAAAATACTTCTTCACCGTAATTCTTCCTTCTTTCTAGCTTAGTTTAGGTACACACGGAAAGCACCAATATCCGTACACGTGCATTACATGTTTTCATATCATATGTGTCAGATTTCTGCATTTATATTTAGATAAAATTCTATTATTTAATATATTTTTATGTTTAGTGACATGCAATGTAATTAAGGAAGAAAAGGGAGAGATTGACATATTTATCCAATTAAATCTAAAAACTCAAAAGAAAGATGATCGATTCAAATCCAAATGTTCTAAAAGCTATCTTATCTCTATATCAGTAAGATACAAGATAATATCATCTAATTTCGAAAGAAAATCAGATTAGAAGAAGACCTTATCGGTTTCGCTGAGGATAAAGAGATAAATCGTCAAATATGGAGCAGATATTCAAAATCCAAAAAGGTAGAAAGATAGAGAAGAATCAACAAACATACGCACCCAGATCCTGACCCTATGGCCAGGATCTTGCTGCGGAAACGCAAGCCGCGTTTCCGCGGCCAAGTGTTTGAATCTGGGGGAGCGCTTTCTCCCCTTATCTTCTTACGTTATCTCCTATCTCTTTCTTCCTATAAATACTTGCATACTTCGAAGGCAGAGGGACAACTCCAGTAGAGAGCTTTAGTTTATTTAGTTTAGATTTTTCTTTTTTTTTTCAATGTAATTTTTATTTATTTTAAGTTAGAGAGAGTTACATGAGAGAAGAAGAAGAAGAATTGTAATTAGAGTGACAATGATGTAATCCTTCTTCAGAGAGTTGTATTGAAGTGACAACCAATGTGATTCTCAGCCTTTTATTCAATGTACTCGATCCGGTCAATTGCTGATTTTATTATCTCATTTTGCTTTACATTACTTCGCATCGAAACAGAAATACGTCTTCTTCTTTATCGCTTTTCTATTTTTCTTTCATAGATTAATATAACAATTTTCAAAATCAGCACTTTCTCTTTTTATTTCTTTTTCTTTAAACTCATTTTTCTTTTCTTTTTAACAACAAACCCATTAGATTCCTTTTAACTTAGATTAACTTTAACTATTTTTTTTTTTTTTTAAAACTGAGAAGAAACTTTTAAACTCGTTTTTGTAAACTTAAAAGAAAAAACTTACACAAAGCTTCCATCGTAGTCCCTCTCTTTGGATCACGACTCGTTAGCCCTAGGCTATACGGAGGACCTAGCATTGTTCTTAAAATTTTATATTTTTCTGTGCAAATTTGACTTGATCAACCAACAACATCACCTTCTACACCTTCTCCTCTTTTACCATTAACTTCTTTCTTTTCTAAAAAACTTAGAAGAAATCATTTAGTTGGCTCTAGTAACTTAGGAAAAACTTACCTAAAATTTCTATCACAGTCCCTCCTTGTGGATCACGACCTGCATGTCACTTGCTATAGCAGTAGTATTGAACAACCTCGCACTATCTTAATCTTCAATCTGAACTTCTCTTTTCTATGCACAGGTAAAGACTCAATGAACATCGAGACGGGGAGAATGAGCGTCGGTAGGCCCCGCGCCCCCAGCAGTCATTGACTTGCCTTTTGAAGTGGCGGAGGTGGCCTGAGATGCGCTCTTTCTTGGTGGGGCCATATCTGTTTGGTGAGGCTTTTTGAGGGACAGTTTGGGAAATGAAGAAGATATTGAGTGTGAATTCAAGAGATCTCAATGAAAGTACCAAAATGTGAAAAAAATTTCTCAGAGAATTTCTCCATACCACTAGTTGTAAGTGACTTTTATAAGTGAATCGACAGATATAATCAATCACAGACAATAGGGATTTACGTGGAAAACCTGAAAAGAAAAAACAACATGAAAGAGAATTCACTATAATGTCTAGGATTACAATGAATTCAGTAGAGTGATGTTGTGATTACCAGTTCTAGGATTTTCTGTAATCAGATGCGACCGCTAGAGTTTTCTATGATCCGGTTTTCCCTTTCTCTATTTAGAAGGAGATGTATTTACCCGCCTGAGCTGTCTTTGTGGGTGTGGGTATTTTAGATCTACATAACTACATAATCCGTTATGATCTCTTTGAAACCGCTCAGATCGCGCCGCTTGATTGTTGAGATTGAGATATCTATCACTATTCATAACAAACCGCATTGATATAGGGGCGTTATAACGTTTAGAACATGGGGATGATCTAGCAGCGTAGCTAGATCCATGAATCGCGGGGATCGTGCCATCCAGCTGTGGGTAGCGCAGAAGTAGCAGGATCTAGAAGGTCTTCGTGTTTGAGTCTTGGGTGCCTCCGAGAAGGATCTCTATACTGATAGAAAATGATATTGTATTGATTGCTGGAGTCCTGAAGAGTCGTGTAGCTCCGACTGAGTAATGTCTGATCGAATGTGGGCTCGAGATGAGGCCCGAGGCTTTCTTATTGGCCCATGTCAGGCTTATAAGTGAGCTGAACCTGCTGGCAGAGAAGTGGAGCCTCCAAGTGTCTGGATATGTGTCATAATCTTGACGAAGGTCAAAATCTAGCCATTACAATCTGAAAATGTGTAGTTCAGTGATAACGACGGAGAATTAAAAATATACAAAGATTTACGGCTTTTGTGTATATAATTCTTGGGCCAAGAATAAATGAGAAATATATACTTCAGATGCTATCTAACAGAGCTTCTCAGATGACATATCAAAACTCAAATCTCTATCATTTTTTAACGATCCGATCGCACATCATAATCTTCATGTCTTAAGACGTATACATATAAAAAGTCACGTGGATTGAAATTCGTTTAACATTTGACCTAATAGTTTCATTTGTTCTATTGTTAAAAAATCGTTAAAATTTTCAACCATTTGATATACGAGTAAACGAACTCCAAACCACATGACTTTTTATATGCGTATGTTTTGAAACATAAAGATCATAATGTGTGATCGGATCGTAAAATATGAAAGGGAGATATAAATTTTGATGCGGACGACATCTAGAATGCGTTTTTCTCATTTAGAAATTATAATTATTCAAATGTCATAGGATGGATAACAATTTTCTTTTCTCAATTAGATTAACGACTAAAATAAATAAAATATTTTAAGAAAGAGGAAAGAGATGTCGACTTTAGAGTTCTTCAAAAAGAAAATATTATGCGAAAATTTCAAATCAAGTAAAATTTCAAAAGAATCAGATAGATTGCATTAATCTATAATAAAATGCCCGTTAAAGGATCAAACGCTTACCTACTCCTTGTGGGCCCACGGGCGCGCCTGAACTGTGCCCGCTCGCGGACACCCATTCAGTGCATTTCAAATGACACAGTCAGTGGGCCCCACATCTTCCCCACGCGTGTCGGAACCCCATGAACCGCCGTTTGAATCTGGAGGCCGCCGTCAGCGCCACGTGGCACGCAGCGGACAGAGCCGTTGCCGCCTCCCCCGTTTAAAAACTCCGAAACGCATCCGCCGTTAACTTCGGCTCGGCGCTGCCACTGTCCCTCGCCGGTACAGCTTTGCGGCTCTCCGAGGGGACACCACACCGCCTGTCTCCACTCCCGAGGGGGAAAAAAACTTTCTTTTTTATTTCAAAAGAATTTAGTCTATTTACAGTCACGTCTTATTAGAATGATCAAAAAGAAACACGAGAGAGAGAGAGAGAGAGCAACGGCCTTTATTTCGAATTCTATCTCCCTCGTTCTTATAAACCCCTGTCTCTCCCCTCAATTCAACCGAGGGTTTTTGACTTTGCTCCTCATTCTTCTCCAAAGGTAAGATCTTTTTTACTTGATTTGAATTTGTTCTGTTCAATTTGTTTTTTGTTTTCTTTCGAAATCTCCGCCTCAATGCTTCAGTTTTAGACCTTGGATCTGGATTAACTCCGTTTTGGGCTTAGTTTGTTGGGGAATTGGGTAGATCTAAGGGAAGCTCGTTGATTTTGTCTGAAATTCAGGAAATGTTGGTTACAGTTGAGTCATTTCAGTTAAATCGAGCATTTTAGTAGTCGAGAGTTTGATCTTTGAAGTTCAAATTTGCATCCTTTGATCCTTTATGGATGAAATTTCAGTTAGTAGTTGATCAAATTTGATTGTTTTGATGGTAATTTCTGTTGAAACCTTGTCTTTCGCACTGAAGTTCTTATGTAAATGTGTCAATGTGGTTGTTAACCATCTCGCATTGCCCGGTTTTTAAGGGGATTTCTTTGATGTGCAAGAGATCTTGGGTTCAGTTCCCATTTTTACAACATCTTGGTCGAAGTTTTACTGATCGCGCCTTAGGAAGTACAATGATTGTAGTTGCTCTTCCCTACTGTTCGTTCTCAAAGACTAGGTTTTTGAGTCATTTCCAAAGTTCGAGCTCTGGTGTAGTATCTCAAGTTGCTTTGAAGGATGTTTTAACTGGATCTATTTGACAAAACCCGTGATGATGGAGGTTGCGTACAAGGATCCCAAATGGACATCAAACAGACGAAATGCACTGGTGGTAGCAGCCTCTTGAAACGGGTACCAGCCTCTTGAAACAAAGGCAAAGTTTTTGTGAGGAAATGCCCATTCTGGAGCTCTCCTGTTCATGATCCTGAAAGAGGCCTTTCAGAGGGATGGTGATCTCAAACTAAAAACTGAGCTTGAGACCTCCCCTTGTCTGGTTATACGGTGATTTGAGGAGAAGAAACATTGTTCAGATGGAGCTTGAAATTGCAACGTAGAGTAGCCTAAACTTTGACCAAATGTAATATAAGCATTTCATGTTAAAAATTCTGAAAGAAATGAACTTACTTTGGAATGCTATAGTCCTTAATTGTGTGTCTGTGGCCGTACTATCCTTGTGGTCCAGAGATTTTGTCAATATATCACATACATAAGCATTTTCTTCGAGACCTGCACTTCTTTGTTGGCATGGTACGGAGTTGTGCTGAAACCATGGAGTTTAGAGGACTGGATTTGCAGAGAAGTTGCAGGCTATCCTCATAAGGATTTAAGATCTATGCAATCTCAGAAAGTTGAAAATTTTATATTGGGAAAGCCAGACTTGCAGGTTATTAGTTTGAAGTACCTCAGAATGTTTAAGAATGTATACAATATTACGTGCCAAATGGAGTGATACAGGATATACAAATACCATTTGTCTTGCAAGCAACCAAAATTTATTTGACTTTCTGCCAATTGGTTCCCTGAGAGCTTGAATACGTCCATCATCAAATGCAAATATGGTTAGCATTGTTGTTCCAGATATTATAATTGTATACATGAGTGGAGCAAGTATAGTTCAGTACAAAAATATCAATAATAATTACTAAACACAGAAATAATATACATGCGGCGTGCAGGATAACTTCATACCATGTCCAACGCCATGTCGGCATTAAATAAAATTTAAAAATCGTGCATTAGATATCTAAAATTCACACGTCGCTTAAATAAACATGAGAAAAATATTGTTATGACATAAGCAAATATGTTAGTAGAATTTAGACACATCATAAACTAGGTGAGGTATTAGTTAAATTATTTTTAGATTTTTTTTGTTTTGTTTGTTACTTTATAGAAGCTATAGATGTAAATTATTTAGATTTATTTTATTTTTCATCTTACCTTTAATAAAATTAATTATTCATATTTGATTATTGTTTGACAAGTTGGTTATTCATTATTCTACTCACATAAGTAGAGTTGCGTAAAAATATTTACTTCGAAAAGTATCATTGAAAAAGTTGAAGACAATGCACTTCTTTGAAAGCGTGAGAGAAAATAAAAAAATTAAGAACATGGAGAGAAAATTTATCAATGTATAATAAAAAAATAAAAAATTATTGCTTGTTGTGTCCCCGTATTCTTTTTTTTTTTGAGATTTTACTGTGTCTCGTGTCCGTGCCCGTGTCGTGTTTGATACCTATGTCTGTGTCCGTGCTACATAAGTTATTAACATACAAGGACCTGATGGCTTACCGTAAGTCTTACAATACACCATTTAGTACTTAAGAAAATGTCATACGACGAACTTCTTTGTACTAAGCATCATCCATCTTCGGATTAAAAAGAGGAACAGACATAACAGTCTGCTTCGGCATTCTTAGTACACCACTGATACTCTCTTGATTAGTATAATACATGTTTTGCAATTCAATCAGAGTAAAAATTAGCAACTTCAATATATATCCTCAGTAATTTTGAGAAAAATGAAAATTGTTAAACAACATTCGAAAATAAAACTCTTTAAATGAAAAAGATCTCTTATTGGTATTTTATAAAATAGAAATTAAGATATTTGAAATCTCAGCAAAATAAAAATCAATTGATGATGCAACCTGCACTAGAAAAAGCTTAATTGTCTTAAGATTTGTCTTAAGATTGTGAGTCTTGATAATTCAATTCAAAATCAAGACCAACCGATCTAATCGGCCAAGTCGCTAAACATCAAGTGGGAGATTTTTCAATCAATTAAACATTCTTTAATTACAGAATCACTTTTCAATCCCTTTCTTGGACACTAATTAGATTGGTATTTAATCAGTTTTGTATTAGTAATAAATCAGTAAGATAAATAATTCAACGATAATTTATCTAGTAATAATATTTATTAAAATAATTATTTCAGCATGAATACTTTATTTAGCATAATCCCTGCAATAAGAGCGTTAGTTCAAATAGACAAAGAATATACTGGAATTCGATAATTCCTGCAACCATTGAGCGTAAGTATAAACAGACACTAACAAAATAAAATCAGAGTTTAGAGTGAGGTACACATAAAACGGATTTTCTTAAGACAATTACGTCTCCCTCTATGATGCATACGGAATAATGGATATTGGTCTCTCAAGATACAATACTTTTTCACGTGTTCTGTGTAGCACTCTGTAAAATTACGTACAATCGAATCAAAATTGACCCGTACCTTTCACTTGTTCAAAGAACGAAAGTAGAAAAAGAACACAGACCAAAAATCAAAATTCAGACAAAATTTTGAAAGAAATTTAATAAAAAAAAGTTTTACTCATTTATTCTTGTGGTTGTTATTCTAAATTTTTTGGTGATTAATTTTGGAATGAAATTCTATCCTTTATATAGAAATTCGGAGGAAGCCAAGCCTTCAGAGTAGACACATTTGTTCGATCAGAATGGACAAAATCCATTCCAAATAGACACAACCATTCCGAACAGACATTTGTTTAGTTGGAATGGGCGCAATCGTTCTGAACAGACACATCCATTCGGTCGAAATGGGTTATTCCTAAATAGACACATCCATTCGGTCAGAACAGGTACAACCATTCCGAATAAACATGTCCGTTCGCCAAAAAAACACATCCATTCCATACCACTTTCAATGTTAGAGTAAAGAGTTTCAGTTTTTTTATCCCATTTAGCTTTTATTTTAGGCCAATTTCTGACTTGAATATCTCGTTCATTCGGAAATATAATTAAACATGTGAATATATCACATTCATCGCTAATGAAAGAACATATTCCAACTATCTTCGCGCATTCCGAGCAGCGAGTCCCGCCTAAAATTCAGCTCAAATTTTCCCAAAAACTCACTTGGTCAAAAAATAGCTCAAAAATTCAGCTCAAATTCAAAGAGTCCCGTACTCTGATTTTTTCCTATACTGATACTTAGCGTACGGTATGTAAGGGTATTTTCACCCTACGTATGTATATCACAGTAGCGTCTCTGTTCCGCAGGAGCGGGGCGTTACATGGACACCCTTACTTCAGGACGTTACAAGGACACCCCTACTTCGGGACGTACAAATGTCAGTGACTAGTGGGGGACACTCCCATCAGCACGGCAAGAAAATGGTTAGGAGCAAAAACACATTTTATTTCATTAAAATAAAATACATATGCTTTGAAGGAAATACATAGAGTGTTATCGGTTGAAGTACTTCCCTGTCTTTTGAGGAGGAATTGGTTCACTCAATTGCTTTGTACTGAGTGATTACATGTTGTGGCTGAGTAGGAGGTGGAGCGTTGAGCTATCCTGATGCGGAGGTTGCTCTGAGGGTAAGAATGGACTTTTTAAGGAAGCCTTGACGGACAATTTTTTAGGTACCATTGGAGGCTTATGCTGTGGACGATAGTGTATCTCTTGTTGTCACGGAAGAAGTTGTACTCCTCTGCAACTGGGAGAGTAGGATCATATTGGATTGGGCGCCTGATCCAAGGTTAGTCCTTGATGGGATTAAAGATCTCATTGATGGAGTCTTAACGGAGTGAAATGTTGTTCCATCATGAAGGCTCAAAGTAGGCTTGGAGAGAGGTTTGAGAGCGCTTGTCCCTTGAAGGTTGGTTGCCCCCGATTCTAATATTGGGCATGAGCGGGAGGCTTCATGTGAAAACTTCAACTTTCCTTCGATGTCACCATGTTTCGTGGTATGGATGAAGGAAGTCTTCATTGCTTCTTTCAGCTTGATATGTAGGGCTGACGTTGGGACAAGACCTCACTCATCCGAGTGACATAGTGTTTTAGAAGGTGTTTATACCGGGAGTGGGAGACTTGCTGCTCGCTGATGAATGCGAGTGCAGAGACGTCCTCAACCACAATTAGAGACCTTGGTGAGTTGGCTTTAAAAGAAGTCGATGTATGATTTGAGGTTGTCTGCCTCATCTTGACTAAGAGGAGGTGATGATTGTTCCTTTTGGTCTCATAGCGAGAGACGTATTGAGTGAGGAATGCTTCGTTTACCTCTTAGAAGTTGTCGAAAGAACGGAGCGACAGATAATAGAATCAATTTGTGGTCACACCTTTCAGACGGGAAGGAAAGATAAGGCACATGATCGGGTCATTATAAGAGTATATCACCATCTTGTCCCAAAAATGCCTGATATGCTGGCGGGGTCGCTCACTCACGAGTAGTCGTCGAACGTCGGACTTGAGAACTTTCTCGAAAACTCGTACTCTAAGATTTCTTCAGAGGGGGGAGTCAGAGATTTTGGTAGTTGAAAGTGTTGGGTAACTTTGCAGCCTAGCCTTCACGATCTTTTTTTGGATCAACTTGTTGAGGGCTTGGAGATTGGGAGTTCCGTTGGCTTCAGGCTCGCTTCCCGACTATGTTGGTGACTGATTATTCTGGAGGGCAGCAATTTGAGCTTGGAATTAGGTGTTGAGGCCACACCTCTCAGACTGGAAGGAAAAGTGAAGCACGTAATCAGAGTGTTATAGGAGTAAGGTACCATCAGAGGCTTATGCTGTGGACGATAGTGTATCCTTTGTTGTCATGGAAGAAGCTGTACTCCTCTGCAACTGGGAGAGTAGGATCATATTGGATTGGGCGCTTGATCCAAGGCTAGTCCCTGATGGGATTAAAGATCTCGTTGATGGAGTCTTAACGGAGTGAAATGTTGTTCCATTATGAAGGCTCAAAGTAGGCTTGGAGAGAGGATTGGGAGCACTTGTCCCTTGAAGGTTGGTTGCCCCCGATTTTAATATTGGGCATGAGCGAGAGGCTTCATGCGAAAACTTCAACTTTCCTCTAACGTCACTATGTTTCATGGTATGGTTGAAAGAAGTCTTCATTGCTTCTTTCAGCCTGATATGTAGGCTGACCTCGGGACAAGACCTCACTCATCCGAGTGACATAGTGTTTTAGAAGGTGTTTTACCGGGAGTGGGAGACTTGCTGCTCACTGATGAATGCGAGTGCAGAGACGTCCTGATCGCAATTAGAGACCTTGACGAGTTGTCTTTAAAAGAAGTCGATGTATGATTTAAGGTTGTCTGCTTTATCTTGACTGAGAGGAGGTGATGGTTGTTCCTTTTGGTCTCATAGCGAGAGACGTATTGAGTGAAAAATGCTTCATTTACCTCTTCGAAGTTGTCAAAAGAATGGGGCGGCAGTAATAGAACCAATCTGTGGTCACACCTTTCAGACGGGAAAGAAAGATAAGGCACATGATCGGGTCATTATGGGAGTAGATCACCATCTTGTCCCGAAAATGCCTGATATGCTGGATCGGGTCGCTCACTCTAGAGTAGTCGTCAAACGTTGACATGAGAACTTTCTCGAAAACTCGCACTCTAAGATTTCTTCGGAGGGGGAGTTAGATTTTGGTAGCTGAAAGTGTTGGGTAACTTTGCAGCCTAGCCTTCACGATCTTTTTTTGTATCAACTTGTTGAAGGCTTGGAGATCGGGAGATCCGTTGGCTTCGGGCTCGCTTCCCGACTATGTTGGTGACTGATTGTTCTGGAGGGAGCAATTTGAGCTTGGAGTTGGTTGTTGAGGCCACACCTTTCAGACTGGAAGGAAAAGTGAAGCACATAATCAGAGTGTTGTAGGAGTAAATCACCATCTTGTACCAGAAATGCCTAATATGCCAAACTGGGTTGCTCACTCTGGAGTAGTAGGCGAAGGTCGGTGTTGAGGACTTTCTTGGGAACTCGCACGCCAAGATTTCTTTTGGAGAGTGGGGAGTCAGAGATTTTGGCAGCTGAAAATGTTGGGTTGCTTTGCACCTTAACCTCCGCGATCCGTCTTTGGATTAGCTTGTCGAGGGCTTGGAGATCGGGATATCCGTTGCTTCGGGCTCGCTTCCTCGACTGCGTTGGTGACTGATTGTTTTGAAGGGTAGCAATTTGAGTCTGGAGTTAGTTGTTGAGGACACACCTTTCAGACTAAAAAGAAAGGTAAGGAACATGATTAGGTTATTGCGAGAATAGATCACCATCTTTTCCGAAAATGCTTGATATGCTAGACGAGGTCACTCACTCTCGCTGATGAATGCAAGTGCAGAGACGTCATCATTGTAATTAAAGACCTTGGCAAGTTGGCTTTAAAAGAAGTCGATGTATGATTTGAGGTTGTCTGCCTCATCTTGACTGAGAGGAGGTGATGGTTGTTCCTTTTGGTCTCATTGCGAGAGACGTACTGAGTGAGGAATGCTTCGCTTACCTCTTCGAAGTTGTTGAAAGAATGGGCGGCAGATAATAGAACCAATCTGTGGTCACACCTTTCAGACGGGAAGGAAACATAAGGCACATGATCAGGTCATTGTGGGAGTAGATCACCATCTTGTTCCAAAAATGCCTGATATGCTGGAGGGGGTCGCTCACTCTAGAGTAGTCGTCGAATGTCAGACTTGAGAACTTTCTCGGAAACTCCACTCTAAGTTTCTTCGGAGGGGGGAGTCGGAGATTTTGGTAGCTGAAAGCGTTGGGTAACTTTGCAGCTAGCCTTCACGGTCTTTTTTTGGATCAACTTGTTGAGGGTTTGGAGATCGGGAGATCCGTTGGCTTCGGGCTCGCTTCCCGACTATGTTGGTGACTGATTGTTCTGAAGGGCAGTGATTTGAGCTTGAAGTTGGTTGTTGAGGCCACACCTCTCAGACTGGAAGGAAAGGTGAAGTACATAATGAGAGTGTTGTAGCAGTAAATCACCATATTGTCCCAAAAATGCCTAATATGCGAAATTGGGTTGCTCACTCTGGAGTAGTAGGCGAAGGTCGGTGTTGAGGACTTTCTTGGGAACTCGCACGCCAAGATTTCTTTTGGAGAGTGGGGAGTCATAGATTTTGGCAGTTGAAAATGTTGGGTGGCTTTGTACCTTAACCTCCGCGATCTATCTTTGGATTAGCTTGTCGAGGGCTTGGAGATCGGGATATTTGTTGGCTTCGGGCTCGCTTCCTCGACTGCGTTGGTGACTAATTGTTTTGGAGGGCAGCAATTTGAGCTTGGAGTTGGTTGTTGAGGCTACACCTTTCAGACTAAAAGGAAAGGTGAGGAACATAATCAGGTTATTATGGGAATAGATCACCATCTTATTCCGAAAATGCTTGATATGCTGGACGAGGTCACTTACTCTGGAGTAGTAGTCGAGTTGAGAACCTTTTCAGGAACTCCTACTCCAAGATTTCTTTGGAGAGGGAGAATCAAAGATTTTGGCAGCTAAAAGCGTTGGGTGGCTTTGCAGTTTAGTCTCTGCGATCTGTCTTTGAATCAGCTTGTCGAGGGCTTGGAGATCGAAAGATCCGTTGGCTTTGGGCTCGTTTCCTGACTGCGTTGGTGACTGGTTGTTCTAGACGTTGGTGACTGGTTGTTCTGGAGGGCAGCGATTTGAGCCTGAGTTAGTTGTTGAGTTGCCTCAATGCTTCTTATTCATGGATAGCATTCTCGCGGTTGAGTGTTGCTTGCCACCGATCGCGATCAGACTGAGCTTGTTATTCCTTCATCTGCTTTTTCATGCCGGCGAGCATCGGAAGAAGCTAGCTTTCGTGCTGCTGCAGGAGAGCTTGGATGTTGATGGTTGCCCCCTAAGGCGAGGAGGAATTAGTGTCTTCGATGGTATGTGGTTGATCAATGGCTGATGGGGGACCGTGCCCCCAATAGTGCTGATGGACTTTGCCTTTAGACGTTGCACCATTGAGGGTGGCGGTTTTTTTTGGGGCCGTAGGCGCTGTATCTGGCTTTTTGAGGAAAGTTTTTAAAGAAGGTTTTTAATTTTTTAGGGAGATCTTGAGTGTAAGGATTCAACTCTCAATGAAAGCACCAGTTTGTAGTGGCGATTTTCCACCACAAGTGATTGGACGGCCGATCCTCACGACAATTGAGAATGAGAATGCGCTTAAAACACAGTACAAAATAACATAGTGGGTTTTACGTGGAAACTCTTAACTGGAAAACTACGGGGAGAATGAGGAATTTCACTACAATTCTCAAATTGTAGAGGTCCGAGGGAATTTGGATTGGGATTTTGCTTTTTTTAGGATTGTATAGAAGTCTGAGGGATCTCAAAGGTGCGAGAAAAAGTAGTCCAAAAGTCCTCTTCTTATTGGAGTAGCATGTCTACTTATACTTGATTGTATTGTTGTTCTGAAGGCAGGTGGATATCGGTGAGATCCTCGCAATCGCAAGATTTGCACATTGAAACGGCAGCGATCCGTGGTGCTGCTTTATTGGGATTGCATGCCAAGAAATTCACCATTGTCCATAACTGCTCGCGCTGAGTGGCATTACACGTTAGAAACGTGGAGAATAATAAGGATGCATAACTGACGGCGGAGATTAGGGGTGATCTGTTTGCTGGAATCTCGGTTGTAGAGTTGCAGGCTCTTAGAGCGGGAAAGATCTCAGGAAGATAAAGACCTTTGGGTGGCAGAAGGCGGCTCTGGGATGGGAAGGGTCTTCGGGAAGAAGGACAAGCTCGAAAAAGTTAGATGTGACGGAGGTTGACCGTGGTGGAAGCTGTCTTCGGGAAACTGAATGCGGCGGAATATCTGAGTTGGACTCCGAGGTACGTGGATTCCTTGCTGGAAGTTCTTGATATCAGGGACACGTGTCGTCATCCTGATAAGGGTCAAATTTTAACCACTACAATAGTGAATGCTTTTAATACTTATGTAACCTAATTTCTTTAGCAATCTAAAGAAAAGGTTATATGAATTGAAACAATTCTAAAGAAATCTAAAGAAATGGAAATGGATCCCTTTTGGATGTCTTGTCAAACATGAGTTGAAACAATTCCAGCAGTAGGGTGTATTAGATGATGTCTCTAATTGTCACCCATAACCAGCGTATGTTGATTCTCAATAATTTTGACTGCATGTGGGAGTTAACCTTATTTCTAAATGGAGTAAAAGTTATTTAGTGCCTGACAATATGCAAGGCAGAAAGAACATTCTATGATAATTTGTATCTTTTCTGTTGTTATTTGTTTGCACTTCATCTTCCCATATCAATTTATGATATCTTCTTCTTTTTTTCCTTAAGAATGTATCTCAATTATCTCAGGCAGAGAATGACCAATATTCATGGTAAATATTTCACTCGACAAAGACATAAACCAAACTAAAAATACTATTGAAATTACTTATCATTTTATCGACGTCATTTATATGTTGAGGGGATATTCATTCACAATTAATGTATGCATCTCCTGTTTGTGTGATTTGTGTTAAATTCAATTGTGCTCTTATATGAAAAAAAAAAAAGAAGAGGTGGCTATTTATTTTTCCCTCACTATTTCTTTATTCCTTTTTTATGCAGGTCCTAGTATTTTCATTTGCTCCTAAACTACATGGCCTCGGCCGGTACATATTTTGATGATGTGCTAATCAGTCCTCAGGTTGTTGACCCTCCCAGAAGTGAAGATAATACAGAAGTTATTGAGCACATAGGAGACCATGTCCAACATTCACCCAAATCGAATGTGGCTGTTGCTAGCAATGTTCGTGAATTATTGGAATGTCCAGTTTGCTTAAATGCTATGTACCCGCCCATCCATCAGGTATCTTTATCTAACATCCCATCTCTTGGTTATTATGTCTCACTTTATTAGTTTGTGTTGTTATAGTTGTGTTCTTTTCTTACTTTTCTTTTTTAGGTCATATTGAGGGGATCTATCGATTTTCTTGTCGTATCTTGGGAGTAATTGTTTTATATTATTCCCTGTCGATGACAACATCTTTTGGGTTGAAAATACTGGAGGATCCAATCTTCATTCTTATCTGTCTTATGTTGAGGCACCTTCTAAATGTCACTGTTTGCCTGTAGGATATAAAAATAGAGACCCTGTTCTCTTCCCTTCAAATACTTTTCATTACATATTTTACTCTGGAGTTAGATTGTTCATAATCATTAATTCATGTAATCAAATTTAATCATGAAATTATAATTTTGCATGTACGTATCATATATTGAAAGCTAATAACGGAGACTGAAAGAACTTGACATTATTACTATTTCCGAAAGGTCTTTCTGTGGATGACATATTTAGGCTTCTTATAACGGAGCTCACTTGATTGACATTTTGGTTCATGTGTTTAAAGGGGAAAATCTTTCTTTGGATTTATTTGTGCTCTGGACTATACGAAGTAAACTTGTGACTCCAGTTCTTGTTTGGGCTTTATTGAGGATCCTCAGCCTTACATGTCATATGTCGTTTTGGTCATGCATGATGTATATCCTATCTGGCCTGTACAAATTCATACATGGTGAGCTTTATGGTTGAAACAAGTGAATATTAGCTTTTCAATTGTTTCAACATTTTTTCTTCCTGAGCTGCATTTCCGTTTGCTTGTTCTTTTCAGAGTATAGTTTGTATGACGTGTTTTTTTTGAATCCTTCATCTCTTTGCTGAATTTTATATCCTGCTTTGGCTATGACTTTTATAATTTAGCTTGAATTATCTAAATATGTATTGTTATCAAAATTGTGTTTGCAGTGTTCAAATGGCCATACTCTGTGTTCTGGTTGCAAACCAAGAGTACACAATCGTTGTCCCACATGCAGGCATGAACTGGGGAATATTAGATGTCTTGCTCTAGAGAAAGTGGCTGCTTCTCTTGAATTGCCTTGTAAATACCAGAGCTTTGGATGTGTCGGTATTTATCCCTACTACTGCAAGTTGAAGCATGAAGCACAGTGCGTATATCGGCCATATAATTGTCCCTATGCTGGATCCGAGTGCACTGTTGTAGGTGACATTCCTTATTTGGTGGCTCACCTAAAAGATGATCACAAGGTTGACATGCATAATGGAAGCACTTTCAACCACAGATATGTCAAATCAAATCCACATGAAGTGGAGAATGCAACATGGATGCTGACGGTATGTTTCTGTACTTGACCGATGTCCTTTTCCTTTTATGATACTTTTCATGTGAGTGCATATCATTCATAAGAGAGTTGGGTAACAAAAGAACCCAGGATCCGAACAAAATGAAGAGGGTTTTGATACCTGCTTTGATAACATGTTCTGGATAAAGTCAATGGACACCCTTTAAGTGTATCAGCTATGATTACAGAAGGTACCAACAGTCGAAGCCTAAATCCTGAACCGTTGCCACTCACACTCACCAAATCTTCTGTTACGTTGTATGGACTGTAATAACTGATGTGGTAGTGAATAAATATGGGAGTGGACATACTAACTCCAACGGTAGTTATTTTCCTTCCATGCCTTATTTTATGAGCTTTATGTCTACTTAAAATAAGGATGCTATTTGAATTTACAGAATATTACATTTCGGCTGTTTGGTTTTGCCAGGTTTTTAGTTGTTTCGGACAGTATTTCTGCTTGCATTTTGAGGCATTCCAGCTCAGCATGGCTCCTGTATACATAGCATTCTTGCGTTTTATGGGGGATGATAGCGAAGCTAAAAACTACAGTTACAGCCTGGAGGTTGGAGCCAACGGACGCAAGATGATCTGGCAAGGGGTTCCCAGAAGCATAAGAGACAGCCACAGGAAGGTTCGTGACAGTTATGATGGCCTTGTTATCCAACGCAACATTGCACTCTTCTTCTCTGGCGGAGACCGAAAGGAGCTGAAGCTGAGGGTTACAGGTAGAATCTGGAAGGAACAGTGAGAAGTAGTTGCTAACCTTATGAAGCATATCGTTGTTAGTCTAGTTTTTTTTCTCCTCTCTCTTTTGGTAGACAGTCAGGTTTGCATCTCGGATTGGCAGTTTGGACTTAGTAATCATGTATCTAGTTAGATATTTGAAGGCAAATCTCTCTTTGCTTTGTAGTGATGCATGGGAAATTAGTAAATGGAGAAAACAAAAATCTTACCGTATGTTATTAATCATATGTACTACATAATTTTTCCTCATATGTATATCATTCTTGTTGCTTTGTTTCTTCACAGTTTGTGCTGAAAGTATATGAAAATGCTGATAAAACGGGGAATCGCGATTGTGCTGCATATTATGTGCTACATGATTGTGATTTCACAACGCCGTGTGTTTTGCATAGCATTCTTCCATGTTATATATTTGTTTGTAGTTCTTGCGTTAAGTTTGCATATGCTACATATTGATTCAGCAGAAAGCGTATTATGTATGATCAGTAACTCTTGGGACTTTATTTTTGCCTTCTGATGCTGTAATTTTGACCTTCAAAGGATGATGACACGTGTTCAAGCAAATAAAATCTCCATCACTCCAAAGCCATTCCGGAAGTTGCTTCTCGCCCCGAGAACACTTCCACACCGGAAGCTCTGACACTCCCAACCGTCTTGGAGTCCACCCTTTTTCGGAGACTTTAACTCCACACAAGATAACCACTGCATCAGATCATTTCTGATCTCCGCCTTCTGTAACACTACGACAACAAATCATCTCTAATCTTCGCTTTCAGTTATGCAGCCTGATCTCCCTCCAAGTTTATAACGTCAAATGCTCTCAAGCCTGGGCAGTTATAAATTGAGGCGGAATTTTCTACATGCAGTCCCAACAATCAAACACCAACAATCACGGTCGTTGCAACAAATCTACACGTGCAGATCGTGCGATTATGAGGATCACGCACGTATCATCCGCCCCGATGCACACAGATCAGATCAAGTATAAACTCCAGCAAGAAGGGGGATCTTGGGCCCATTCCAAAAGAAGCCCAGCATTGAGACTCTGGTGTTCTATCCCTGTAGCTCTTGTAACCTACAGGTTATAGTGGATTCTTCTCTTCCTCCCCGTGGTTTTCTTCCGAAATGTCTTTCCACATAAAAAATCATGTCTCTTTTGTGTTGTGAATTATTCTCTCTCGCATTCGCTACCCCCACTGAATTTTTCCTCGCTTGTGGTGAGGATCGACCGTCCGATCGTTTGCGGAGGATAATCTCCACCGCAAACTAGTGTTTTCATTGAGATCTAAGTCCTAATACTCAGATTTCTCTCCAAATCCATCCTTAAAAAAACCTCTTCGACAAGCCATGGCCCCGAAGAAGCCGCCGACCACCGGCGACGGGACCACGTTCAAAGGCAAATCCATTGTCCCCGCTGGGGCGCCGTTTCCCCGATCGACCTCAACCTAAGCCCTATTGTGGAAGCGACTGTCTTTGTACCTACACAGAGGGCAACTGGAGACATCAATCCACCATTAACGTATGAAACCCAGCTCCTTCAAATGTTCGCTGACATGAGGGAGAAGATGGCAAAGCAGCAAGCTCTGTTCAATCACGAACGCGAGCAAGTGGCACATGATTGAGAAAACGTGGCCTGCAAAAGGGAGGAGATGAAGTGTTTAAACGATCAACTCCTCGCCCAGATCAAGACCCTCCAAAACACCTGAGAGCCGCCTCCATCGCAAGAGAGGTCCACTGCAACAGAAGCTACAAGCGGCGAACACTCTCAAAGCCGAAGGCGTCGCAGAGAAACCTCCCCCACTCCATCAGAACGATCCGACAACGGGTCGAGTTCACCTCATCCTCGCACGAAGGATCGGCACAATCATTCTGGGAGGAAGACCATGGGAATTCATCTGCGTCCAAGATCTCGGCAAGCTCATACAAAAGCGAGTTGAAGAAGTAAGAATGGCGCATCATGGCAAACCTAGAGCCATCACCACTTGATGCATCCAACTCCCCTTCTCCAGGGCATATTGGAACATGAATTTTCCAAGAAATTCACGATTCCGAATTTGATTGCTACTCCGGTCAAAGTGACTCGGTCCAGCACCTCCTCCAGTATCAGAACAAGATAGTAATCCATGCCAAAAGCGACTCCATCTTATCACGGATCTTCCCCTTCACTGAAGGGGGTAGCCTCTGCTTGATTTACTCCATTTCTCCATGCTCAACCACAGCTTCGGGATCTCACCAAGTTGTTCCTCGGTTAATATTCCTCCCGCCAGGAGTTCAAGCAAAACAACCATCACCTCCTCTATGTCAAGATGAGGCCCTTCGATAGCCTCAAGGCATATATTAGCTACTTTCAGAATCAGCTAAAATACACAACTGCAACGAAAACGCATTCGATCTCGCATTTATCAACAGGTTACGACCCACCAGTATAAGCATCTAATGAAATACAATGTCACCCGTTGGAGGGAGGTCCTGTATCGAGAACAACCATACATCCAGTTGGAGAAAGCGATGAAAAGCTCCGCCAACCCATCTTTCAACCGTAGTGACGACAGAGCAAAATCGATGCTGCTGCAGGAGACCCCTCCATTGACAACTACAGTCATGGGCAGGGCGCTTTCAAGAAACGACCATTCCCGCACCCACAGCAGAGCCTACTCCAAGCCAATCATGTGGATGACAGCTTCCCCACTGAAGTTCCCGATCCAAGACGTCTTCGAAGCCATTACGGGTCAACCCTGAGTGAAGAAGCAAAGCCATACTACCCTGCTCATCCCGGAGCAAAAGACTACTGCTCCTTCTATGACAATAAGGGACATCAGACTTCTCAATGACAGTCCCTCCGTAAGTACCTCGAAGACTATGTCCAACAGGCTATCTCTGAGAGTACATCCTCATACCAGAGCCCCCTCCAAGACAAAAAGACAGCAGAGGACCCTGTCTCCGAATCGGCTACAACACATAGTCACCCAGTACAAAGTCGTTGACTAACACCAACCTGACAAATAAGAGTAGGGAAGTTACTCTAATGAGTAAAAACTCCATATATCTCATTCACGTTTTATGTTTTTTATTAAAGTTATTTAATAAAAATACTTTTTAATTCTTAATGGCTTCCCTACATCCTTCTCAGGATCCGCAGAACTAGCTCATCGGCACTACTTGACCAGCCTCTGAGCTCTCTTCTATAGAGTCATGACTGTACATCCGAGGAGGATTCCCCCACTTGAAATCAAACAACTCCAATGGTTATCTCTCGGCTCTCTTCGTTCTCCACAGGATCGGTCAATCCGCTCACCAGCCCCATGTGATCAATTCATGAGCGCATCTTCTCTGAGACTTCTATCCATGTGTTTCGAGGAGGGAAGCCCCCTATTCAAGAACAACATTACAAGTATTCACTCCGAAATCATTTTGGCTCATCTCTAATCAGGCTACTGCCAGTCTCTGAAATACACCTAGAGGGGGGGGTGAATAGGTGTAATTGCTAATCTAATGCTCTTTTTAAATTTTACTTAAGTGAGTGATGCAACGATCTCTCAAAACACGACTAAGAGCCGAATACCCCTTGCGAGGTTCTGAACTCCTTCCTCCCAATTCCCCTTAAATGGGTTAGAGGTGCGCAATGCAATCGTGTTGTATTGAGGTGTGATCGAACAATTCCAAGTATGAAATGCGATGATGAAATGTACACAAGTAATATAGAAAGAAAAGTAAACAAGTAAGGATTGCACAAATAAAATGTTAGTTCTCAAGCAATAAATTGAAAGCAAGTAAAGCAAGAGAGAATTAGACAAGATGACACAAAAGCAATCGCAAACAAAGTGATTTGTTTCGAGGTTCGAGCCCGTAGCTCTAGTCCCCGCCTTCACCTCCGTGAAGGGTTTCCACTATCCCCTTAGGATCCCGTACAAGTTAGGCCTCCAAAGACCTCAAGCCCGTAGCTTCACCTTACAAAGAAACTCCACCGAGGAGCTTGTCTCCACAAGAACAAGGATTATAAATTTGTGATCTCAACTAGACCACAACACTCTTTTACAAACACTCTCACTCTTTTACAACTTCACCTATAGAAAGAATATGAAATTTTTGGCTCTATGAAGTGTGGTGAGAAAAGCTTCAGTTGTAGAGTGATATTAGAGATCAAACAACAACTGAAAAACCAATTTGAAAGAATGGAAATGAAAGCTTTAAACTATTTTTCTCTTTCTCTTGAAAACTATGAAAACTTGTATTTTTCTTGGTAAATAACTAAGGCCTATTTCCCACTATTTATAGGGAGAGAATAGGTTAAAAACTCTGATTTTTCCAGCTAATATCACCTGCAAAAGCACCCCAACAACCCTCTAAAAAGTCTGTTAAAACAGAAAATAAAACAGTTTTTCAGAACAGCCCAAAGAGGAAAGAGCCGTTGGAGGTGTTGCAGGCCTACCGGTCGACTGCCGGTCGACCGGGACCCTGCTGGCAAAAGAGCCGTTATGGCTCCGGTCGACTGCCAGTCGACCGATCTCAAGAAAGGAAACACAGTTTCCTTCTACCGGTCGACCGACCCAGTCGACCGGAAAGATACAGAGAGCAAACATCTTTTTACCGGTCGACCGATATGTAGGTCGGTCGACCGACAGACATGCACAGCCTGTGCATGTCTGGACACAGCAGCCGGTCGACTGGGCCGGTCGACCGGTCTGCCTGGAAAACTGTTTTTCTGGGCAGATTTTAAGATAGAAAATTTTGTATAAAATCTTTAAAAATCTGAAGCTAAGTTTTATGCTGAAAATAGTTTATATACATGTATTTAAACAAGTTTTTGAAGATGTAAAGCTTTGGGTACATGTATGTATAAACTAAGGCATAAACCTAGAAATAAATATTTTGAAAACATAGAAACATATAAAACAAATGTGTGTGCAAATCCTAGAGCCAAATTTCACATATTCTATCTTTACAAAACTAAACTTACAAACTACAATGGTCTTCAAGACTTCAACTTGAGCTATCTTCTCTTGATCTTCAATATTGCACTTTGAGCCCAATTTGACTTGTCTTGAGTCCAATGTACCTTCCTTTAGGGAAGAATCCATCTCTTTAATATATAAACCTGAAACACACTTAAACAACAATTTATATTAGTACCAATAACTAATATGTTTTGTAATCATCAAAATACACTAAACATGGGTTGATTGTAACCTTGGGCCAACAATCTCCCCCTTTTTGATGATGACAAAACATATGAGTTATTAAACAAATAAAAGAAGAAAGAGCTTGGAAAGCTCCCCCTTAAACAATGCTATGTATTTAACATGAATATGAACATTATGTAAACATACATAAAGCATTGAAAAATATCATCACCAAAAAAAATAAACTATCATAAGGAATAACAAAATTTAAAACAAACCACATATTTTTCTCCATATATTTTCTCCCAAAACTAATATATATTTATATTTCTCCCCCTTTTTGTCATACATCAAAAAGGGTTAAAAAAAAATTTAAGACAAAACAAAACAAACATATTAGAAACCAAAACAAAACAAACTAAGATATTTTAAGTATCAATCTTACATACATTCAATTCACCACAAATAAATGAAAATCTTGCATAATCTAAAGGTTTTGTGAAAATATCTGCAAGTTGAAAATCTGTGGAAACAAAATCAATATCTATGTCACCTTTTTCAAAGTGATCTCTAAGAAAATGATATCTAATGTCTATATGTTTGGTTTTACTATGTTGATTAGCATTTTTGGTCATGTGAATAGCACTAGTATTATCACAATAAATCTTAACATGATCAAAATGTAAATCAAAATCGAGAAGAGTATGTTTCATCCAAAGTACTTGTGCACAACAAGCTCCGGCTGCTACATACTCCGCCTCGGCGGTTGAAAGGGCTACACTATTTTGCTTTTTGGAAGACCAAGACACAAGACAATTGCCCAAGAATTGGCAAGTGCCACTTGTGCTCTTCCTATCTACCCTACAACCGGCATAGTCGGCATCCGAATAACTAGTCATAGTAAATTGGTTAGTTTTCGGATACCACAAACCTAAATCAATTGTGCCCTTAAGATACCTAATTATGCGTTTTACCGCTATTAAGTGTGATTCCTTAGGACATGATTGAAAACGTGCACATAAACATACGGAAAACATTATATCCGGCCTACTAGCCGTAAGATAGAGTAAACTACCAATCATGCTACGAAATAATTTGATGTCTACATTCTTACCTTGTTCGTCTTTGTCAAGTTTCGTAGTGGTTGCCATGGGAGTCTTTGCTACTTTGGATCCTTCAAGCCCGAACCTCTTGATGAGTTCTTTGGTGTACTTGGCTTGGTTGATGAATGTCCCATCACTACGTTGCTTGATTTGAAGTCCAAGGAAGAAGTTGAGCTCTCCCATCATAGACATCTCAAATTCCTTTTTCATGCATGATTCAAAATTCTTGCAAAGTAAAACATTAGTAGATCCAAAAATAATGTCATCAACATAAATTTGAACTATGAGGATATCTAGATCTATATGTTTGGTAAATAATGTTTTATCAACTTTTCCTTTCTTAAAATCATTTGAAATCAAAAATGAAGACAATCTTTCATACCAAGCCCTAGGGGCTTGTTTTAAACCATATAGTGCTTTATCTAATTTATAAACATAATTAGGGTGTGTAGGATCAACAAACCCGGGGGGTTGTTCAACATACACCTCCTCATCAATATAACCATTAAGAAAAGCACTCTTTACATCCATTTGAAATAACTTAAAATCTTTAAATGAGGCATATGCTAAGGTCATCCGTATGGCTTCGAGCCGTGCTACGGGTGCAAAGGTTTCTTCAAAATCGATTCCCTCGATTTGAGTGTAACCTTGGGCAACTAACCTAGCCTTATTTCTAACTACATTACCCGATTCATCCAACTTGTTCTTAAAGATCCATTTAGTGCCAATAGTTGGTCTATCTTGGGGCCTAGGAACAAGGTGCCAAACTTGATTGCGCTCAAATTGATTGAGCTCCTCTTGCATTGCAAGCAACCAATATGAATCGGCCTCGGCCTCGAGGACATTTTTAGGTTCTATGTGTGAAATAAAAGCAAAATTACCACAAAAATCTTGAATCTTAGAGCGAGTGGTTACCCCTTTTGATACTTCACCTATGACGAGGTCCTTGGGATGATGAGGATTGAATCTCCAATCCTTTGGTAGTGGTTGAGAGGGCTCCTCTTCATTTGCTTGATGTTTATTTCCTTGAGCCTCTTCCACTTTGGCTTCACTTCCATCACCATCCTTTGGCTTGTCTCCCATGGTAGAAGCATCCTCCAAGGTCACTTTCTCCAAGCCTTCATCTAAAGCATCAATTTCTACACAATTCTTAACAAACTTGTTAGATTCCTCAAATTTAACATGAATAGATTCCTCAATAGTCAAAGTTGACCTATTGAAGACTCTATAAGCCTTACTAGTATTTGAGTAACCTACAAAAATAGCCTCATATGATCTAGCATCAAATTTTCCCAAATTAATATTTGTATTTAAAACAAAACATTTGCAACCAAACACTTTGAAATAAGAAACATTAGGTTTTCTAGAAAAATACATCTCATAAGAAGTCTTAGTAGTATTTTTACATAGGAAAACACGATTTGCAATGTAACATGAAGTATGAACGGCCTCGGCCCACAAATAATGTGGTAGACCATATTCATTTAACATTGTCCTAGCCATCTCTTGTAAAGTACGATTTTTCCGCTCAACTACTCCATTTTGTTGTGGAGTTCTAGGACAAGAAAGTTCATGTTTTATTCCATGTTCCTCACAAAAAGTGGTAAAGGGAAGGTTAATGAACTCACCTCCTCTATCACTTCTTATTTTAATTATTGAGGAGCCATTTTCCTTTTCAACTCTTTTCTTAAAGGCTTGAAAATGTGAAAAGGTTTGACTTTTATGTTCAAGAAAATAAACCCAAGTAAAATGCGAAAAATCATCTACTAAAACATAAGCAAATCTACTCCCACTTAAACTTTTGGTTTGAGTTGGGCCAAATAAATCCATGTGGATTAGCTCTAATGGACGTGATGACATGATATCCTTAATTGATTTGAATGAGGACTTAGTTTGTTTCCCAAATTGACATGCGTCACAAACTCGGTCCTTTTCAAAGTTCAATGAAGGAATACCCTTCACCATTTCCTTAGAGTTAAGCCTAGAAATATGGTCAAATGAAACGTGGCCTAATCTCCTATGCCATAACCAAGAGTCGTCATCGAGGGCTTTTAAACAAGTTATATTACAAGACATATTTAGCATATCAATCATATAAACATTGCTTTCACGAAAACCGGAAAATACACAAACATTAGAAGTTCTATCAATCACTTTACAAGAAACATTATCAAAAACAACATCAAAACCTTTATCACAAAGTTGACTAACACTCAAGAGATTATGCTTGAGGCCATCAACTAAAACCACATTTTCAATTAAAGGAGAGGTGCCAAGTTTTACATTACCAATACCGATGATTTTACCCTTGGCGTCATCTCCGAAGGTGACGGTGCCACCTTCATGATATCTTGATAGGGTTGCATAGTTGTTGATGTCCCAAGTCATGTGCCTTGAGCAACCGCTATCAAGATACCACAAACCTCTACGTCGTTGGGCTTTGGAAAGTACCTACATCATTTAAAATAATAGTTGATTTTGGTACCCAAACTTTCTTGGGTCCTTGAAAGTTAGTGTTACGAACCCAAACATTGTGGTGTGATGCACTTAGTCTATCATAACAAAAATTAGCTAAGTGTCCTTTCCGTTCACAATGTGAACATGTGTACACTTTTCTATATATGAATGCATGATGTGTAGTAGTGTGAGCATGCTTTTGGGGTTTGCCATGTTGTTTAGGTTGTGTAGCATGTACATGAGCATGAGCATAAGCATGATGAACATTTTTCTTAGGAGCTTGTTTCTTAGGAAACATATTCTCCATCTTCTTCTTATCAAACTCACTACACTTTTTCAAAACAACATCTAATGAGTCTAATCTTTCCTTAAGCAAGGCAATCTCATTAGAATCTACAAATGGGGTCTTTCCTTTGCAAGTAATCTTATATTTTTCAAAATCATTTTTAGTGGAAACTAAAGAAGAATGTAAATCATTATTTTCTTTAGAAAGATTTACAATTTGAATATTAAGAGATTCATTATCCTTTTTCATTTTTAAATATTTCTTCTTTAAGAAATCATAATTACTAGAAAGTTCCATAAAAGCTTCTCCTAGCTCATCCATGGATAAATCATCATCAAGAAGAGTTGAGGGGGTTACCTTGCTTGTGCTCTCATTTGCCATGAAGCACATATTTGCGGTGTCGATCTCCTCCTCGGATTCACTTTCGTCATCCCATGTTGCTTTCATAGCCTTCTTCTTGTATGGCTTCTTGGATGAAGATGGCTTCACTTGGTCCGGACACTCCGCTACTATGTGTCCCGGCTTTTGGCAATTAAAGCAAATGATCTTCCTTTCTTCCTTGCCTCCTTGCCATCTCCTCCGTCCTTGGAACTTTGCCTTGTTGTACATCCTCCGGACGTTTTTGACTAGAAGTGAGAGCTCCTCGTCATCTTCTTCTTCATCATCTTCATCGGAGTAAGTAGCATGACTTTTGAAGGCAATGGTCTTCTTTTTGGTAGGTGCCATGTCCTCCCTTGCCTTTCTCTCCATTTCATGGGTCTTCAAGTTCCCAATGAGTCCAATGAGCTCAATCTCATCTTTATCATTGAGTTCCTTCAATGTTGTAGCTTTCACTTCCCATGATGGAGGAAGAGCCCGGATGATCTTTCTCACCCTTTGATCATTGTTGATTTCTTCACCTAGAGAAGCAAGACCATTAGTAATCTTAGTAAACTTAGTAACCATATCATCTATGGTTTCATGTTCTTGCATGCTAAAATTTTCATATTGGGACCGAAGAAGGTCTATCTTAGCCCTCTTCACTTGTGATGTCCCCTCATGTGTTACTAGCAAATGGGTCCAAATCTCATAGGCGGATTTGCAATGGATGACTCTAGCTATGTCATCATCATTGAGGGCTTGTAGGAGTGCATAATGAGCCCTAGCATTGGCATCAAACTCCTTGGTCTCAATTTCGGACCAAGTAGATTCATCACCGGGGGGTACACTAAAGGACTTAGTCACGGCCTTTGCAACTCGGCTACCTAGAGATTGCAAGAAAACGGTCATCTTAACCTTCCATATGGGAAAGTTAAGTCCATCAAACTTAGGGGGGGTCTTAATTCCATCGGCCATGTTTACTATGTGGAAATGAATGAAGTGATTAGCAATATAAGGATCTCTCTAAGGTTGTTAAGCCAAATCGTAGAGTCCAAGCTCTGATACCAATTGAAATACACCTAGAGGGGGGGTGAATAGGTGTAATTACTAATCTAATGCTCTTTTTAAATTTTACTTAAGTGAGTGATGCAACGATCTCTCAAAACACGACTAAGAGCCGAATACCCCTTGCGAGGTTCTGAACTCCTTCCTCCCAATTCCCCTTAAATGGGTTAGAGGTGCGCAATGCAATCGTGTTGTATTGAGGTGTGATCGAACAATTCCAAGTATGAAATGCGATGATGAAATGTACACAAGTAATATAGCAAGAAAAGTAAACAAGTAAGGATTGCACAAATAAAATGTTAGTTCTCAAGCAATAAATTGAAAGCAAGTAAAGCAAGAGAGAATTAGACAAGATGACACAAAAGCAATCGCAAACAAAGTGATTTGTTTCGAGGTTCGAGCCCGTAGCTCTAGTCCCCGCCTTCACCTCCGTGAAGGGTTTCCACTATCCCCTTAGGATCCCGTACAAGTTAGGCCTCCAAAGACCTCAAGCCCGTAGCTTCACCTTACAAAGAAACTCCACCGAGGAGCTTGTCTCCACAAGAACAAGGATTACAAATTTGTGATCTCAACTAGACCACAACACTCTTTTACAAACACTCTCACTCTTTTACAACTTCACCTATAGAAAGAATATGAAATTTTTGGCTCTATGAAGTGTGGTGAGAAAAGCTTCAGTTGTAGAGTGATATTAGAGATCAAACAACAACTGAAAAACCAATTTGAAAGAATGGAAATGAAAGCTTTAAACTATTTTTCTCTTTCTCTTGAAAACTATGAAAACTTGTATTTTTCTTGGTAAATAACTAAGGCCTATTTCCCACTATTTATAGGGAGAGAATAGGTTAAAAACTCTGATTTTTCCAGCTAATATCACCTGCAAAAGCACCCCAACAACCCTCTAAAAAGTCTGTTAAAACAGAAAATAAAACAGTTTTTCAGAACAGCCCAAAGAGGAAAGAGCCGTTGGAGGTGTTGCAGGCCTACCGGTCGACTGCCGGTCGACCGGGACCCTGCTGGCAAAAGAGCCGTTATGGCTCCGGTCGACTGCCAGTCGACCGATCTCAAGAAAGGAAACACAGTTTCCTTCTACCGGTCGACCGACCCAGTCGACCGGAAAGATACAGAGAGCAAACATCTTTTTACCGGTCGACCGATATGTAGGTCGGTCGACCGACAGACATGCACAGCCTGTGCATGTCTGGACACAGCAGCCGGTCGACTGGGCCGGTCGACCGGTCTGCCTGGAAAACTGTTTTTCTGGGCAGATTTTAAGATAGAAAATTTTGTATAAAATCTTTAAAAATCTGAAGCTAAGTTTTATGCTGAAAATAGTTTATATACATGTATTTAAACAAGTTTTTGAAGATGTAAAGCTTTGGGTACATGTATGTATAAACTAAGGCATAAACCTAGAAATAAATATTTTGAAAACATAGAAACATATAAAACAAATGTGTGTGCAAATCCTAGAGCCAAATTTCACATATTCTATCTTTACAAAACTAAACTTACAAACTACAATGGTCTTCAAGACTTCAACTTGAGCTATCTTCTCTTGATCTTCAATATTGCACTTTGAGCCCAATTTGACTTGTCTTGAGTCCAATGTACCTTCCTTTAGGGAAGAATCCATCTCTTTAATATATAAACCTGAAACACACTTAAACAACAATTTATATTAGTACCAATAACTAATATGTTTTGTAATCATCAAAATACACTAAACATGGGTTGATTGTAACCTTGGGCCAACAGTCTCAGCTCTGTAGCTGAAGGTTCTCTTCACCCGGACACTTCTATCTGAGTGTTCCGAGGAGGAAAGCACCCACTCGAGAATGATTCCACAAGTAACCGCCTCCGGGCAATCTCTCTGGCTCATTCCCTAATTGGGCAACTACCCTCCTGAAGGCTCATCCCCAATCAGACAATTGCCCCCTTATGGCTTATTTCCGTTGGGCAACTACCGTACGGAAGGTTCATTCCCACCAGGCAATTGCCTTGGCTCATCCCAATCGAGTAACTACTGTCTGGAAGGTTCATCTCGATTAGGCTACTGCTAGTTTGTCTGTGTTCCGAGGAGGGAAACCCCCACTCTAGAATCATAGTTCAAATACCTATCCCTAGGCTTCAAAAGTTCATCTTCAATTGGGAAATTGCCTACCCAGGATCACACCAATATCATCCGCTCTCATACATACAGATAAGATAAGATCAAGTATAAATAGACATTCCCCTCCAGCAAGAAGGGAGACCTTGGGCTTATTCCCCAAAAAAAAAAAAAAAAAATTGAGACTCTAGTGTTCTATCCCTGTAATTCTTGTAAAACCTACAGATTAAAGTGGATTCTTCTTCTCCCCCCGTTGATTTTTTTTTTATTTGGGTTTTCATGTAAAAAAAATCTGGCATCTCTTTTATGTTGTGAATTATTCTCTCTCGCATTCGCAACCCCCACTCAATTTTTCTCTCGCTTGTGGTGAGGATCGACTGTCCGGTTGTTCGCGGCAAAAAATCTCCACCATAGATGTGATTCAGCTATTTTGTTTCTTTCTATTGACTCAATCATTTAAAATTGTGTAATTACAATTTTTCGTATAACTTTTTAGAAATCAACTCAGTAATGAGTATACATACGTTTAATAAAGTGGAAATACTTGTTGATGAAGAAAAGTGAAAATATTTTAGTATTGTGTGTGTGTGTTCTCTAAACATATGTGGAAGTGAATCTATTTTAATTACTATGATAAAATCCCATCAATCAGCTAATGAGCTATAACACGGACATTAGGAGTACTATTTTAGTGACTAGTTGACCGAGTCAAGAACAAATAGTATGTTAAGCTTCACTAAATGGTGAGAAATAAATAATAAATAGATTTTAAAAAAAACTTAATGTTTTATTTTTTTTCAATAAAATAGCAATTATGACAAGCGTGCAGACCTTTTACTCTTGCCTAAATTTTTATTTCACAAAATCCTTACTGTATTAGTTGGAGAGAGAGAGAGGAAGGGTTTAAATGTGTCACGTTCTACTTTTAGCATTATCTTTTTTTTGTTAATTTTTAAATGTACTATTAATTGCTCTAACTAATACAAAAATATGATGCGAACAAAACGAGATTACATAGTACACAGAGAAATCAAAATTAACATAAAACAAAAAATATGTGAAATAGCTCATGCATTTCTTAAAGCTACAAAAGTTTATACATTTCTGTTATGAGTGACATAGGTCAAGCATCTTTTTCCTTTTCCCAAATCATTCACCGTGTATGAGAATCATTTTTGATTTTGGCAATAATTGCGACATTTTGAGATGAAAATAATTTAGGTTTCAAATGTCAATCATCTAATATTAATACTTAATAAAGAAAAATTGTTAAATGAAAATAATTTAATAATTCAATATCACACTCCACATGATGGTTCAATCTTATACTGTACATTATTGATCGATCAATGTGAGATATTCTGAATCCTCATTTCTAATGGAATCGAAATGATCTCTGGATTGATCAGAAGATCCTTTCGATTGGCTAGAATCCGTTCCTTGAACGAAAATAAATCTTATGGAATCATATTGAATATTTGACAATACATTCCGTACCCTTTGTTTACCAACCACACATTATTGTCTAGTAAATTCAATTTTTGAGGAACTTGAAAAAAAAACTATCTCGTAGGAAAATCATGTGTGTAACGAATCGCATACACTTGTATAATGTATAATAAATGCATGAATAAAATGAGTGAAAGGAACATGGAATTCTAATTTACATAATTATTCAAATATTCACTATACTTTTTAATTTTAGGAACATTCAACGAGTTCCAATTTCCATTCATTTGGTTTGCCCAATCAACAAAATTTTGAGTAGCCTTTCTAAGGGGGCCTTCGGCTGAACCGGGTTTCCATACTCGCTTAAAAGTGTCATTGGGCCAAATCTTGACCCAGCTCAGTTATTGGGCGCAAACAAAGCCCAGAGCGAACCCTTTCCGGCATTCATACGAAAAGATTGCTGAAGAGTCCTTACACATTAGAATAATTGCCAGCTCACCTATGCGATGGCGTTGATCATTCCTATCACAACATTTCTCCGATCTCTGAATCTGTTTGCATTACTCAACTATATAAATTGGCCCATAATTTTCAAAAAATAATTACAAGAAAGAGAAAAAAAAACATTAGAATGCATAACCCTCAATCCACACTTACCCCAGCAATAATAGCTTCTTTATCCAGGATTAGCTTGTCTCAAGAGATCAATCTCACCTTACCCAACTTTGACCAGTTTAAAAAGTCGGGGCCTTACTTTCATTTATGACCCATAAAAGTTTTCCACATAAAAAAAATGGAAGTAGGAGATGACATTTGCAAACAAAATTTTTACGCACGCAATTGCACTGCAACATTGAAATAAGTGGTCCAGCTTATGACGATCAGGAGCTTCTTGTAGTGGAAGTGCCATATCTTAAGACATGCAAAATTCTCCTAAATGGAGAATATACATGTTTTGACTTGGAAGCTTAGAAGGGCTTCCGATTCTATTTGCAAGGAAACTATATTTTGATGGACAAAAAGACCCATGCGAGGTGCTCTACGAGCAACTTGCCTTGTAGGCCTCCCACCCCTGAACTCGATAATCTCTAGCTGCATCGGCAGGATTGGCTGCCTTTATAATCCCACGACCGACTATGATGATGTCACTGCCCCTGTCGTGAATTACCTGCAAAATAATACAGTTTTTCATCAATGTCTAGAAACCACATGGAGAAGGAACTTGATTGTCTTGCGAATTCTGAAAACATAGTAAAAGTTCACTTTGATCATATAAAATTCACTTCTGAAAACTAAAGGTGTTGTGCAATGCAGAGGGCTAGGAATTAATCTGTGGTGTTCACACTGCAAGCAGTTTGGAGAAAATTTACAACATTTTCTGATTTGATTTGTCATGGTCCAAGATGGTGTCGCATAACATGTGCTATTCTTCATAATCCTTTAGTGACTGGCGGATTGGTGGAAAGGGTCTACAGTTCATTGTCAGAAGTTCAAGAGGATACACCAAGCTTCTATAGCTTATACTGCATGGTTTTATGGAAGCAACGAAACACAGTTGAATTTGAAGGCCCTACTCAGTCTCTACGGAAGAAATTTTAAGACTGGTGTCTAGACAGGCTGCGGAGAGCTTGCTTGTGCTGGGCTGCTGATGGGAGGTCGGTACAAATACAAATGAAGGGAGGGGAACTGTGGTGTTGATACCTCCATTAGTTGGGTGGATTAAATGTTGATGGCTCAGTGGAATTGATGGCTCAGGGACGGCTGCTTGTATTGTTCGAGATTTAAATGGTACCATCATGATAGCTATGGCAGTTTATTTGCTCGAGACCACACCTCTGGGAAGGTCTAAAACTGATACATCAGTACTTTCCAGGAAGGCTGTTTGGGCTGAGGGAGACACAAAATACCATTCACCTCTTGCTACAACCTGCCGGTGGTCCAGGGTGTTCTAATCTGTTACTAGATGTATGGCTGATGTTTCAATCTATTTTGGGAAGCAAGGCTAGTCATATACTTCGAGAAGGCAATGTTTGTGCAGATTTTGCTGTAAACAATTGCAGGACTACAGCAGGTCAGAATTTCTTTTGTATTTGTAATTTTCCTAGGGAGTTGATAGAGTTAGCTGTTGCTGATGCTAGGGAGTCGAATATGTAAAGCTGTAATGTTGTTTATGTATTTGGGTTTCTATATATATATATATATATATATATATATATATATATATATATATATATTTGAAACTGTCAGGGTATCCGAGGGTGCTCCACTGGGCTGGCTAGTCAGTATTTTGGCTGCTCATTTTGCACCTATCTGATGGATGGGGAAAAAATATTCAAAACATTTGATTTTTAGTTTTTAGTTACTTTAAACAATGTAGATCAACTTCAATGGATTGGATCTTGTATTTGAATGTCGTGAGATTGAATTTGAGTGGGAAGGATTCGGGCTCGAATCTTTTCGCATGTACCCAATATATATATATATATATATATATATATATATATATATATATATATATATATATATATATATATATATATATATATATAGTGAGTTGATCCCCTAAGAACGGTTCACACGAATTTCTGTGAGAACTTTCATATGGGCCGTCGGATCTGATAAAGATCTGATTTTATTTGATTTGATTTATCAGATCCGACGACCCATATGAAAGTTCTCACAGAAATCTGTGAGAACCGTTCTTAAGGGATTAGCTCCTATATATATAATATATATATATATATATATATATATATTATACAGACTTGTGTCTTTCCGAAAGGATTTGAAGCCGAATCCTTCCCACTCAAATACTAACATCCGACAAGTGTTTTGAATACTTTTTGCCCATCCATCAAGTAGGAAAAAAACGAACGGCCTAAATAGTGAGTTGGTTAGTTTAACGGTGTAGAACATTTAAAATCTAACAAAAATTGGTTTGTAGAAGTTTTTAAATGTTTAGATCATAATCAAATGGCCAGATCGAGAATTTGTATGCCTAAAGATATAGATCTAACCAACTCATTACTTTCAGCCGTCCATTTTGCGCCGCTTGATGGATGGGCAAAAAATATTCAAAACACTTAATTTTTGATTTATAGATACTTGAAATAATATAGATCAATTTCAACAGAGTGGATCTTGTATTCGAATGTCGGAGGGTTATATAGCCCGAATCCTTCCGAAATGGCACAAGTCTCTCTCTCTCTCTATATATATATATATACTCGAGAGTGTGTGTATATACACTCTATATATATATATAGACTCTCTCTCTATCTCTTCTATATATATATAGAGAGAGAGACTTGTGTCATTCCAGAAGGATTCGAGACTGAATCCTTCCCACTCAAATACAACCATACATCTAAATGCAAGATCCACTTCATTGAAATTGATCTATATTATTTCAAGTAACTAAAAAAAATCATGTATTTTGAATACTTTTTGCCCGTCCATCAACTAGGCGAAAAATGGACGGTCGAAATAGTGAGTTGGTTAGTTTAACAGTGTCGAATATTCGAAATCTAACAAAAATTTGTTTGTGAGGGTTTTTAAGCATTTAGATCATGATGAAATGATTGGATCAAGAATTTGTATGTTTAAAGATGTAGATCTAAGCAATATGCTATTTTCGGCCGTCCATTTTGCGTCTACTTGATGGATGGGCAAAAAGCATTCAAAATACATTATTTTTTATTTTTAGTTATTGAAAATAATGTTGATCAATTTGAACGGAATGGATCTTACATTCGGATATATATATATATATATATATATATATATATATATATATATATATATATATATATATATATATATATATATAAACTTGTGTCCTTTCAAAAGGATTTGAGGCCGAGTCCTTCACATTCAAATTCAATCCTCCGACATTCGAATACAAGATCCACTCCGCTGAAGTTAATCTATATTATTTCAAGTATCTATAAACAAAAAATCAAGTATTTTGAATACTTTTTGCCTATCCATCAAACGGCGCGAAACGGACGGCCGAAAGTAGTGAGTTGGTTAGATCTGTCTTTAGACATACAAATTCTCGATCCGACCATTTCATTATGATCTAATAAAACCCCTACAAACCAATTTTTATTAGGTTTCAAATGTTCTATACCGTTAAACTAACCAACTCACTATTTAGGCTGTCCGTTTTTCCCTACTTGATAGATGGGCAAAAAGTATTCAATACACTCGAGTTTTGGTTTATAAATACTTGAAATAATATAGATCAACTTCAACGGCGTGGATCTTGTATTCGAATGTCGGAGGGTTGTATTTGAGTTGAAAGGATTCGGCCTCAGATCCTTTTGGAAGGACACAAGTCTCTCTCTCTCTCTCTCTCTCTCTCTCTCTATATATATATATATATATATATATATATATATATATATATATAGGAAAATTTTCAAATGAGAAACTTTCTCATAATAAGCTTCGTGAGAAAACCATATAAGAGAGATTTTATGGATGATCCGAACCGTTCATCATGATCTACATACTCTAATTAGACTACCAATAAAAAATCACGCGATTTCAACTTTTTTTACCGATGCATCAAGTGACATTTTTATTCTACGGTGAATATAACATATGTTTTGTAACCACTTGTTGTATGGGTAAAAAAGCTCGGACTCGCGTGATTTTTAATTGATAGTCTAAATAAAGTATATAGATCAAGATGAACGGTTCGGATCATCCACATAAAAGCTCCTATATAGTTTTCTCACGGTCTTCGTGTGAGAAAGTTTCTCACACGAAGACTACTCTATATATATATATATATATATATATATATATATATATATATATATATATATATAGGGTAAGAGTTACAATACACATAGATGTAACTAAATTAACTTACACCTCTTTCCACCACACAAAAAATATTTTTTAAATATCTTATGGGGACCACTCACATTAATTTTTTTTGTATCTCACCAAGCAAAATTTTTGTAAGGTGTAAAGAGGTGTGTAACTTTACTTAGTTACACCTACGTGTATTATAACTCTACACACACACACACACATATAGACACGCGCACGCACGCACACTTGTGTTGTTCTGAAAGGATTCAAGGCTGAATCCTTCTCACTCAAATACAACCCTACGACATTCGAATGTAAGATTCACTGCATTGAAGTTGATCTATATTATTTCAAGTAACTACAAATAAAAAATCATGTATTTTAAGTACTTTTTGCCCTTCCATCAAGTAGGTGCAAAATTGACGACTGAGATAGTGAGTTGTTAGTTTAACGGTGTAGAATATTTGAAATCTACCAAAATTGGTGTGTGGGGGATTTTTAGGTATTTAGATCATGATGAAGTGGTCGGATCAAAATTTGTATGTCTAAAGATGTAGATCTAAGCAATATGCTATTTTTGGCCGCCCTACTTAATCAAGGAACACAAACAAAACAATAAAGGAAAACACAAAGATACATCTTAGCAGGAATCAAACAACCGCTAATACCGTGAAAGCATGCTCATTCCAAGATACAGCAAGTATAAACAACTGAGAGCCCAAACAAGCATTAGGAAGTTTATAATTGACACAAAGAGAACATAACTTGAATGTAACAAATGAATGTCAAACCTACTTGTGGGATCAGATGTTTCAAATCTCCCACAAAAATAAAACAGAAGAAGACCCACTACATTTGCTGCATATTATCAGTACATAAAACTACTATCCACTATCTTCTTTCTCTGAAATCATCAGGTATGAGACCTTGTCATATGATATGTGCCAGATGAAATGGACCACTATGAGGTAAAATATGAAATTTCCAATAAAAAGGGCATAAAATTGTCTACATTGTGCGGGGTAGATGACAAAGATGCCAACAAAGAAATAGATAGTAACATATTATAGGAGAGCCAAGATCATCCGCCTTTTATATAATTACAACGCACTGCAATGTTAGCAACCGTGTCATAACCTATGTCAAAAATTGACTCAGCCTCAAATTCTAGAACCAAGCAGCCTCAACACTATTGCATTAGATAGGAACTGAACATGACAAATAATCCTCAAAATGGTGATCCCGGCAGAACAGTTTTCCTATCCATCAACATTTACAAAAATATAAAGCTAAAATAGGCAAGACAAGGACTAACACCCCTCAAAACCATGTTCAGGAACCCAAGACCATAGTTTCATTACTAAGGGTATTGTGGCTCAAAGAGACAAGCAGATCCATGATTCTTACAAAAAGCAACTGCACCCAGTCTATATCCATTAATTGGGTTTTAGTAAAAGCAAGCTTACAGGATGATAGTCAAGTGCATTGAGGCCCAAGGAGAAGTTGCAACAACTAAAGGGAAAGATGTAATACGAGGAGGGGAAAAGAGGAAAGAGAGAAGAAATTAGAGTTCTGGAGGATAAGATCGATTTTGACTTCAACACCAAGGAGATCGCTCTCCCCCTAAGCACTTCATTATGCAGAGATTTTTAAATTACAAAGTAGAATTGCAATGTTAAATTAAGGGTTTCTTAAATCAACCGAACTAAATAAAAGACTGTAGGTCCTGACCTTATATAGGCCCAATATACAAGAAATTTTCCTACATATTCAATATGGGACTAAAACAAAAGAATAAAATTGAGCCTAACCTAAAATAAAAAGAAAAAATAGCCTAAGCAAATAAAGAGCTAATGATTCCCATCAATTATCCCCGGCTTCAAAAAATTCGTCACTGGCGAATGGCGACGACAGAGATGATAAAATCGAACCGGGAAGGGTTGCACAAACTCCTCAGTAGCGGGGTCTCATCATCAATGGTGCAATGCATGAACTGGAAACTGTTGTGGCATCGTGAAAGTGCGATAAAGAGTCAGGTTCTAGATGCGGAATACCAGGCTGATCTCAAGATTACGGGGAATATCGAGCTCGTAGGTGCTGAAACCAAACCTCTTGAAAATCTTGTATGGTCCGCTGCGCCGAGTATGGAGCTTTCTCAAAGTTCCCAGTGGGAACTTCTCTAGGTGCACTCTAATCACCACCTCATCACCTATTGCGATATCCTACAACCGCTTGTGAGACTCTACAGTAGACTGATAATTATATTGCTAATTATCTTTTGCCTAGTGTTATGATCATGCAACTCATGCAAATATGGTGCAGATGACTCAACTGTGACATTAGGTGAGATACCTAGGGGAAGATGGAGAATGCAGGAGGAATTCCTAAACCTAGCAGTAGACCCAGCAATGGGAGATTCGGGAGAGAAGTGAATTCTAGTCACTAAGTAACAGGGTGTCTTGTCGTTCTTTTCGGTGACTGTTCTCTCCTTATAATTCCCTACGCCTAACTTGGGTTTGACAGATTTCAACGCTATTTTCTTTCCGTTAAATTTAAATTCATAAGTGTTGGACCTACCCAGACTGGTTACATCCAAGTCATACAACCAAGGTCTACCCATAAGATGTGTGTGATGTCAATGTCTAAGACATCACACCAAACATGATCCTCTAACTAGACATGTGGATATTAGATAGGACCTCGCAACGCTGGATAATATATTGGTCAATCTTATTAACCCAATTCATGTTGTATGGGTGGGGATGTGGTTCAGCCTCGAGACCCATCTTCTCAAGAGCTGTCGTAGCAATGATGTTCGCACTACCACCCTCATCTATCATCAACTTATAGTTCTTCCCCTCATGTGCAATATACGTGAAAAACACACTAGACTTACGCCAATCTTCATTACCAATAGCTGTGTGTGGACACCTAATAACACCTAATTGGAAGCTAGCAACCTTAATATCATCATCAGAATCAGTTGTACTACCAGTTGCTTCATGAACGACTGTTTCAATCTCATCATCATCGACTTTCTTGATTAGGAGGTTCCTAGAGGGACACTCTACAGCAAAGTGAGCATAACCTTGATACTTAATATATTGACTACCCTTGGCACTCCTAGAAGATTCACCTATCACAGCTTTACCTTTAGGGTCTCTAATTGTGTGAGTGTTTGGGCTAGGTTGCTCTCTGGCTTTAAGGATGACCCTATGTTCTGTAAAAAATCTAAGAGGTTTTTATATCTTGAGCTAGCTAGTTTGCTTAAGGGTCTCTATGTTGTGGGAATGGATAAACATTGCTTGTTAGATGTCTGACCTCAACCCAGAACGGTACCTAGCAGGGATCAAGGACTCGGCCGAGTCGTATCCGACTCGGCCATCAAAGAGATGACTCGGACGCCCGAGTCAAAGGTCGGGTGCCGAGTCGACCTGGGTCGGGTCCGACTCGGAGTGTACTCGGTCAACTCAGCCGAGTTTTACGCGACTCGGCCGAGTTGACCGAGTCGACTCCTAGTCGGACCCGACCAGGGTCGACTCAGCACCCGTGAATCTGCGACATAAAGAGAGACTCTCTCGATCTCTCTCTGCATTTGCTAAATCAAAAAAAAAGTCGCCTTCGCCCCCGTCGTCGTCGCCTTCGCCATCGACGTCGATCTCCCCCGTCGCCGTCGCCTTCGCAAGTACCTCTCTCTCTCTCCCTCCTCTCTCCGTCGATCTCCCTCTCTCCCTCTGCGTCTCTCTCCCCCTCTCCCTGTCTCGGTCTCTCCGTCTCAGTCTCTCTCCCACTTTGTCTCTCTCCCTCTGTCTCTCTCCCCTCTGATCCCTCCCTTCTCTCTGTCCCTCTCCCTTCTGTCTCTGTCTCTCTCTCCGTTCCTCTCTCCTGATCTTCTCCTCTCTATCTCTCTGTCCATCTCTCTCCCTCTCTGTCTCCGTCTCTCTCCTCTGATCCTCTCCCGTCTCTCTTTCCTTCTCTGTCTCCGTCTCTCTCTCTCTCCCCCTCTCCTTTTTCTCTCTGTTCCTTTCTCTCTATGTCTCTCTGTTCATCTCTCTCCCCTTTGATCCTCTCCTCTCTGTCTCTCTGTCCATCTCTCTGCTCTCTCCCTCTCCCTTTAATTTAATTTAGTTTAATTTAATTGAGTTTAATTTAATTTAAATTAGTTTAGTTTAGTTAAACTTAATTTAGGTTAATTTAATTTAATAAAATTTTGTAATTATAATTAAGTTAGGTAATTTAATAATTTTATTGAAGTTAGGTAATTTAGTTTAGCTTAATCGAGTATAAACTAGTTTAGTTTAATTTAATTGAGTTTAGTTTAATTTAAATTAGTTTAGTTTAGTTAAACTTAATTTAGTTTAGTTTAATTTAATAAATTTTTGTAATTATAATTAAGTTAGGTAATTTAATAATTTTATTGAAATTAGGTAATTAAGTTAATTTAGCTTAATTTAGTATAAACTAGTTTAGTTTAGTTTAATTTAGTTTAATTTAATTGAGTTTAATTTAATGTTGTTTTAATTTAGTTAATTTTAGTTTTAATTTATTTAACAGATATTTTTTTAAATTTCAGTATAGCTCCAAACCCCTGTTGGTGGAAGTAAAAAACTTATAAAGTATAATTATTGTGGGAAACAAGTCCATGGTGGTATCACTAGATTAAAGCAACATATAGCACATGTACCCGGTCAGGTGGAATGATGCTTACGAGTATCAAAAGAGGTATCTCAAATAATGAGACATCTTTCTAAAGGTAGTAAAGAAAGAGCGGCCATAAAATACAAAAAAGAGCAACTTATGAGATCTTTAAGCGACTTATGAGATTTTTAAGTGAGGAAGATTTTTATGATGTGACCGATGAAGATTCTGATAATGAAATTGAAAAAGTTGGTGGTTTAGAAGGAGTTGACAGAAGACAACTAAAACAAGCTATGAAAGAAAGTCGTGAAATGACTTAGAGATCGGCAGAATGAGTTGATATTGGTGGCAGTAGTTCGCAGCCTTCAGGATCAGGGATTAACCGTGGATTGCGTCGGAGTCTGACTACGAGAGAAGCTGAAATTCTAGCTCGTGGTATTGATCCTTACATGTTCCCAACAAAACAGAAATCAATCAAAAGCATGGTCTCAACTGAGAATATTAAAAGGTAGAAAAATCCATGGCGAAATTCTTTCACTCCAATGCAATACCATTCAATGCAGCTGATAGTGGTCTTTACTATCAAGCCATGATACTATTGCGGAGGCAGACCCAGGTGTAAAAGGCCCTACATGGTACTTAGAGAAGGAAATGAAAGAAATTGAAGTATATATTGCTTCAATAAAAACAAAATGGCTACAGTATGATTGCACGATCATGTTTTATGGCTGGAGTTCTCAGAATAGAAATTCTATGGTTAATTTCATGATTTATTGTGATAGAAGCATGATCTACCATACTTCTATTGATACCACTAATATCTCGAAGACTGCTGATTATATATTTCCGCTAATGGATAAAGTTATTGATGAAGTTGGTGAAGAAAATATCGTGCAGGTTATAACTGATAATGAGGCAAGTTTTAAAGCGACTGGTCACATGTTGATGGAGAAGAGAAAACATTTGTTTTGGTCTCCCTGTGCAGCACATTATATTGATTTGATGCTTGAAATTATTGGCTCTGTGAAATCAGTCAAGAAGACATTAGATGATGCTAAGATGATCACATTATTCATTTGCAATAGCCTCAAAGTGGTGAATTTAATGAAGCTATTTACCAGAGATAGAGATTTATTGAGACCAAGTATAACACGGTTTGCCACCGAGTTTATTTCTATTGAAAGCCTTATTCGCTATGAGCAAGATTCGAAAAGAATGTGTACGACTACCGAATGGCGTGAATTCAACAAGGAAAGGAGTAGAAGAAGTATGCGATATAAAGTTTCTAATCTCATTCTGAATGACCGATTTTGGTAGGGGTGGCAATTGGGTCGACCGACCCGACCCGATTATTATACGGGTCAAAAATTCAGACCCAGAACCGACCCATTCTTAGTCGGGTCGACCCGACCCGACCCATTTGACCTGATTATTAAATTTTAATATAATTTCTTTACACTTTATTACCAAATTGTTGGGTGGTATAGTTGGTCATCACACTAAACTCCACACACTAGAGGCCACGGGTTCAAAACTGATCTTACGCATATTTTTGACAATTTGATTTAGGCGAAGGGGAGGAGGCGACAGAGGAGGAGATCAAGGGGAGGAGGCCGAGGAGAAGAGAGAATAATCAGGTCTGGCGGGTCTGGCGGGTTTGAGTCGACCCGACCCATTTAACAATCGGGTCAGACGGGTCGACCCGATTACGACCCAAACCCGATTAGTCCAAACCCAGACCCGCTAACTTCGGGTCGGGTCGGGTCGGGTCGGGTCTGGCGTGTCGCGACCCGTTTGCCACCCCTAGGTTTTGGAAGAAGGCAAGAGAGATCCAAAACATTATGGATCCTAGTTAGAGTCTTGAAGATAGTGGACCAGGACAAGAAACATACATTATCTATTATATATGAAGCGATGGATAAAGCAAAATTGGCTATAAAGGCATCAAATAAGAACTGAAAGAAGTACTAAGATATCATTGATAGAAGATGAAAGGGGCAATTGCATAGACACTTGCATGTTGATGGTAATTCATTTGCGTAGAAATCGTATTTGTTGACTAGAAATTGAAACTGTCATATCATAACAATCATGTGCTTAAATTATTGCAGCAAATTTTTTAAATCCAGCACTCCAATATTCAAAAAACTTTTCTACACATCCAGAAGTGAGAAATGAATTAAAGGAGGTCATTAAAAGATTGGAGCCAGATTTGAATAAACAAGTAAGAGCTATTAATGAGGTAATAATAATTTATTTATTTCATCGATATAATGTTATGCAAATATTAACACTTGTGATGTGTATTCTCACAGATAAAATTATTTGTGGATGGAGTTGGAGAATTTGGAAACTCACTGACTAGAAGAACAGTGCAACAATCTCTTCCAGCTGATTGGTGGATTAATTATGACGAAGAAGCTCCCAATCTGCAGAAAATTGCTATCAAAGTTTTAAGCCAAACATGTTCTCATCGGGTTGTGAAAGAAATTGGAGCATGTAGTCGCTGATTCATACAAAATTGTGCAACCGGTTGGCAATGAACAAGTTGCATAAACTAGTATTTGTGCATTACAATATGCGATTGCGAGTAAGAAACTTGACATGTAAAAGCGACACTGATAATTATTACAACCAATTGATTTGAACAATGTTTTCAATGATGATATTTTGGATGAGTGGATTCGTGAAGGAGAACAGCCGATGTTGCCACCAGATGACTTGAGTTGGTTGGATGAAGGTATTCGTCGTAGTGACGAAGTGACGGTGATGGCGGTGATGGCGACGATGATGGTGATGGCGGTGATGATGACGGCGGTGATGGTTGTGATGGTGATGACGGCGGTTATAGAGGTGATGGCGTTAATGATGAAGAGACTCATGATGATGGTGGAAGCCAACGAGGTGGTGCTATAATATGGGATTCAGAATAATATGGGATTCAAAATATTATGCCACAAGTTACAGATCAAGGAGGCCGGTCGGGATTTCGCAACAGCGTAGGCATTTGGATCGACTGGTCGATTTTAATTCTAGCAATGATTATTCGAGTGGATATGATAACTACTCACATGGTCATCATAGTCTTGAAGGCCATTTACAGGGGTTGGGTTTGACATCTGGTCAATATTCTGACACTGATTATTCTAGCACCGAATATCAAGGTTTTTGGTATTATCACCATGGAGCTGATATTGCACAACCCTACCGCCATATTAGTCTGATAGTGGATCCTCTGGCCAATCATCTCAGCCTACAAGATCTCACCCACAAACATATTATTATCCTTATGAAAACTATATACCTGCTTTCTATACTTATCGCGGGGATGATGATAATGATGATTTTGTGCCTCCTCGTAATTCAATGTGGAAACTATATTAGCAGGTACTTATGAATTATTTTGTACAATTTACTATATTATACATGTATTTTGATATCTTTCTACCGACGACGCTTGTATTTATGCTTTCACGTTATGTTTTGAGTGCTAGGTGATATGTTTTAAATATGTGATACATGAATTTTGATGTCTACATTTTTTTATGATTTGTCATGATTTTTTCATAATTTTTTTGGCGTTCTATGTAGCGTTTTGCGCGTATCGTCCGAGTCCGATCCGAGTCGCCGAGACCGATCCGTCTCAGTGCTGCCGAGTCGGCGGCCAAGACCGAGACTTTGAACCATGGTACCTAGAGATCGCTTGGTAGGAATCCTAGTGCACTGGTTAGGTCGTCAAATTCGGTTGTGTACTCCTGAACTGACCTGCTACCCTGGAGAAGGTTGTGCAGTTTATCTAGTAGGCGATGCTTGTAGGAATCAGGAAGATATTTCTCCTTAAGCTTTTGTTTCATTTCCTCCTAAGACTCTATGGAAGTCCCACGCCTAGCGTACTCTCTCTACCGAGGTTCAATAAACTCTAGCTGACCCTGATAGTCTCATCCTAGCAAACTGAACTCCACTCTCCTCTCCTCTGTGAACCTATACCAATCAAAGTACTAATCCAAGTCTGCTATCCAATCACTAAAAACTTCGAGTCAAGGATACTGTTAAATGTTGGATGATCTATCTTAATCCTATAAATTATGTCATCTTCTCTATCCATACGTCTATCGGTATTTCCACTCTCCGATATCGGGAATCATCTATTGGGTTCTCTCTTGTATTCTTATTCCCTAACCTTTCGACTCTAAGTTTCAAATCTTGAAGCTCCTTAAGGATTATGTCAACTTTAGACTATGGGCCTGTTTGTTTCGTTGCAAAACGTCGCAAGTCGTAAGTTGTAAAATGAGAATGGAAAAAGTGAACTGTAGCAGAGAAAATATATTGTGTTTTACGGTGTTTGGTTGATAAAGTGAAAGCGTAAATGGTAAAGTATATTGTTTTTACGGTGTTTGGTTGGTAATGTAAAAGTGTAAGTGGAAAAGTTGACCACAAAATTAACTGTAGCAGTGATTTAAATATTATAAATACTATTAAATTAAATCTACTATTGCAAATTAAATTGTATTAATAAATTTGAGATAAAAAATTAATAATCTTAATATTTTATTTATAACAATAATATTAATAAAATATAGTATAAATAGTAAAATATTACTAAAATATTAACTAAATAAATAATATAAAATTTTAAGAAAATCTAAAGAACATTAATAAAATTTAAGAATATTAATAAAATATAAATATTAATAAATCTTACAAAAATAATAAAATATAGTTATAATATTATAATATTAAAAATACTTGAAAATTATTATAATATAAATTTTATTGTAATATTATAGAAATATAAAATTAACAAAGTAAAATATAATTATAATTTAATAATAAATTATCATTATAGTATTATTAAACTGAATTATTATTACAATATTAACATAATAAAATTTAATATAATAAAATATATTATGATATTAATAAAGTAATTTTTTATATTAAAAAATAAATAATTAAATATATAGTAAAGTATAATATTGTTATATTAATAAAATATTAACTCTAAATAAAATAATAAAAAATGGAATAAGTATTAATAAAATAATAAAGTATTAAATAAAATATTAAATTAAAATATTAAATATTAAATATTAAAACAATATTAAAAACAATAAAAAAATTAAAGATTAAAAAATAAAATAATTAAATAATTAAATAAGAAATTAAACACTATTTAAAATATTAAATATTTAATAATATTAAATTATATATTGATTATCAATTAACTGTTTTGAACTATAAATGTACTACAAGTGAGAGTTACATGACCACAAAATTAACTGTAGCAACTGCAAGTGGGAAAATATGAGTGTAAAAGTGAGATTTAGATGACCACAAATTTAACTGTAGCAACTGCAAGTGAGAAAAGAAGAGTTGCATTTTGCAACTTGTTTTTCAGCGAAACAAACAACAGAAAATGGAAAAGGAGTTTTACGACTTGCGTTTTGCGGCGTTTTGCGGCGAAACAAACACGCCCTATATCTAGATAATCAGGAAATATGTTCTACCTCTATGAAGAAGTATGCACTATGCAATACACACAATCTCGCGGATGCAAGATAGTTTCCTAAGTTTCACTAGATGCGTGCACTGTATAATCAACCAAAAAATTTCCTTTTGGTTGCTAAAATAAATTATGCAAAATAAATCCTAATAGAGAAAATGCAAGCAAGCAGCAAATTAGGCACTTAATAAGAACAACTACAACTAACAATCACTCACTACAGGTACACAAGAGATATGCAAAATATCGTAAAAATGTGAGATGAGATTAGATGGTACCCAGAGGCGCTTGAGAAAGCATCGATACCGAGTCCTAGCTCCAAACAAGGGCTTGTTGAAGTCGAATTTGTTGCCCAAAAGCTGCAAAATTCTTCCCGTATTTTCGAGAGAGCTACAGATCCAACGCTTCAGACAGAACTCGAATCGGGCTCCAAATGGGCCAGAAGCAGGCTCCGAAAGATCGTTATACTGTTGTTGCTTCAGGATTGAGTTGTCTCAATCCAACTCGATTGAGTTGACTCGGTTGACTCGAGGTCAGTGGAATGAGTTGAGCCGCAATTGAACCTGATTGAGCCGATTCTGCTGACTTAATTTAGGGTGGATCAGGTTCGGGTTGGCTTTGAATGGATGGCACCCGAATGCAGCCCGGTTCAAACTAAACATGTTTGATAACGGGTTTAACTAAACCCAAAATAATCAAGCCCAAAACCCCGCTTAACTCTTCTTCTTCCTTTTGACAGCTAGGGCAGAGCGGACTGGCGGCAACGGCGGCCTGGGAAGAAGAGGCCAACAACGAGGACGTCGCAGGAGCAGGACGACGACAGCGACGGCTTGGGAAGGGAAGGCCAACTGCGAGGGTGTTGTCGGCGGTAAAGAACGGTCAGCAAGGGCAGCGAAGTGGGATGCTCAAGAGGTCGGATGTAATACTCTTGTTTTGTAATACTAAAAAATAATAATAATAATAATAAATAAATAAATACATATATATATATATATATATATATATATTTGTTTATGCCAAGCTTCGAACTCCGTTCCTTGTAACAAATCCTAATACCTAAACCATGATGCCACATTAGCGTGTGGTTAAAAAGGAGAGCTAAATTATTTTAAATAACCGAAAGTCAAAATAAAAAATTCAAATTTCTAACTGAAAGATCTCAAGAGATCTTTAGAGATCTCTTATCTTAACAACCTGGATTTTTATCTTAACTAACTGATTCCTAAAAATCCTAATCTAAAAGATTCTATCCTATTATATTACCGTAACTTTATCCTGTTTCTTTACAACTGAAAAAAAGAGTGATAGTTAGAAAGAAGTGTTAACCCATCATTCATCCTCATCCCCTCACCGTTCTTGGAACTGATCGTAATCGTGACGGAAGAACCGCTTGGAGGTTGAGCAGTTGGAGATTGAGGAGCAGACGAAGGGGAATCTATTCAAGTTTAAAAAAAAAATTTATGAAGTAAAATTTTTATTTTAAAGCATCATGATTTAATTTGTTCCTATCTAGATTAAGTTGTTAAACTAAATTTAATAATCTATCATGTTTAAGAATCCTCTTATAAAACGTAAATTCCCCTAAGATTTAGATAATTAAATGAATTATAAATTAATGATATGCCATTGATTGGTAGTCAAAAGTGCATTTTTATCATTACATTTACCATCACATTTTCATATTTATTCACTTAATTCTGCACAATTATTAATATTTTATTATTTATTGTGTGCAGGCCTCGAAATAATAAAAAGAAAGAATGAAAGCTTAAAAAGAGCCCAAAAGCCCACACTTGAAGCCCAAGTGCAAAAGTGCAAATATCAATTGTCAAAGTGCAAATATACAAGGGCTAAAGTTGCAAATATCAAAGATGAGGGAAGGATAGACTTCTACCCACCCTAAACTCTTGCAGATGAGGATAAAAGTCAAAGATAAGATGCAGAGATAAGGAAATTCGTTTAAAAGAGATTGGGAGAATTCAAGATCTAGGTAACTTGATTTCTAAGTTATCTCGAAATCCCAAGATGAAGAGCCAGGATCACACTTCCAGAAGCAAACGCCCAGATGAACGGATCAGGAGAGGCCACGCGCCAAAGCGCGTGGCCAACAGAGCCAGTATTGCCGCAAAATTGCGGCAAAGACCAGGTTTTTGCGGCATTTTGGATGAAGCAGACTACCAGATTTCGTGGGCGACTTTATCCAGGACTCTTCTCCCTTCTGAAGCTATAAATACCCCCTGCAGTGCAACGTACAGAGTCGTCCAGCGTCCAGCAAAGGGCCAAAAGCTAGGGTTTAGGTTTTTCTTCTTTCTTCTAGGTTAGATTTTATGTTCGTTTTTCTTTTGTAAAGTCTGTAACTGAGAGTGGAGGAAGCTTTCATGGAGGAAGGAGTCCATGCTTGTACTGAGGCGACAGCGGTGTAAGACAACTCTTCTTCTATTGTTAATGAAATCTACTTGAGGTTTGTCTTTTTTATTATTCTTGTTTTATTTCTTCGTGTTTTATTCTTGTATTTCTCTGTTCCTGTTTTCTTCCATTGTTTTTCTCTAAATGCCTTGTGAACAATGAGACCCAATTGCATTGAGACTGCCTAGCCAAAGAAGAACCCTTGATGGCTTATGGCGATGAACATCCTATACGCCATACTTGCAAGTCTTCCAAGAAAAGGTAAATCATCGCACGGATCAAAGGTAAGCAGGCTGAAGAGGTTTGTACGTGTTATAAGTTTTTCTTTCTTTCCTTCTCTAGTTTGGATCACCATCCACATCTTTCCATATTCTTTCCCACAACTCATTGTAAATACCACTTTTCATTGTAAATATCGTTGTGACTAACAAAATAATTAAAAAAGATAAATTTTTAAGGATAACTTACAAACGCTTCCATCGCTAGTCCCTCCCTGAGGATCACGACCCGCATAGCCTTACTACCGCGGATTAGTATTGAGAACCTTGCACATCTTGTTTTAATTCTGATATTCTATATTTTGTGTGAAGAGGAAATCTCAGTCAACAAATTGGCGCCGTTGCCGGGGAGGGACGGTAAGTTTTTATCTCTAAAAAAAAATTAACTATTCTTTCATTCTTTTCTGTTTGCAGGTTTGGAGAACAGGAAACAGAAACATAGCAGCAGCAGTGGACATACAGCTATTCTGTGCCTCTGCCTTCGAAGGCAAAGCAACAGAACCTACTGTATTGCCACGGATCCGCGGCCAGAGCCGCGGAAACGCGGCAACAGTAGAGAACTACTGATTCAACTTTTTGCAGGTTGCTGCAAATTGTAAATTCTGTTTACTGCTCTATTCTGTTTTGTTCTGTGATATACCTGTAAATTGCTAATAATTCAACAGTAAATTATTTGTTGTTAAAATAAAAATTGATTAGACATTTGCATATTAGGCACGTGTCTTTTCAATTTATTTATTTTTACTGTTGAAGAGTGCTGGGGAGGCAAGGTACGTACGCATTGCATGTAGAATAGGACTCATCTCTTGGTTGATTTTCTGCTTTGAGTGATTCTTATCTATTTATCTTGTACACTTGCACTAATTCATCTTAAGGGCATAACCCATTAACAAGATAAGGTGGGGATTTCATCACCCTTCCTTAGCCCAAAAATCATATCCAAAGCACTCACTAACCCAAGCCTAACTTAAAAATTAGTAGACGTTGGCCCTAGGGACATCTCGGACTCAATAGGAGATTATCCTAAGGGGGAACAGTGCTGGAAGTTGACTCTTGTCAAATCAGTGTCTAGGAAAGGGATTGAGGGCCGAAAGCCCGAAGATTGGTGGTTATTTAATTAAGGAACGTCTTTGACGGAAAACCTCCCACCACTCTTGCCCTGACCTGGCTGATTAACTTGTGGTCAAAGTCTGCACCCTACCTCCCGTGGACAGTCTAACCAGTTAGGAGTCGTCTAGGTCATAGGTCTACCCTAACTTAGGTTAGAATTTTTCTTTTTTGTTTGTTTATTTGTTTGTTTTTTTCTTTGTTTGTGTTGGTGCGATATGGCATATAATATAATTCCAATTTTATTCATATTACACACCTAACTATTATTCGGATATTACCAACCCGGCATATCATAACTTTGACCAATCTAGTGTGCCGGAATGGTCTTATCCGAATGAATATAGCCCACACCCTCCATCTTATGACTATAATTTCCATAATAATTTCAACTCGTCACAGAGTTCATGGGTTTCGAGTCCCCCGAGTCTAATTCTCAACCAAATTGTCCTTCATATCCATCTAGTCCACATTCTTTCAATGATTCATACTCAGATCCACCCATTCAGGATAGATTACCATCTATCGAGGAAATGATGAGTATGCATGAGTCCAGGCAACAATTACCATCTATCGCAGACATGATAATGCGTGAGTCCACCACTCACAACTTCATCACGATTACACTTCATCTTTTCAAGTCCAATCACAGCATGATGCACCTATCGACTATGAAAGGATGCTTGCAGCCATGACTCAGGCTAGATTAGCCCGTGATCGTGACATAGATCTGATGGTTCAATCATTACGTTCTCACCGTCCGGCTAATTCTGATATCGCTGACCACTCTTTTAGAGCCGACGAACCAAGTTGCTTTGGACAACAAGATTCTATTTCAGTGCCATCATTTGAACTTGCCGAAACTCCAATTCTTGATAATATGGCAAGTTTCTCCTTTCCTGAAATAGAACTTGAGCATGAATATGATCATGATCTTCCACTCGATGATTCAATTTTATTTCCTGATCCAATAATGACTCCAGTGTCTCCACCTGATTTCACTTTTCCCGAGTCAACATTAGATCCTATTCCAATTCATAATGAAATTGAATCACCCATTTTAGATGATCATATTGAACTTGACCAATTGTGCAATTTTGAAAATCCTATGGATAAATTGGCAAGTTCTTTTTATTACATTGAACCCAATGAGATATGCGACCTAGATTCTCACAATCTCTTTACTTCTGAAACTGATTGTACAATTCTGACGGAAGATGTTGACCTTAGTTTTGAAGAATTGTATGGCGATGAGCTAGAATTCCTTAATATTGGAAGTAAAGAGATATTACCCATATTAGGTCACATTCCATTGTGGGAAGAAGATTGTGGACTTGAGTTTCAATTTCTTGACTTGGACTCAATTCTTGAACCTAGCCCGACTCCTGAGCCCTTACTTGATTTGAGCATCTTTCTTGAGTCGGTATTCGTTCCCGTACCTATAATGTCCAAGTCAATAATTCCATCTTTTCATACTCCATTTTGGGACAAGGAGGTTGAGACAATTAACTCTGAAATTTATTATGAAATTTGAAATTTGATGGGGTGGAAATTCTAAAAATGATTATACATATATTTTAGTGGGTTATGTAAGGGAAATTTCTGGTGGGTTATGTAAGGGAAATTTCTGGTGGGTTCCACCAAATTATCTGTTATCTTGATTGGGCCGCATTTCGTGGACCAATTAGACCACCTCCGGAACCACCACCCTAAGGTAACTTCCGCCTTCCCTTGTTCTGTTTCATGCATATATGCATTCATTCATACATTGAGGACAATGCATGAGATAAGTGTGGGGGTGGGCTTTACTAACATACTAACATAAGTAGACACTAACAAAATTTGCTAATAAAAAAAAAATTTAAAAAAAAAATGTTATAAAAAGGACAGTATTTTGACTTATTTTTTTGAAAGAAACCTAAGTTAGTTTTAAAGATTAGGAAAATCATGATTAGGATTTCTAAAAACTTGGTCAAAATAAATAAATTGTTGAATTTTTAAGTATAGGAGAAGAAATTGAATAAGTAGTTAGTCTTAATTTTTACCTTAATGAAATGTGCATACCAAATGCATATCTAGGATTCTAAGACAAAGACCTTGTGCCTCATAAAAAAAAAAAAGAAAAAAAAAAAAAAAATCACCAATTAAGCTGATACATGTGCCTCAAGAAGCATAAGTATTCATGCCTAAAGGTGAGTAAATAAAATAAAGTCCTTAGTTTTGGGGCCTAGTTCACTCGAATTTGAGTCTGCGGGGTTTTTCTCACCTGGTGCCCTAAAACCAACCGGTTTGGGAGTCATCGACTTTAAGTTCATTACATGGGTGGATTAGAAAGCCTAAGGAAATTAAGGAAAAATTACTTATATATGTATTAACACATCTAATAGTCAATTAGTTAGGTATGAGGGCCTCAAGAAGCCTTAATGCTTATACGAAAGAAAATTAGATGCGTTATACATATTAAAAAGAAAAAAGAAAAAAATATATATAGAGAGGCATGAGAGTCCAAGTTAAGGAATTCCTAGTATAAATTCATAAGGATGCATATGATTTTTGGTAACAAAAAGACTATATTAGAAGTTCAATTTTGACCCTTACCTAAAATGAAAACAATTTACTTTATAAAGACTAAGTCTAAGAATGAATAAAAATGAGGATCCTAAAACTTATAGACTACTTAGTCTCTTCAATAATAATTCAAATATTTTCTTTTATGGATTTTGTGGGTGCAATCCGCTGAAAACCCTCACGAGACAACACTCGTCCTCTAGGGTAACCTAGAGGTTTAACGGCTTGTTGCACGTGCTAAGTGCAATCGTGATTCCTACGAAAGTGAGTTAGGTTAGATTAACTTTTTCTTTTTCTTTGTTTTTACTCGAGGATGAGCAAAAAGATAAGTGTGGGGGTGTGATTGGTAGTCAAAAGTGCATTTTTATCATTACATTTACCATCACATTTTCATATTTATTCATTTAATTCTGCACAATTATTAATATTTTATTATTTATTGTGTGCAGGCCTCGAAATAATAAAAAGAAAGAATGAAAGCTTAAAAAGAGCCCAAAAGCCCACATTTGAAGCCCAAGTGCAAAAGTAAAAATATCAATTGTCAAAGTGCAAATATACAAGGGCTAAAGTTGCAAATATCAAAGATGAGGGAAGGATAGACTTCTACCCAACCCTAAACTCTTGCAGATGAGGATAAAAGCCAAAGATAAGATGCAGAGATAAGGAAATTCGTTTAAAAGAGATTGGGAGAATTCAAGATCTAGGTAACTTGATTTCTAAGTTATCTCGAAATCCCAAGATGAAGAGCCAGGATCACACTTCCAGAAGCAAAACGCCCAGATGAACGGATCAGGAGAGGCCACGCGCCAAAGCGCGTGGCCAGCAGAGCCAGTATTGCCGCAAAATTGCGGCAAAGACCAGTTTTTTGCGGCATTTTGGATGAAGCAGACTACCAGATTTCGTGGGCGACTTTATCCAGGACTCTTCTCCCCTTCTGAAGCTATAAATACCCCCTGCAGTGCAACGTACAGAGTCGTCCAGCGTCCAGCAAAGGGCCAAAAGCTAGGGTTTAGGTTTTTCTTCTTTCTTTTAGGTTAGATTTTATGTTCGTTTTTCTTTTGTAAAGTCTGTAACTGAGAGTGGAGGAAGCTTTCATGGAGGAAGGAGTCCATGCTTGTACTGAGGCGACAGCGGTGTAAGCCAACTCTTCTTCTATTGTTAATGAAATCTGCTTGAGGTTTGTCTTTTTTATTATTCTTGTTTTATTTCTTCGTGTTTTATTCTTGTATTTCTCTGTTCCTGTTTTCTTCCATTGTTTTTCTCTAAATGCCTTGTGAACAATGAGACCCAATTGCATTGAGACTGCCTAACCAAAGAAGAACCCTTGATGGCTTATGGCGATGAACATCCTATACGCCATACTTGCAAGTCTTCCAAGAAAAGGTAAATCATCGCACGGATCAAAGGTAAGCAGGCTGAAGAGGTTTGTACGTGTTATAAGTTTTTCTTTCTTTCCTTCTCTAGTTTAGATCACCATCCACATCTTTCCATATTCTTTCCCACAACTCATTGTAAATACCACTTTTCATTGTAAATATCGTTGTGACTAACAAAATAATTAAAAAAGATAAATTTTTAGGGATAACTTACAAACGCTTCCATCGTTAGTCCCTCCCTGAGGATCACGACCCGCATAGCCTTGCTACCGCGGATTAGTATTGAGAACCTTGCACATCTTGTTTTAAATCTGATATTCTATATTTTGTGTGAAGAGGAAATCTCAGTCAGCCATGCTTAAACTTCTCCTTGTAATGAATTTTAATCTTATCCAATATATATGCAAATAAAATAAATTGTATGAAAAAAAATATCCATAAAATTTAAATTACCATGCTTAGATTATTTTCCAGGAATCATTATTGTAACACCCTTGTTTAAATAAAACCTAAATAAGTAATGATTTATTACCCCAATTAGATTATAGAAAATTTTAAGGAAATTCTAGAATATTAAAAAAAAAGAAAAGAAAAAGAAATGAGTTGGATTAAATAAATTGCATATTAAATAAATAACCAAATAAATAATTTTCCTTCCACAAAGAAATTTAGAACTTAACCCTAACAATCTAAATTAAATACATATGGAAATGTATCAAGGTATTATTTATGGAGAAAATTAGAAAAGATTAGAATTTATCTATATATGTATATATATATAGGTAGGTATTTATGTTTGTATATAAAAATAAAAAATTAAAATTAAAATTAAAAAAAAAAGAGCAACTGCTAAAGGCCGAGAGCAGTGCGGCTGCACAGACCCAGCCGGGTCTGCACCCGACCCGGGTGCAGACCCGCACCCGGGTTGCCCAGGACCAGTGGCATGGGCAGCCACTGGGCCGAGCAGCAGCCTCCAACAAAAAAAAACAAAGAAAGAAAGGGCCTGGCCAAAGCCAAGCGCAGTTAAGGGAAAAAATAAAGACAAAAAGAAAAGAAAAAAGAAGAAACGAGCTGGGCCGCAATGGCCCAGGCCCAGAAAAAAAAGAAGAAAAAACAGAAACTGGGCCGTCACTGGCCCAGCCCAAAAGAAAAGAAATAAAGTAAAGGAAAAAGAATTGAAAAAAAAAGGAAACTGGGCCAGGCCAGAAAACAGAAAGAAAGGAAAAAAAAGAAATAAACGTAGATTAATACTAAAGCCCAGTTTCAGAAGCCCAAATTGCAGTGAGCCCACAGATTTGGCTTCTAATTCATTTAATCCAACCTAATTACAAAAAAAACAGACCCGTTAAGTTTTGAAAAACAATTTTTTTAGCTAGATAAAAATTTGAAAAAAAAATAAACAAAATATGGATAAATATCTAGATAACTCCTACCATCTACAGAAAAAGTTTGGAATTAATTGCAGCTCATATGGGACTGAACCACTACATTTAAAGTTGAAACCCGATATTCTAATTTTCAGACCCGTTAAGAAATTACATGTTTTAAACCATTTAAACCACATAAAAATCAGTAAATAAAATCTGAAAAATCCCATAAACTTTATCTTCATTATGCAACCTTATTTAAAGACCTGGATTGTCCTCATTTGATTTAAAATACTGAATAAATAGAATATTTCATGTAAAAGTCGATATGTGAAAGGTTCGATAAATTCTAATTCAAATATATATTAATGTAGATTTCTTCGATTGGTGCTTGGACGCGTGATAGCCCAGGTGAGTGTTCTTTTACTCACTTTATAAGTATTATTATTTTCATTTATTATGAAATGTTTGTTTATTTCTATTATTAAATGGTAAGTTATTAAAGTGATTGTTGGGTTTTCTAGAAAATCTGAAAATTGTTTAAAATTGTAAATGATGAGATGGATTATGTTATCAAGTCACTGGAAAATACATATTGTTCTACTGTTACACTGTCACTACTACTGTTACTGTTATGCCCAGTGATTTATATAACATGATTATTAGATAACTTACACCGGGTGGGGAAATTGATAGAGGAGACGGTATCGGTATTTTGGGTGGACTTACGATACAGGTTGCGCAGCCGAAAGATGGTTCCACTGCAGGGTTCCCGGGGGATGACTGGCATCTCATCTGTTCACTGTCTACTGTCTACAGTTTTACTGTTACGATTACTGAGTACCTAGCGGTACGACCTGGTTCAGCGCCAGGAAACTGAGGCCGTGGTTCCGGGTATGTACGGGACCCACCTAAAACACAGATACTCGTCTCCAACTATCTATTTCAAATAACTAGACAATAAGAATAGACATACACAGGACATCTTGACACATGACTTTACATAGGATAGATTGCAGTAATAAATGGTAATATAATGTATATCACTGTGTTATATCATGACTCATATATGCTAGACAATAGTATGATAACCATACTTGATTATGCATGTGTTGCTAGATTTTACATGTTATCTTTATATCCCCTCTTTTTATCACTCACTTAGGTCGCTATTGACGACCCTGATTTTGCTTGCTCATGTTCTGATCCAGAGACTCTACAGGAGCAGGAGTACTTCGAGCACCTTGCTGATCTTCAGTAGACAGATCTTTTCTATCTTCATATGTGAGAGACTTTTACTGTTGTGTTTTCTATGATTTCATTATGTTGTAATAAGTAAAACCTTTGGTCACATTATGTATTTGATTTCTTCTAGCTGGAATAATAGATAAACCTTGTTTTAATTTGAATCAATGTACTGAGGCTTAACGTTTTTATTTTGAAAATACGTCGCCAGCTCTCGTCACGTACCCTTTTTATGAGTATTATGATTACGGGGCGTGACAGGGTTTTTTTTCCCTTCTAACTATCGCTCTTTTTTTTCAGTTGTAAAGAAACAGGATAAAGTTACGGTAATATAATAGGATAGAATATTTTAGATTAGGATTTTTAAGAATCAGTTAGTTAGGATAAAAATCCAGGTTGTTAAGATAAGAGATCTCTAAAGATCTCTTGAGATCTTTCAGTTAGAAATTTGAATTTTTAATTTTGACTTTGGGTTATTTAAAATAATTTAGCTCTCCTTTTTAACCACACGCCAATGTGGCATCATGGTTTAGGTATTAGGATTTGTTACAAAGGAACGGAGTTCGAAACTTGGCATAAACAAATATATATGTATTATTTATTTATTATTATTATTATTATTATTAATATTACAAAACAAGAGTATTACCAAAAAAAACCCTGTCACGCTCCGTAATTATAATACTCATAAAAAGGGTACGTGACGAGAGCCGGCGACGTATTTTCAAAATAAATACGTTAAGCCACAGTACATTGATTCAAATTAAAATAAGGTTTATCCATTATTCCAGCTAGAAGAAATCAAATACATAATGTCACCAAAAGTTTTACTTATTACAACATAATGAAATCATAAAAAACACAACAATAAAAGTCTCTCACATATGAAGATAGAAAATATCTGTCTACTGAAGATCAGCAAGGTGCTCGAAGTACTCTTGCTCCTGCAGAGTCTCTGGATCAGAACCTGAGCAAGCAAACTCAAGGTCGTCAATAGCGACCTAAGTGAGTGATAAAAAGAAGGGATATAAAGATAACATGTAAAATCTAACAACACATGCATAACAAGTATAGTTATCATACTATTGTCTAGCATATATGAGTCATGATATAACACAGTGATATACATTATATTACCATTTATTACTGCAATCTATCCTGTGTAAAGTCATGTGTCAAGATGTCCTGTGTATGTCTATTCTTATTATCTAGTTATTTGAAATAGATAGTTGGAGACGGGTATCTGTGTTTTAGGTGGGTCCCGTACATACCCGGGACCACGACCTCAGTTTCCTGGCGCTGAACCAGGCCGTACCGCTAGATACTCAGTAACAGTAACAGTAACAGTAAAACTGTAGACAGTAGACAGTGAACAGATGAGATGTCAGTTATCCCCCGGAAACCCTGCAGTGGAACCCTCTTTCGGCTGCACAACCTGTATCCTAGGTCCACCCAAAATACCGATACTGTCTCCTCTATCAATTTCCCCACCCGGTGTAAGTTATTTAATAATCATGTTATATAAATCACTAGGCATAACAGTAACAGTAGTAGTGACAGTGTAACAGTAGAACAATATGTATTTTCTAGTGACTTGATAACATAATCCATCTCATCATTTACAATTTTAAACAATTTTCAGATTTTCTAGAAACCCAACAATCACTTTAATAACTTACCATTTAATAATAGAAATAAACAACATTTCATAATAAATGAAAATAATAATACTTATAAAGTGAGTAAAAGAACACTCACCTGGGCTATCACGCGTCCAAGCACCAATCGAAGAAATCTACATTAATATATATTTGAATTAGAATTTATCAAACTTTTCACATATCAACTTTTACATGAAATATTCTATTATTCAGTATTTTAAATCAAATGAGGACAATCCAGGTCTTTAAATAAGGTTGCATAATGAAGATAAAGTTTATGGGATTTTTCAGATTTTATTTACTAATTTTTATGTGGTTTAAATGATTTAAAACATGTAATTTTCTTAACGGGTCTAAAAATTAGAATAGCGGGTTTCAACTTTAAATGTAGTGGTTCAGTCTCATATGAGCTGCAATTAATTCCAAACTTTTTCTGTAGATGGTAAGAGTTATCTAGATATTTATCCCTATTTTTGTTTATTTTTTTTCAAATTTTTATCTAGCTAAAAAAATTGTTTTTTCAAAACTTAACGGGTCTGTTTTTTTTTTGTAATTGGGTCGGATTAAATGAATTAGAAGCCAAATCTGTAGGCTCACTGCAATTTGGGCTCCTGAAACTGGGCTTTAGCATTAATTTACGTTTATTTCTTTTTTTTCCTTTCTTTCTGTTTTCTGGCCTGGCCCATTGGCCAGGCCCAGTTTCCTTTTTTTTCAATTCTTTTTCCTTTACTTTATTTCTTTTCTTTTGGGCTGGGCCAGTGACGGCCCTGTTTCTGTTTTTCTCTTTTTTTTTTCTGGGCCTGGGCCATTGCGGCCCAGCTCTTTTCTTCTTTTTTTTCTTTCTTTTCTTTTTGTCTTTATTTTTTTCCATAACTGGGCCTGGCTTTGGCCAGGCCCTTTCTTTTTTTTTTTTTTTTTGTGGAGGCTGCTGCTCGGCCCAGTGGCTGCCCAGGCCACTGGGCCTGGGCAACCCGGTGCGGGTCTGCACCCGGGTCGGGTGCAGACCCGGCTGCACAGACCCGGCTGGGTCTGTGCAGCCGCACTGCTCTCGGCCTTTGGCCGAGAGCAGTTGCTCTCTGTTTTTTTTATTTTTTATTTTTATTTTTTTATTTTATATACAAACATAAATACCTACCTATATATATACATATATAGATAAATTCTAATCTTTTCTAATTTTCTCCATAAATAATACCTTGACACATTTCCATATGTATTTAATTTAGATTGTTAGGGTTAAGTTCTAAATTTCTTTGTGGAAGGAAAATTATTTATTTGGTTATTTATTTAATATGCAATTTATTTAATCCAACTCATTTCTTATTCTTTTCTTTTTTTTTAATATTCTAGAATTTCCTTAAAATTTTCTATAATCTAATTGGGGTAATAAATCATTACTTATTTAGGTTTTATTTAAACAAGGGTGTTACAATAATGATTCCTGGAAAATAAATCTAAGCATGGTAATTTAAATTTTATGGATATTTTTTTTCATACAATTTATTTTATTTGCATATATGTTGGATAAGATTAAAATTCATTACAAGGAGAAGTTTAAGCATGGCATATCATTAATTTATAATTCATTTAATTACCTAAATCTTAGGGGAATTTACGTTTTATAAGAGGATTCTTAAACATGATAGATTATTAAATCTAGTTTAACAACTTAATCTAGATAGGAACAAATTAAATCATGATGCTTTAAAATAAAAATTTTACTTCATAAATTTTTTTTTAAACCTACTTGAATAGATTCCCCTTCGTCTGCTCCTCAATCTCCAACTGCTCAACCTCCAAGCGGTTCTTCCGTCACGATCACGATCAGTTCCAAGAACGGTGAGGGGATGAGGATGAATGATGGATTAACACTTCTTTCTAACTATCACTCTTTTTCAGTTGTAAAGAAACAGGATAAAGTTACGGTAATATAATAGGATAGAATCTTTTAGATTAGGATTTTTAGGAATCAGTTAGGATAAAAATCCAGGTTGTTAAGATAAGAGATCTCTAAAGATCTCTTGAGATCTTTCAGTTAGAAATTTGAATTTTTAATTTGACTTTGGGTTATTTAAAATAATTTAGCTCTCCTTTTTAACCACACGCCAATGTGGCATCATGGTTTAGGTATTAGGATTTGTTACAAAGGAATGGAGTTCGAAACTTGGCATAAACAAATATATATATGTATTTATTTATTTATTATTATTATTTTTTAGTATTATAAAACAAGAGTATTACATCGGATCTGGATCGGTGAGGGCTAGTGGTGTCGTCGATGGTGTCGGAGGGTAGTGGTAAAGTTGGTAGAGGTTGAGAGGACGCGCAGCTATCGGTGGCTTCTGGAAGTGAAGACGAGGAAGAGGGTGTTGTCGTGGCGGCGTTGATATCATCGCGACCAGGATCTCATCGAGGAAGGGGGAGGTGAAGGGGAGGCGCATCTGACAGCGTCTCGGAGGAGGAACTGCGAGGTTGTCAGGGTTGGAGACGTCAGCGAGCAGATCAGAGGGCTTCTGAGTCGGCAGTGATGGCGACGACCTCTGGCAAGGATAGTTCCGTTAAGAGAGGTCGACGGCGGCCGACGGAGGAGCTGGCGAAGAGGATGTAGGGGACCGGGGAAGATGCGCTTGGAAAGATAACAGAACAGTTGATTTTTTTTGAAATTTTCTTTTCTTTTCTTTTCTTTTCTTTTTTTGAATTTTTTTAAATCCGATCTAGGGTTTCGGATTTTTTTCGGGCAGCTAAGGTTTTTGTGAAGGGGGAGATTTTGTGGAGGAAGAAAATATAAGGATTTTAGCTCTAATATCAAACTAATTATAATACGAGAAGGGGGAAAAGAGGGAAGAGGGAAGAAATTAGGGTTTTGGAGGATAAGATCGGTTTTGGCATCAACACCAAGGAGACGCTTCCCACTCAGCACCTCACCATGCAGAGATTTAAATCACAAAGTAGAATTGCAGTGCAAAATTAAGGATTTCTTAGATCAACTAAACTAAATAAAAGACTATAAATCCTGACTTATATAGGCCCAATACACAAGAAATTTTCCAAATGGAACTAAAACAAAGGAATAAAACTGAGCCTAACCTAAAATAAAGAGAAAACATCAGTTTTGGCTTCTACACCAAGGAGACGCTTCCCACACAGCGCCTCACCATGCAGAGATTTAAATCACAAAGTAGAATTGCAGTGCAAAATTAAGGGTTTCTTAGATCAACTAAACTAAATAAAAGACTATAGATCCTGACCTTATATAGGCCCAATACACAAGAAATTTTCCCAAATGGAACTAAAACAAAGGAATAAAACTGAGCCTAGCCTAAAATAAAGAGAAAAAATAGCCTAAGCAAATAAAGAGCTAATGATTCCATCAGGGAAGCTTCAAACAGAGGGATGGTAGTTCATTTGATACCACCACCCAGACCCTTGGCCCTCGCCCTTGGGATGGTTTGAGGATGATCTATCAATGCAAGAACTTGGGCAGCACAGATGTTGGATGACATGTGATGCAGTGAACATGAACTAGGACAACATATTAGCCTTGACAAGTTAGGGTCTGTTTGGTTGTCGTAATTGATCGTAATTCGTAAGTCGTAATTGATAAATTCTTTTATAGTTGTAAATGAGTTACATGCATGTAAGTTTTACGATGTTTGGTTGAAATTGTAAGTGGGAAAGTGCATTATGTTTTACGGTATTTGGTTGTCATAATGTGTAAGTAGTAAGTGAAAAAGGTGACCATAAAATTAACTATTCGGTGATTTAAAAATTTTTAATATTGCAAATAAATAATAAAAATGCTAAATATTAAAAAAATAATATTAACATAAAAAATAATACAAATTTGCATGACCACAAAATTAAATGTAAGCTGTAAGTGAGTGGTAATTGGTTGCAAGTCAGTAATAGTTGAGTTGTGTAAGTCTTTTACAAATTACGGTTCAAACAAATATCGTAATTGTATTTGAGTTCAAGTCATTTACGAATTACGGCCTTTTACGACTTTACATCCAAACAAACAGCCCCTTAATCGAGAACATGGTATGACTCAAGACAATGAACTGTGAACATTGAAAGCATGACTCAACATCAACACTCAAATGTATGCTTCAATAAACCATATTAAACCATATTCAACTGCACATGGGTCATGAAATCCCATGGTCCATACACTTAATAACATGAACTGACGTCATCCTCTAATGCCCGTAACATCTCAAGAAATCAACGTGAAGGTTCTTCCTTGTTGAAGATGTTGGACCCTAGAGGGGGGTGGATAAGGTCAAGGGTAATTAAAAATTAAATATACTTGTTACAAGACAAAACTGTAAAATAAGACAGACTGGTAGAATCACCCAGTCTAATGGTAGGATGGGTGATAGAATTAACAGAGAGCATAAAACATCAATATAACAGTAAACGCACAGCAGATAAAACAACAGAGAGAATGCAAGCAATTTTGGGATGGTTCGAGAAACCATCCTACATCCACCACCTAGAGGTCTCCTCTCTAGGATTTGTAAATTCACTAAAAAAACTTCTCCTTGAAGCAGGGATTACAACCACCAAAACTCTTCCTTGAGCTTGAATTTTCAATCAACCAAGATATTGTCTAATCTTGAATTACAAACCACCAAGATACTCCCGATCTTGGATTTTCACATCACCTCTATCTTGAGGCATGCAACAATGAGTATGACAAAGATTTTGTTCCCTAAAACAATATTGAGAACTAAAATAAGCACAATGATAGAATACAATAGGAGACTCAATGCAATCATATAATTTTAAGTATTATCAATTAATAACTTGACACAATAAGTCTAAAGCAATAAGAATGAGAATGTATAATAAATATAGAAGATGAGAATGAGATTCTTCAATAGAGAAGTAAATGAACTGATGGAATTCTCTTGTATTGAATGCTTGAGACTTTCTCTGAAAATCAGAACTTGAATGTAGATTGGCTCAACCACTTTGGTTTGAAAAGATCTGAAATTTAAGGCTTGAATGGTTAAAGAGCATTGTTTTAGCTTTTCTAAAATTTTCAGGTCTTTTTCTTCTAGCAGTGAATGAACAAGGTATTATATAAACAATATTATATAAACAACCCAAGTTCACAGTAAATCCAACAGTTGGAGACAACAAGAGAGATCAATTTTTCTGCCCGTTTGAGCATTTAATGCTGCTGAAACAAGATATCAAAACTGTGCTAAATCTTGGGCAATAAATGCTATTGCAGCAGTGAAGATGTAGAGAGTATGGAGACTTTAGATAGAGTGAAAGAGATGGAAGTTTTCTCCCAAATATATACCCAACAGATCTCTAACCCAGCTGTAAAAACTAAACAGTTTGGGGCTGTAAAGTGCTGTTAACAGCAAGACAGTTTGACATGGACAGACCCAGATTTTCAGTTATAAAGAGAAGTATGTATAACTCACTTGTATGAAAGAAGTTAACGCGAAGAGTGGGTAGCTTACCAAGTGAAGTGCAACCTATATGGTGTTATAACCTAGTCACCACAGAAAAGAAAATATGATCTCCAGAGAACAATTAGAACTGAATCAGAATTATGACAGAATATTCTCAGTTTATTCTGTAATGGGCAGATATGGTAGAATCAGGTTGAGTGATAGGATGAGATGGTAGAGTAGAGATTCTATCTAAAAACTGAAATAGAAAGATCCTACAATGTCAAATATATGTTTGATAATAAAATTACTATATGATTACATACATAGCTTCTATTGATGAAATTTATAGCTCAATATATTTTTGGCTCCTTCTTACTCTTTCATAGCTTAATGTCTTGTAATAGCTTGATCTTGTGGAGCTAGATGTGTTTTGCTCCTAATAGCTCTTTGTTAGCGTGAATATGAAATTTGTGGAGCTTCATATAATTCCTTCCACTCTCCATATATATGCGACATTTGTAGCTCAAATCCATATATCCTCTAATTAAAGTCTTATTCTGAAATAAAACAACACTACTAATCCAATTTGTTAGTAGCTTAATTTATAGGTTAATTACATCATCAAAATCATAGGAGTTACAAACTCCCCCTTTTTGATGATGGCAACCTATAAATTTGATTGGAAAGACTATAACATTATAAATAAAAAAAATTATTTTTACCTTTAAAGCTCCCCTATTTACCTGCCAGTGTACTAAGAATGATTAGAAAGCAAAGCTCCCCCTGTTAAATTCAATTCACGGCACAAATATTTCACAATTTGTGAATATGGCCAATTTCTCAAATAAGCATGCACTTTTTGTAGATGGGTAATCATTCATGATTCCCACACAACATCTGAACTTATCAATAAGAGATAGTACCTGTAATTATCAGTTTTTGCTAACAAGTGCATGTGACCATATATGTGTACATGTTTGTATCTAAAATATGAACAAATTCTGGCCTTTGACATGTACACAAATATATGCAGATATATTTATCCAATGAGCAAAAATCTGCATGCTATCACAATTAATAGGCTCAAATAAATCTGCAAGTTATCATGCAGTATGTTATCCAACAGCCAAGCCAAGTACTTCTCCCCCTTTGCCATCAGCAAAAATCCATGGGGAAATCATGCATGGATAAGTTACAACAGGCATAGCATATATGATAGTAACATAAGAGCACTTAAAAGAAAAAAGTGTATGATAGTTATTACATGCCAGAGTACCAGCTAAGAGATAAAATAGACAGTGCTTTAGGTCTTTTTGGAGGACCTAGTCATAGGCCTCTTCCCTTTACCTGAACTATCCTCATGAGCAGAATCATCCCCATTATCAGAGCTGTCATCAAATTGATCAAAATCATAAGTATCAGAACTAAGAGAGTTACCTCTCTAAGAGTGCTTATGGCCCAGCTTCTTGAGGAGGCTGCTAAGATTCCATTTGATTTCAGATAAATTAGCTTAGACAGTCCTCTTGAAGCGGTTGAAGGTAGACAGTCCTCTTGAAGTGGATGAATTTATCCTTCAACCCACTGATTTCCTTTCTCAATTTGATGTATTCTTTTTTCTTTGCTTTTCCTGCTTATTTTCTCTTCATAATCAGAGCTTATAGGACAGTGTCTTCTTCCTTGATATCAGCCTTTTTTCTTTTCTACTTAGCTTCTTCCTCTACCTTGGATTCACCATTCATGATTTTATCAAATCATTTCTGGGAAGAAACATTCTATTAACGGAAGCAGACCCAAAGCTTTCTTTTCCTATAGATGTTCCAAAGTGTGTAAACACTTTTGTTAACAAATAAGGAAATCTGAGTTGTTCACGAGCCATAATCATAAAGCTCAAGAAAAAATGAAGTAGATTAAAGTTAGTCAATGTAAACATAGCATATAAAAACAGTAAGCGGTCCATTTTTATGATATGAAAGTGTCCTCCATGCGGGAGAAAATTGAACTGAGCTATCTTAGCCAACACATAAGCCCTGGGATGAGACAGTTGATAGGAAATGAGTTTTCATTTCTGCAAACTTCATCAATTCTTACTCTAAACAGTATGGTTATAGCTTCAGATTTACTCCAACTAAGAGAGGACTTACCAAAAATACGCGGTCCTGAGGCAGAAATTCCCAAAATTTCTCCTAATTTCTCTTTACCCCAAGTTATCATGGCTCCCTTGACCAGTGAGAACACGGTGAGAGGATCCTTTTATTCTCAGGTTGGCGTAGAACATGGCCAACAGATTAGGAAAATAGGAAATTTTCTCACATGCAAAGTCTCTGAGATGAATAAAATCAAAGCACTCATCAAGTTGATAATCTGAAATAGAGTTGAAATCAACATATCTTTCCACAATACAAGGCCCATTGTGGAATTCTTTGTAAAACAGTTTGGCATCTTCACAGATCAGATAAATCCTTTCTTCATTTGTGAGATCTTTGCAAAAATTTCTCTTATTTTTCTTCCTTTCCCCATGTTTTTCTCGAGATCTTCCAAGAAACAGGTGTAAGAATGCAAGGCTTTGAAGACAATTATTGCCTTGTTCTTCTTCCTTTTGATGATGGTGATGAAGAGATGCATGTTCTCTTCATTGAGACTAGAGACAACAGGTCGAGGCTCGAACATTTTGGAGAGGAAAATTTTGGGGATTTTCGGAGAGGAAGACGAAGAGATGCAGAGTTAGGTTTTTCTACGAGATCGTGGGCTAGGGAAGTTGCAGCATTGTTGTTATAAAAGAGAAGTTAATATAGAGAAGCAATAAAGGGGGTTAGATGATCCACAACATTTTAGGGTTAAGAATAAAATTAAGTCGGATGAGTCAAACTAGTCTGGTAGAAAAGATATAGGTAGTTAGACTTGCTGGTAGAATGCCTGAAATCACAATAACTTGAGAAAAAGTTAGTAATAAAAGTTATTCTCGTATGCAAATGCCCAAATTTCTACGAATATTACAAAATTATTCAGCAGGCAAAGGTTTAGTAAAAATATCAGCGAGTTGATTGTGGATGTTAATAAATTTTAATAAGATATCTCCACATTTAACATGATCTTTAAGAAAGTGATGCCTCACATCCATGTGTTTAGTGCGAGAATGTAAAATAGAATTCTTGGATGAGTTAATTGCACTAGTATTATCACATAATATACTAGTTGTATCAAATTGGACATCATAGTCTTGCAAAATTTGCCTCATCCACGAAATTTGTGACAACATAATCCGGCAGCATATACTCTGCCTCTGTTGTAGAAAATGCAACACAATTAATGGTATAGAAGTTGACATGTTCTACTTGTACTCTTTCTATCAGTTTTACTTCTGGCAAAATCAGCATCACTATATCTCAATAGATCAAAACTAGCATACTCAGGATAATATAGCCCAAAATTCAAAGTGCCTTTAACATATCTAATAATTCGTTTTACAACATGTAAGTGAGATTCATTTGGTGAAGTTTGAAAGCTTGCACAAAGACAAATATTGAACATGTATCTGGTCTACTAGCAGTTAGATAGTAGAAGACTACCAATCATACCGATGTAGAGTTTTTCATTTACATTCCTACCATTAGCATCTCTATCAAGTTTGGAAGTAGTACTCATTGCAATAGGCATCTCCTTTGAGTTTTTTATTTTGAACTTTTTCACAAGCTCACAAGCATACCTCCCCTGATTGACAAAGATTCCATCTTTTACTTGTTCGATATGCAAACCAAGAAAGAAATTGAGTTCTCCTATGAGACTCATTCTAAATTCTAATTGCATTCTTGTAAAGAAATCTTCACACAAAATTTCATTAGTAGAACAAAAATAATATCAACATAAATCTGTACTAGCAAAAGATCTTGGTCAACATGTTTGATAAACATAGTACCAATTTTTCCTTTAGGAAAAATTTCAATAAGAAATTTTGACAACCTTTCATATCAAGCACGAGGTGCTTGCTTTAAACCGTATAAAGCTTTTTTCAATTTGAAATCATGATCCGGAAAAACACAATCTTCAAAACCTGGAGATTGTTTCACATAAACTTCCTCATTCAAAAATTCATTCAAGAAAGCATTTTGACATCCATTTGAAATAATCGAAAGTTTTTAAAACTTGCATAGGCTAGAAGCATTCGAATCGTTTCTAATCTAACAACAAGAGCAAAAGTCTCATCAACATCTATGCCCTCCTCTTGATTGTATCTTTGGGCTACAAGTCGAGCTTTGTTTCTAATAACAATACCACTTTCATCTAGCTTGTCACGAAAAACCCATTTGGTGCCAAGGACAGAACAATCTTTGGGTTTTTGTACAAGATCCCAAACATTATTTCTGTCAAAATTATTCAATTCCTTTTGCATGGCCAAAAACCAAAATTCATCATTCAAAACTTCATTTATATTTCTAGGTTCAATTTAAGATAGAAAAACCAAATGTGAACATTCATTTAGAGCTTGAGAGCGAGTTTTTACCCCTCTTGATACATCACCTATAATCAAGTCAGTCGGATGATCTTTAGGGGCTGTTTGGTTGCAAGGAAGTGGGCGGAAGTAAGGAAATAGGGAAGTATAATTGCTCGCTTCCCTATCTATCCAAACACCGGAAAAGGAAATAAGAAAACCTCTTTTCCTTTTATCTTCTCTCTTTTACACAACCATTTACTCACTTCCAGAGTGCTACAGTTAATTTTGTGGTCATGTAATCACATTTGTAATAATTGTAGCATAAAACAGTTAATTTTTTGACCATGTAAATCTCACTTGCATTCTAATTATAGTCTATTTTTATTTTTCTTAATTAATTTTTATTTTAATATTATTTTACGGTCAACTTTGTGGTCAACTTTTCCACTTTCACTTTCACATTACCATCCAAACACCAGAAAAGACAAAATATTTTTCAAACCACACTTCCCAACAACATCTAAACACCGGAAAACTTACTAACCAATTCCCAAGTTCCAAAAGGAATTATTACTACTTCCTCAATTCCTCACTTCCTCACTTCCACCCTTAACCAAACAGGCCCTTAATTGTCTTCCAAGACTTAGGCAGTTCTAGATAGGATGTATTTGAAGTTCTAAAATGATCTAAAGTCTCCAGTATCTGTTCATAAGGAGTTTATTCACTGCTGGTAGGATCAGAATTCCTATTGGTAGGATCAGAAACACTGCTAGTAGGATTGATTCTACCAGAATCTCCAAAACCTGAATATCTGCTTCTTCAATAATCTTTGAAATATGAGGGTTAGTCTCATTAAAGCTCACATGCATGAATTCCTCAACATTTAATGAGCGTTTATTAAACACTCTATAAGCTTTACTAGAAGTGAAATAAGCAAGAAAATGCCTTTATCTGATTTTGTATCAAATTTACACAAATTATCTTTGGTATTAAAATAAAACACTTACATCAAAAACTTTGAAATATGATATATTTGGGATTTTTTCCAAGAAAAGTTCATAAGGGGTCTTTTTCAAAATAGGACGAATAATAATGTGATTCAAAATATAGCAAGTGGTGTTAACCGCAAAAATATTTAGTAAAACAAATGAGTTTAACATTGTGCGTGTCATTCCTTATAAAGTTCTATTTTTCCTTTCCACAACATCATTTTGTTGTGGTGTTCTTGGTGCCAAAAACGTGTGTAATGCTATGATCAAGACAAAACTCAATAAAATTTTTATTTTCAAATTAACCACCGTGATCACTACGAATTTTGATAATAGCAAAGCAATTTTCTTTTCCATCCTTTTCCAAAAATGTTTAAAGAGATTAAAAGCTTCACTTTTATGAGTCAAAAACAAAACCCATGTAAATCGAGAAAAGTCATAGACAATAACAAAAGCATAATATTTACCACTTAAACTTGAAGTGCTCATGGGACCAAACAAGTCCAAATGTAGAAGTTGCAAGGGTTTTGAAGTAGATATCTCACTTGTTGAATGAAAAGAACTTTTAACTTGCTTGTTTTTTTTACATTCATCACAAGTTCTCTCCTTGGGCTTCTTCAATGTGGGAGCTCCTCGTACAAGCCCTTTATTGGACAATTTTGATAAAAGATCAAAATTAGCATGTACAAATCTTTTGTGCCATAACCAAGAATCATCTTCTAATCGGCCAAACACTTCACACTTTGGTTAGTTAAAACGATAATATTAATGGTGTAAACATTTCTAAGTGCTTCAAATAAAAGATTTCCTTCACAATCAATGATATTGTATTTGCTAGGTCTAAAAAAGACATTCATACCTTTATCACATAGTTGGCTAATGCTAATAAGATTAGCCTTCAAACCATCTACTAGCAATACATTTTCAAGAATAGGAAAAAAATTTCTTACCAATAATTCCAATACCAATGATTTTACTTTTACCATTATCTCCAAAGGTGACCGTGCCACCTTTACAACTTGATAAGGTTACAAAAAGATTTGGATATCCTATCATATGTCTTGAGCAACCACTATCAAGGTACCATTTCATTCTACGTTGAGAGAGGTTGATGCCTACAAGAGATTTTGAGTTATACTTTTAGGTACCCAATGTCTTTTGGGTCCTTGAATGTTAGTATCTTGTTTAGGAACCCATTTTAGATATGAAATAGTATGAAAATTTTTCTTTATGAAACATTAAGTACTAATATGACCTTTCTTCATACAGTATATGCAAATCAGATTTAAAGTGTTGTTGTGATGAGAATGATTATGAAATCATGATTTCTGTACTGGTAGAATGGCATCCTACCAGACTGTTTGTCAGTAGGATGGTAGCCTACCAGGACCTGATCCAATCTACCAGCCTGATTTTGTACATGAACAGTAATAGAAGTAAAAGCAACATCAGTAAATCTTTTTAAACGGAGCTTTAAATCATCATTTTCAGTTTGAATTTCTACAGTTTTCGCAAGCAATTCATTTTTCTCTTAAAACATTTTCATAAATAGATAGACAAGATGCATGTTCATTTTTCAAAGTAGTAAATCGTTTTAAAAAATTTTATACTCTACAACAAACTCAATGTAAGCATCTTCTATTTCTTCAGAAGTAATATAATCATCAGTGTTACCTGTTTGTTGTCCGCCATAAAGCATATGTTTTCATTTGAGATGCTCAAATTTGCTTCATCTTTTTCCTCATTCTCGGAATCACTTGGTTCAGATTCATCCCATCCCACATATATAGCTTTCTTCTTCTTGAAGAACTTTTTAACCTTTCCTTTTAAGTTGGGACAGTCTTTCTTAATGTGACCGGGTTTATTGCATCCATAGCAATTTATGGAGCCTGTCTCATCTTTTCTCCCATTCGATCTTTGGGAGTTTCTCCTTCTGTTGAATTTCTTCCTCATCATTTTGTTGGCCTTTTTGATGACATAAGCAAGACCATCATCTTCATTTGTACTTTCTTCACTTGAAAACTCATCTTGTGTTCCTTTGAGAGCTATACTTTTCTTTTTCATTTAAGTAGTATCTTACTTTCTTTTCTTTTGAAGATTCATTTTGATCTCCGCATTCTTTAAGATCCCTATTAATTCTTGGAAAGGGAGTGTTGATATCTTTTTATCTCTATTGGATTGATGATGTTATTCCATAGGTAGAGATCCTTGTTGTTCATTTCAAAGCAAGTAATAACTTTTTCAAAAGATTGAAGATTGTTAGTGATGCTTTTGAACTTATTATAAAATTGATCAAAAGACTCGTTAGGCAATAATAGAATAGAATCAAAATCTTGTGTAAGCATATGTATTTTACTATTATTAATTTCATTAGTCCCCTCATGGGTGACTTCAAGATAATTCCATATTTCTTTAGCACAAGTAATATTCATAACTTTATGAAACTCATTGCAAGATAATTCATTGATAATACAACTAATAACTTTGAAATTTAAATTAGCATAAGAGAAATCCCTCTCGTCCCATTCGGACCGAGATTTTGGAACCTTCTTACCATCAACCTCTATAATAAGAGAGGTGTAGTCATCTTCAATCATGCCCCAAATCTTCCAATCAATAGACTGAATATGAATTCTCATGCATGCTTTCCGATATGTATAATTAGTACCATTAATAGTGGAGGTCTATTGTTGAATCTCCCCTCTGATAGAATAAGGTCACTAGTAGAAGCCATAGGATTGGTCTCTATGATATAAAACCTAAAAAAGGAGCACCAATGCTCTGATACCAATTGGAGTGAATAGGGTCAAGGGTAATTAAAAATTAAATATACTTGTTATAAGACAACTGTAAATAAGACAGACTGGTAGAATCACCCAGTCCGATGATAAAATGGGTGGTAGAATCAACAAAGGGCAGAAAACAGCAATATGACTGTAAACGCACAGCAAATAAAACAACAGAGAGTGCAAGCAATTTTGGGATGGTTCGAGAAACTCTCCTACATCCACCACCTAGAGATCTCTCTAGGATTTGCAAATTCACTAAAACGCTTCTCCATAAAGCAGGGATTACAACCACCAAGACTCTTCCTTGAGCTTGGATTTTCAATCGACCAAGATATTGTCCAATCTTAGATTTACAAACCACCAAGATACTCCCGATCTTGGATTTTCACACCACCTCTATCTTGAGGCATCCAACAATAAGTATGACAAAGATTTTGTTTCCTAACACAATATGGAGAACTAAAATAAGCACAATAATAGAATACAATAGGAGACTCTATGCAATCATATAATTCTAAGCATTATCAATTAATAACTTGACACAATACGTCTAAAGCTATAAGAATGAGAATGTATAATAAATATAGAAGATGAGAATGAGATTCTTCAATAGAGAAGTAAATGAACTGATGGAATTCTCTTGTATTGAATGCTTGAGACTTTGTCTGAGAATCAGAACTTGAATGTAGATTGGCTCAACCTCTTTGGTTTGAAAAGATCTGAAATTTAAGGCTTGAATGGTTAAAGAGCACTGTTTTAGCTTTTCTGAAATTTTCAGGTCTTTTTCTTCTAGCAATGAATGAACAAGGTATTATCCAAACACCCAAGTTCAGAACCGTTGGAAACAACAAGAGAGACAATTTTTTTATGCCCGTTTAAGCATTTAATGTTGCTGAAACAAGATATCAAAACTGTGCTAATCTTGGGCAATAAATGCTTCTGCAGCAGTTAAGATGTAGAGAGTATGGAGACTTTAGATTGAGGGAAAGAGATGAAGTTTTCTCCCAAATATATACCCAACGGATCTCTATCCCAGCTGTAAAAACTAGACAGTTTGGGGCTGTAAAGTACTGTCAACAGCAAGACGGTTTGACATGGACAGACCCACATTTTCAGTTATAAAGAGTGGTATGTACAGCCCATTTGTATGAAAGAAGTTAACGCAAAGAGTGGATAGCTTACCAAATGAAGTACAACTCACGTGGTGCTATAACCTAGTCACCACAAAACAGAAACAATGTGTCCAGAGAACAATCAGAACTGAACCAGAATTATGACAGAATACTCTCAGTGTAGTCTAGGCAGAGATGGTAAAATTATGAGTGGTAGGATGAGGTAATAGAATGGAGATTCTACCTACAAACTGGAATAGAAAAATTCTATTATGTATCAAATATATGTTTGATAATAAAATTACTATATGATTACTTACATAGCTTCTATTGATGAAATGTGCAGCTCAATATATCTTTGGCTCCTTCTTACTCTTTCATAGTTTGATGTATTTTGTGATAGCTTGATCTTGTGGAGCTAGATGTGTTTTGCTCCTAGTAACTCTTTGTTAGCTTAAAATTAAATTTGTGAAGCTTCACAAATTCCTTCCATCCTCCATATGTATGTGACATTTGTAACTCAAATCCATCCATCCTCCAATTAAAGTCTTATCCTGAAATAAGACAACACTACAAATCCAACTTGTTAGTAGCTTAATTTATAGGTTAGTTACATCATCAAAATCATAGGAGTTACAGAAGGCACTTAGGTTCCACCTCTATTGGAGAATAAAACAAAGTTCAAGTAGGGACCCATGAAACAAATTTCAATTAGGGAACCCCCCCCCCCCCCCCAACCCACGTCACAAATTTGATCTTTGATAAACTTACACTGTTGCCTATAACAATTCACTAGTTTCAACTTCTCTAATTTCAAATGCATAAACACTAGGGTTTAATCTGAATCTTGCAATGCTTCTCTTAAATCTAAAAGCTCATTTCTTTATCTACATGCGAGTATACAAGGATTTGAAATACTAGATCATTCCAAAAGAACATGTCCAAATCATCCTGCACCTAACACGTTTCCAAATATGTTTTCAAGAAAACTTCTGAAATTTGGATTGTTCCGTTGATAAATGGATCTAAAAAATAAAATGCATAACAGTTCAGGTAAAAGACAAACTTACCGAATAAGGGGTGTTGTATTGCTGTCCTAAGGAGTCCCCTCCTTTAGCCATTTGAACACCTGGTGTTGCATGAATAAATCCTGGTTTTCCAGGTCCACCTTGCCACGATGCAGGGTTAACTGATATAAACCCAATGACAAAATCTGAATGTTGTTCAGCAATTTTTATTGCAGCAGATGTGTAATCTCCCGTGGCATGGTTACCCGCAGAACTCATTTCCGCAAGCAATAATAGTCCCCTCCCTCTAGGCAACCCCTGTAAATATTAATTTAAATATATACAGAATAAGTTGATTCTATGGTACAACTGATGATCTGTCTGATGTTTTTCAAACCTTTAACTTGAGGCCATCCACAATTCCAGGTCCAGAGATTATGTGTGCATTAACAATATCTGCCCAGTCCAAAATGCGGAAGATACCTCTGTAACAATACAAGAAAAAACATACTGACATTGTTAACATACAAAAAGAGACGTGGATGATTTATTCCACAATAGAAGGGACATACAATCTACAAAACATTGAGGCAGCCACATCTCACCCTTCATACTGCATAGTTACTGTATTTCCAATGTCAGCAAATTTACGATCTTCAAAGATTAAAAAGTTGTGCTTATCTGCAATCTTTAGTAGAGATACTGTCAATAACTAACCATAACTAAAATGTTGTATGCATATAGCATTGACGTTAAAGCAGATGGACATGATTAAATAGCATTAAACCGAAGCAGTAAACATTCTTCAAGCTATGAAAAGAAGCAAGTTGGCACTAGTACAAGGCTGCAGTGAGTAATTCCTGGGGGAGTTATCCATGCACCAAATTATGAGAATTAATGAATGAAATTCAGTGATCAAACCAGGGCTAACACAGAGATTTATGTGGAAACCCGAGAGGGAAAAACCACGGCGAGAGAGAGAGAGAGAGAGAGAGAGAGAGAGAGAGAGGGTTCCACTAGAATCCAGAGAAATTACAATGATGGTAGCCTGATTTTACGCGCTAAGGTTTCTGGGCTTGATTGATCGTCCCCCTCTTTTTGGAAGGGGTTTACTATCTATACAAGTGGGTATCTTGTTAGATAGGTTACAGAGTTCTCATCTATTTGAACATCTATCCTATCTCAACAGCTTATCTTGGAGGCGGTTGGAGCTAAACATCTTTATTTGAATTAGTTGAGCCCGTATTTGTCTTTATCTAGTGGTCTTCGTCCAGCTGTACACATGATTGATACACTCCCTAGTTGTAACCGTCAGGTTCAAATGAGGATTAGCTTGGAGATAGGGGTACTCGCACCCGACTCTATCTCTATTCTTCTACCCGTCTGAACTGCTCGGAGTTTGAACAGGATCAAGACTCTTCTTCAGAGATTTTGGAATCGGCCACGTGTCATGCGATCATCCAAGGGTTGGATAGGCACGTGTTGCGATCTCGAGAGGGTAGGAAACTGACCACTACAAAGGCATAACAAAGAAAATGATAGGTTTCAAGCACGGTTTGAAGTATCGCCAAATACTGATATTTATGCCCGATAAACTTATTGCCGATATGACTGAAGTGATACCAATAGTGCCGATATGATGAGCCAAAACGATCGATATTGCCGATTTTAATACCACAACCTACATACCAAGATTTCAACCAATGGTTCCAAGGATTCACGTCTGATATACATTTATCTTTGATATAAAGTTAACTTAAAGATACCAAGATTTCAGAAGCATCTATTATGCTGAAATACCATAAATATGTGAACAAGCAGTTCATTACAAAGAAGATGACCAATAAAGGCTTTATCTCAGATAAAAATTTAACTCAAAATACCTAGATTCAGAAACATTTAGGATGTTGGATTACCATAAATAACCTTTAGGGAATCTGATGGGCTCTTTGGCTTCATTTATATCTTTGAAAGAACGCTATATCCTTTTAGAAAACCTCGTCTTTCCTTTTCCTTTAAAGAGTAATTATCTTTAGCAAATATTACATCATTTCCATTCTTCTAGACTCTTGTCTTAGTCAAGGAGAATTTCGAGAGGTGGTCCTAGATTTACTCAATTGCAAGTAAAATAAGATAAGTTTCTTACTCAGAAATTGCCCTACTAAGATTGATGCAAATCCCTCTCGTCCACAATTTATTGAGAGCTGGTCTTGAAATTCTACGAAATCATTTCATGGAGCCTTGTGCTCAATTTGTTAACTCACTTTTGATTGAAAATAAGTCTCGGTCAACCCCTTTTTGATGTGATGGTGATGGTCCTGGTGGACAAAACCCAATGATCGAGAATAATTTAAAGAGTACGGCCACGCAGGAAGAAAAACTACATACAAGGGATATGTCAAACTTTCTGACAAGATCAGTAATAGCAGAGGATGTAAGCCTATAACAAATTGACAAAGATCACTGCATGAATATTAGCTCTTCTAAAACATTATATTGTGAGCAAAATGGTAATCTACTGCTTGCATCATTTCACACTATATGGGAACTGCACTGACAGGTTTGGCATTTTTTTTTTTATGCAATCATGTGCGCAAGGAAAAAGTGAAATAGAAAAGAAGTCAGTCGTTATCTATAATACTAAAAGGATATATTGAAAACAACACTGTTGCAGTATATAGGATTAAATAGATTACTGAGCGAAGCTGAGGGCCGAAATCTGGTGTAAAATCAGGAAATATATCCACATGGGTCTTTAATAAGCAAATCTCGGGTCCAACCTGCACAAAAAATGTAACGAGCACATAAAACTACACAGTTAACACATCACCAGTAGAAGTACAATTAAACTTATTTATTAATGAGAACCCTACGTCACTACAAAATTTAGTCACAAATGATTCACATGACAAGTAAAGGAAAATGAAAGACCATGCTCCCAACAAAAACATTTCATGCAAATGGACAAGCAAGGATCACTGGCAAATCCATGTATACTATATGTATATGTTATTGGAAACACTTCTTCCTAAATTATTTTGGAACTTCTACTATACTTTTTAAATTTTCCCAATGTTGAGTAAATACCCCATCAAATGTTATTCCAAAACATGGAATCTCATTATACAACAAAAGTTACATTCCTAACTTCCAGTGGAAATAAACTCGCAAACAACCAAGAAGTAACATCCAAAAACAGTTATCCCTAACATCCTGTATCTGCAAGGCAGACAACAGATTCAAAAGGCACAGCACCTACCCAAGAGAAATGTTCTTGTAATTTTGAATCACCAGAAAAGGACCTTCATGCTTTTTTGTGATATCCAATCCTGAATTTGAATTCTCTCCACTGATTATCAGTGGAGAGACCCGAACCACCCTCCAATCCTTGCAAGCTTGTTCATAGGTAGAACACATTGTCCACAACCACAACAGGACTCATTAGCGTATCTGTTCCTATAGAAATATAGAATACTACAGCTAACATTAGACCATAGAAAAATTGTGTTAGTTTTAGATTTTACTTGACCGGCTACAGACAGAGTTAAAAGGTTAGACATTAGTCACATAACACACCGCATAGGAAAAGCTTTAACCTTTATGCAACAATGAACACATAAATAAAGAAGGCATCAAAGAAAACCAAGATCTCTACAAAGTGGAGACGCGTAGAATTAATGCATGAGACGACGTCCATTCTAACAAAATCAACACCATGAAGATGCCTAAAGATAGTTTTCAGCTGTAGAAGCATAATTCCAAGTGCCTGCCACTTCCGGTCTATTAATGTTTACTCACTATAGCATCTTGGTTTTTCAAAAAATAACTTAAAATAGCATAGAGCAAGAAAATTCAAACCTTGTCAGCAATCTCAAGCAACTCCTTGTGGCAGTTCCCACATCCGCCGCCAGGCACAGATTACTCTGCTTCATGTCCATCACCTCCACAACCTCCTCCCAACCGGATTCTTCACCATCCCAGCCCTCTCCTTATACGAAACCCTAACCCTCGGAACCACCGCCGGCGGCGGCGGAACCCCGACGCTCCGGTTGGCCTGTAAGAATTCCCTCACCTCTCTGGCCTTCTCCTCCGTCACCCTCCCATTCTTCATCAAAACCTCCACCATCTCGCTCAGCGTGATCAAAGAATGCAGCTTTATCCCCTTTCCGGCCAAGTTCTCCCTCCCTCCTTGCTCCCTATCGATCACCACCACTGCGTCCCTCACCTCCAGCCCCTCGGCCCTCAGCGGCGCCGCCGTCTCGAGCACCGACGCGCCGCTCGTGACGAGGTCCTCAACGATGAGGCAGACCTGTCCCTTGGCAAACGACCCCTCGATGGCCTTCCCCGTGCCGTAGGACTTTATCTCCTTGCGGCGCATGAGCATGGGGATAGAGTGGGAGACGGAGAGGACGGTGGCGATGGGAAGCGCGGTGTAGGGACGCCACAGACGACATCGAATGCGGCGGAGGCGGAGACGGTGGAAAATAGAAGGGATGAGATCTGAGTGAGGAGGGAAGGGTGGGAGACGATGAGGCGGAGGTCGATGTAGATGGGGGAGGAGATGCCGGACTTGAGGGTGAAGGTGCCGAACTTGACGGCCTCGATGGAGTGGAGGGTAAGGATTAGGGCTTCCATTGAGGTCTGAAACCAAGAGGAGGAAGAAGGAGAAGCCGATGACGAGGATTTTGAAAATGGCGGTGGCTGCGGCGAATGCGATTATAAGAGTGGAGAGAGAGAATGTGAGGTTTTTATGAGGGGAAGGAGAGGGCATTTTGAAAGTGGGGGCCAACGCGTGGCAGTAGAGAGGAGAGCCGAGGATGGCGGCGGCGGCTGCTGCTGAGTCAGTTGTTCATTGGGATGGGGAATTTTACCAGCGGAAATTGATTGGGACGGGGCGGGTTATGATTGTGAGTCTGACAGCTGATCTGCGTCCATCTAGGCCAGCCGTCATGGGCCTGCAATGGGCCTCCATCCCACATCTTGCAGAGTCTGGGTTGCTCCCTGAAGCCCATCCGAATATCCCGTCAAGCCCAGCGCCTTTGGCTGAGTGTCATCACCCGTGTTCGACTCAGGGAGCACAACGGGCTAATGTTACATCTAAGTATTCTGGCAAGCAAAAAAAATTCAGATTCAGTACACGAGAATTCTCGTGTTGGCATGTAGTCATAACTCTATACTTAAGGAAATATTAGATTTATGTTAGTATCAAATTCCTTTATTTCATGAGAAGGTGGATATTTTATGTACTCACCATGTGCAAATTATATACATAATTTCATTACGCAAAATAACCTTATATTTTCTTCTCATTTTTTTTTTTCCTTCTCTTCCACCATTGCTTCTCTTATCAGTTTACCACTGCAACTTTAACCACTGATCGCCAAATATCATTACTACCACCGCCACTAACCCATCACCATCACTAATTGCCCGACTATAATATTGCAGTGGGTAATTCCTGAAGGAGTTATCTACGCACCAATTTGCAAAGATTAATGAGTGAATTGCATAGATCAATCAGAAAAAATAACACGAAGATTTACGTGGAAATCGAAAAGGAAAAACCACAGAGGGAGAGAGAATTCTACTATAATTCAAGAATTTACAATAGTAGCCAGTTGATCTCTAATGCTAGATTTCTGGGATTAATTGATCGTCCTCCCTCTCGTAGGAAGGGGTTCTCTATTTATACAGGTGGCTGGCTTTGGATCAGGTTATAGGCTTCTAATCCAACGGAACATTTTATCCTAACTTAATTGCTTATCGTGGAGGTGGTTTGGAGCCAAACATCCTGATTTGAGTTGGTAGAACTCACTTTCGTTTTTATCCATAGATCATCATCCAGCTGTTGATATGATCAATCCGCTTCAGAGTTGTAACTGTTAGGTTTAAATATGGATTTAGTCTGCAGATAGGGGTACTTGCAACTGACTATATTTCTAATCTTCCAACTGATTGAACTGCATGGAGTTTGAATAGGACTCGAACTCTCCTTCAAAAGTTCTGGAGAGGGCCACGTGTCATGTATCCACTGAGAGATTAGATGGACACGTGTCATAATCTCACAGGGTCGAAAACTGACCACTACAGATGCCCCTTCTCTGCTTTTCTCTCTTGGCAGGTGGTCAGGAACGTGTCCTCGATTGTGTTCCCGGGAGCTCCGAGAGAAATGGAGGGGAGCAAACTTCTTGAGTTTAGCCTCAGGCTGCTTGTGTCGCTTTGATTTTGTCTTTTAGTGGCGTGCCTCTACAAGCTGGTAGAGTTTTAAATGTGCGTCCCATCTGTCATCGTATCGATCAAGTAATCATCACTTTTCGAAGAGTTGCCTCGCTCGAGGTTGGTGCGGTGTATCAAGCGTGACCGTTCGGATTTGAACCGTCGCGACACGTGTAGGCTCTTGATCGAGTGGCTCTTCGTCTTCTTGGGGATTGAGATTTTGAACGGTTGATGCTTGAGCTTCCTTCCCCTTTATAAATAGGGTGGAACTTTAAGAGGGGATCTGCGCTGCTTCTTAAAAATTTCTTACTTTCAAGATTTCGCATTGTTCTGTGGGTCGTGATGTCTTCTTCCTTCTTCATCCGGTGGAGGAAGGAGAGGGAAAGGGTGGAGACGGTTGTTGCGCTCTTGATGTTCAGGGATTCGTTTATCGAGGAACTTTGATTTTTGCAATGGCCCATCAAGAAACTTCGACTTTCACAACGAGGCTCGGTTGTCAAGAAGGACAGGTCGGGCTCTTACTTCTACTTGATCTGCACATCTGATCTCTGATCAGATCAGGTCGGGCAGGGGTTGGGTCTCGATGCCTATCTCCTTCCTCACAGCGTGCATGGAGTAGGGAGCATAAGTGTGCTTGATGATGGTTCTGATTTCTGAGACTGGCCGTCTACACTCCTGTTGGGTATTGTTGCTTTACCTGGCTTCGCTCCGAGTTCATCTTTGGAGTTACTGGCTTGGGGTTGGTATCCTCCTTGTCTTGCAGCCTTCAGTCTGTTTATAGGCTTGATCTCCCTTTCTAGCATCTTTCTGAGAGTTCTGGGTATCATTGCCCTCCCAGTAATGGTAGATTGTTTGTTCAGGAGTCATCTCCTGGACATTGTTGGGGACGCGGCAGAGAGCGTATCTGCTTTTTCTCTCAAGAAGAACACACTCATGTAATAGATCTTGTATTACTCTTATTAGATGTAATCATGCTTGTATGTGGTTGGATGTAATCGAAAACACTTTATGATAAAGTAGTGAATTGAAATGGTGGATTTTGCCTTATTATTCTTTTTTTGTTGGATGTTTGCTTGGAGAGCTGTTTTCGCTGCGAGACGTTTGGGATGGATTTGTGTGTAGCTCCTGAGTGGAGTTTGTCTCATAATAGTACCTGCAAAATTTACCTAAGCGAGGGAATCCCTGCTACGGAGTTGCGTTTGTAGGGTAGCCATCAGGGTAGGACCCGATATAGGTTCTTGACTCGCTCGGGTAGCCACGGGCTGAGGTCCGAGTAGTCATTGTAGATGAGCCTCCATCTTTCAGAGAGACTCTTCGAGGGTAGCCATTAGGGTAGGACCCAATATGGACTATTGACTCGCTCCGGTGGCCATCAGGTTGAAGACCCGATGTAACCCTAGTCCTAAATATATGTATCACTGTATCAGTATTCAATACGGTGTATGTCTTCAATTTGACCTTTCTGATAGTTAGATCAAACCAGCTTCAATTTTAGATATTATTTTCCAAATTGTAGATTTTTCAGAATTTTCTGAAATTTTTTCTAGATTATTTTGGAAAATCTCCATTTCGATGTCGATTGATACTGGTAATCAACTCCATAATTTTAATTTCACAAATGGAGTTAAATTTTCAGAATCTGCTTTCAAATTATTTTTTAAAATCATATTTTCAACTTTAACGTATTTTGGAGATTTTTCTGAATCAGTTAAAAATTTGGTCAAAAACGGTGTCGGCTGATATCACCGACTGGTCCATGATTTTTAATTTACAAACTAGATTAAATTTCTTAAATCCAATTTTGCATTGATCCTTCGAGTAAAATTTGTGATTTGATAGAATTTTGGAAACTGTTCAGATCTAGTCAGAGTTTGACCCAATTATTTAATATTAATTAAATCTAAATAATCCCAAATCTTATCTCTTCGCCTCTAAGTTTATCAACCGACTTTCTTTAATCTTCTCTTAATTTCTCCATTTCTTTATACATTTCTAACCGAAATTAACATAAATTAAAACCCCTCTCCCACACGTTCTCTCTATCACTCTTTCCCCCCTTAATTAAAAACTCTCTCACCTCCTCTCTCTCTCTCTCTCTCTCTCTCTCTCTCTCTCTCTCTCTCTCTCTCTCTCCCCCCTCCCTCCCTCCCTCCCTGCCATCCATGCCAACCCACTGTCAGCCAAGAGCTGTCGTCCACCTCCGCCTAACCCCTCCTATGCCATCCCTCCTCATCTATTTCTCTCTCTCTCTCACTCTATTTTCTTTCTCCCCATTTCCTTCTAAACATCTTCCTTCTCCTACTACTACCAACTTCCGCCTCCCCTCCGACTGCCTGCCACGACCCAGAGCCACCGCACCATCTTCCCAGCATTACCACGACCACCTCCACTCTCCGTCAACCTACCCCATAATCGCCACTCATCCACCATCTCTCTCCTTCTCTCTCTCTCTCAGTTAAACTTCCACCGCTGAGACCAACCGCCTCTACCGTCGGACACAACTTGTAACGCCCCCGATCCCATGGATACGGAGACGTTATGGTGACGTACATACGCGAGGTGAAAACACGCTCACGCGTACGTTAAGCCTCAATACAGTACATACCCTCCATATAGACATGAGGTCCAGCATAAAAGCAGTACAAGAATACCTGCAGAAAGAGGTTAGCGATCATAACAGATATGAAAAATGGGAATAAATAAGATAACATAAATAAATGACCAAGATACCTAGGAGAGGCCCGATGAGGAATCTCCTATGTGACTCCACGGCACTATCTGATAATACGATAACTCCGATCTCCAATCTGGGCACGCAAACTCAGGGTCGTCAGAAAGCGACCTAGTGAGTGGTAAAATGAAGGAGGCAGTAATATATACAATAGTACTACAACCATGATACTAATATTAGTACAAGGTGTGATAATAGTGATACCATCTAATACGCATATACGAAACAATACACATATATATAAACATGTTTTAGTGTAATACCATCTCTACCTGGCCGGGTATCATCAGGTCATATCTATAGTCGTATCCAGTTTATATAATAACTAATGTTGTCTAGTGGTGACGTCATAGACATGAACAGGATAGTGGTGATGTGATAGAGGTGAACATGCAGATGAGCATATGTCTGCAACAATAAAATATATGCAATGCAGAACATGCATAGTATGCCACTACATACAGTGTAACATATACCAGGTAATGTAACAAAGTATACATGTGCATGAGTAGTAGGGCACTAAAGAAAGTGTAACAGGAAACAGGAACAATAGTAAGGTATACATGTCACATGATAGCAGATAAATGATCAGGAACAGTAACAAGTACAACTAAACATGTAGCAGGCAGGTCATATCAAAGTCATGTCATTTATACAATAGTAGCGATCAGTATCACCTGGTATTTTAATCAATCTCTACCAGTGTCCCATACCACTGGCAGTTCATACTGGAGCCCGCACTCCAGTCGAACCCATCCGGACATGGCCTACGGGTACCATTATCCAAACGAGAGAGTGATCAAATAATAAGTGTTCCCGACGTCCACTATTGTGTATATCGTTTTATTATGTTAATTGGAAACTCATGGTCGAGGAGTTCTTATCGGGTGGATGTATCCCGTGCATACCCGAGATCACGGCCTTAAAACAATCCCCTGGCTGCTAAGACCAGGGCCCTCCGCTAAGAGGGGAGCATGAATCAAGTAACAAGAGCTCATGGAGCAATTGGTAGGTAGCACTACCGTCCCCTGCAGTGGGAAAATAATATGGATCCAGTACATCACCCGATAAGATCTAATCAACCGTCAAGTCTCCCCCATACCCGAGTTAACTTTAGGATCTGATATGTCAAGTATACCATGTAACAAGAATAACTACAGGACATGATATGGGTAACATGATAACAGGACTTGAGTTCTGTTGATAGCATAGAACAATATAACGGGAATCGGGAACAATATAACGGGATCAATATAACGGGAACAATATAACAGGAACAATATAACGGGAAACATGAACAATAGATGTGGAAGTCCACATATAGCATATCAACAGCTCTCATGTCCAGTATCGGGAATATCCATATCATTGTAACAGGAATCAATCATATAACATGAATACGGGAACATGGAATAATAATACCTGTAATATGAACGGGGAATCATATGACAAGAATAGAGAAATCATACATGCATTGGTAACAGGGCTATGGAAACATGACATACATGTGTAACAGTGATATGTAGACATGACATAATATGAAATGCGGTAGTCCGTGTTGGCCCAAAGGCCTTCCACTCTAGTTTTGATGATGATTAACTCATGTAGTTATGTGTACTAATAATCTTGCAATGTTTAAGTTTCAGATATTTAACAAGATATTAGTTGGTGAAAGCTTCCACACATCTTTCACTTGTTGATTCAAGAGCCCGCGCATCAAAGATCATACATTGCACTTGCTCGGTGAATCAAGAGTTTTGGATCGAGCCGACTTGGAGATTGCGCTCTACAAGAAGACTTAGGTATCCATAGTTTTAGTTTTAAGTTTAGATCCTAATTGTAAAGATTAGAATAGTATGATAAGCTCAAGTTCACAACACACACCTTTCATGTTTTGATTTTCGGTTTTAGGTTTAACCGATCTTGGTTTTCATGAATAGATTTTTATCAAAACAAGTTTACATGGTTTATGTATATTAGATTTGTTCTATATACATGCATGCTTCAATTATTTAGACAAACATTGTTTGATAATCTATTCCATGTGTTTTATGTTTTGGTATTTACAACAAAACATATTTTTGGACTTAATGACAAAAATCATGATATATATATGTTTCTTGTATATTGAATTTCTATTCATATACAATATGCTTCAAAGTGTTTAAATATCATATTTTTGTATCATGGATGAGTTTTAGACAATGTGTATTTTCTATTCAAAATACAAGGTTTTAGAAAATACGGTTTTTGGTTTTTGGCAAAATTTCTATGACACAAAAATTGTCTAAAATGTTTGAAATTTGTGTTAGGATTTTTAACACAAGTTTGTATTTCAATATAAAATAATAAAACTATTTTTGTGGAATTTTAGAGATTTTGTGGGATTTATTGGAATATTTTTACCTCAATTTTCTGACCCATTTGCTGCCTGCCAGGCTAGTTCGGTCGACCGTAACGGTCGACCGCATGTAGCCGGTCGACCGTCACGGTCGATCGACGACGTGCACAAACCTGTGCACGTTCTGGCACAGTCAGCGGTCGACCGGGACGGTCGACCGGAGCAGAATAATCTGCTCTCGGGATTATTCGGTCGACCGGGCCGGTCGACCGTTAGTTGCCAACGGTCAAAAATTGACCGTTGGACGGTCGACCGGGCCGGTCGACCGGAAGGCTATTACTGGCAAATTTCTGTCAACGGCTATTTTCTGATAATTGCCTATAAATACCCCATTTGTAAGAGTTTTTCTCTAAGAATTTTTGTGCGAATTTTTCCATTCTCTCAGGTGTTTTTACAGCAATCAAAATAGGTTTTTGGATTCAAATTGAACAATCTTTTTGGTGTTTTCATTAGGGTTTGAAATATCAAAGAAAAGGGTTTTGGGAAAAGCTTTTGAATTGAACTTCTCTATCTTGGTTTCATTTATTTCCCAAAGATTTTCTTTGAGTTGCTGGTTTCAAATCCCTTGGTTTTCTCCACACTTGAGCTATAATCTACTATCTATATCTATAGGATATTGTGTGGGAGAAGAAGAAGTTGTTTGTGGTTGTTATTGTGACCACCAAGTTGTAACCCAATATTTTCTTAGCTTTGTGCTTTGGGTTGTATCCCTCTAGTTGAGAGGTGATCCTTGTATTGGTTGGTGATTGGGAGTTTGTTGTATTGGTTTGGAATTTGCCTCAAGGAGGAGGTTGTGATTGTTTGGTGTTTGCCTCAAGAAGGAGGTTGAGATTGTAAGAAGGGGAGTTGGGAACTCCTTGTAATTGTGATTGCCCCAAATCCTCGGTGGAGGTTCCCTTAGTGGGAGTCCTTAGTGGACAAGCTAGTGGATTGAAAATCCTTCGTGTGTCGAAGGCGGGGATGTAGAGCTGGGTGCTCGAACCTCGATAACATATCCTTGTGTTTGCGTTTGATCTATTGGCTCTCTATCTCTCTCTCTTTACTTTGTGCCTTGCATTTCTACTTATTTTGCTCATTCATATTGCTTGGCTTGGTTGTGTTTGCATCACTTGTTGATTACACTTGAGTGTATTTGCATTAAGTTTTTAAATTCCGCATTTAGTTCATAGATTAGCATTGTCACCTATTCACCCCCCTCTAGGTGACTTTTCAATTGGTATCAGAGCGAGCGCTCCTGATATTTAGGTTTAACCACCTAGGAGTGTGATCTTGTTTGCTAATCTTCATTTGCATTTTCATTTGCACACATATAGTTGCACTAATGGCTAGCCCTCCCATGTTTGACCTTTTTAGACTTAATGATTGGAAGGCTAATATGACTAAACATTTAAAAGACCTAGGACATCTAGTTTATCAAGCCATCACCATAGAAGCCCTCCCAAATACTAGTAAGCATAAGAAGGCCAATGCACTTGCACTTCAAACACTTAGAGCATCTTTTGATAATAATCTCTTACTTGTTTTTGATAGTTTTAACTCTCGCTTTTGCAGTTGGAGCGTCTTGACATCTCGGAGCTTCCAAGGATCATCAACAATATGAGGAGATCTAGGAGAGATGTATCCGAAGAGCCTTGTTTCATGGCATATGGGAATGACTCCCATGAGGTACAATCAGACTCTCAAATACATGATAGCTCTAGCTCTTATTGCCATGGATGTTTTGAGGTTCAAAATTTAAATGTTGAACTTGCTTCTAAGCTTGAAAAATACTTGAAAAAACATAACTCTTTGAAAGAAAAACATTTTGATTTACAAAAGAAATGAAGGATTTATGCTCTACTTTTGAAACCGTTTTGCAAGAGAAGGAAGAGATTACTAGTGAATGTGACTCACTAAGATCTCAACTAGACATTGCTTTAAAAGAAATTGAAGTTTTAAAAGGCAAAAATGATTGTGATGATATTTGGAGCACAATGAGATTTTATCCTCAAGATTGGATTGTGTTTTCAAAGAAACCTTACTTTGAAAAATAAAATTGATTCTATTACTAAAGAATTGAATTTGGTTTTGTCTAAAAATGAATCTTTGCAAAATGATATTGATTTGCATGTTTGTCATGCTAATGTAGCTTCTACTTCTTGCACTCCTATAGCATGTTCCACTTTGTCTTCTAGCATAGAAAATGATATAAATAATTTGAAGAAAAGTGTTGATTGTTTGGGCTCCACTTTGAGCCATTGTGCCATGAATCACACACGATTGGAAACCTTGATTCGCAAGAAACAAGTTCCAACCTTGCATGCACACCCATCTAGGCATACACATGCTTTTCATGATCACCACCACCATATGTATGCTCACGTGTACACATGTACACATTGTGGTCGAAAAGGCCACCTTGCTAGATTTTGTTATGATCGCATTTATCATGAAAATTTAGCAACTAATTATTTTTGGGTTAGAAAAGATACTAACCCCCGTGGACCCACAAAGAATGGGTACCAAGATCCACCTCTTTGACTTTTGATGTAGGTGGGAGCTCTCGCATCACGTGAGAGTGGAGGTACCTTGAGGTGGATGCGTTCCGAGCTTGAATGAAAACTATTTGGATGCTTCACTCTCAAGGAGATTAGGTGGAGATGACCACCATGTTTTGGAGAACTAGAGATGCACCGTCATTGGTTTTGTATCATTCTCTAACTCCCATTTATTATTTACATGCTTCTTAGATCATTCATTTATAGCATGTTGTATTTTGATGTTCATTATGATTATGCCTTGTTCATTAGACTTGAGATATACATGTTTAGTTACTTGAGCACCCATGTTTCATATGGATCTATATTTAGTGTTCACTTCTTGTTTAAGCTAACATGTATGCCCTAGATCTAATGCACATGCATATGCATAATGATCATATGATGTTCATGATTCCATGATTTTTGTTTAGATGATTATATGGATGTTCGTGATATATCTTGTGTGCATTTCATCATTGCACTTTATTCATTCTTTGTTCGATCTATTCTCATACAACAAGGTTGCATTGCGCACCTCTAACCCATTCAAGGGGAATCAGGAGGAAGGAGTTCAGAACCCTTCACGGGGTATACGGCTCTTAGTCTTGTTTTGAGAGATCATTGCATCATACATCCATCTTAGTTTTAAAGGTCATTAATACTTCATATTTTTTATTAATATGATCATATTGATTTTTGACCCATTTTATGCCTCATGATTTGATTACTTGCTTGAATGTTAGTTTTCATTAAGACTAGGATTTATACTTGTACAACTAGTGAGCTACAAATAGACCTTTATATATTTGTGCTTGAACGCTCATTTGTAGTCATTTGATGTACTAGTATAGTCTAGTTTTGATGATTCATGCATTTGACTTGTATTCCTCATTTTAATGTGTTTCTATGATCTTGTGGTTGACTTCATGTATATGTCTATCTTGTCCAAATTATTGTTTATACATATACATCCTTGAGCCACGTGCCTTCATGCATATACTTTTGTGGACTCTTCATGTTGGGATATGTATGTATACTTTAGTTTGTACATGACATACATATGCCTTGAAGTTTAAATCATTATGATGATTTCCATGTTTGATTGTGATTTCAATTGATATGATGATTTCAATATATTACATGATTCACTATTATATCAAGATTTGATAATTTCTATATTAAGCTTAATTGTCCATTTTCATGATGAAATGTATTTCACATTACACTTGTTCACTCACTTTATTATGTTTCTCATGATTGTGTTTTTCATGAGTATGATATGAGCTTCATGGACTTTGAGTGTTTAGTGATCTTGTGAATTTCATGTTTCATGAAAAATCCTTTTTGTTTTATCTTGAAGGATTTCTACTAGTTTTTCAAATTTTCATAAACTAGTTCATATTCTTCACTTTGGTAGTGATTTTCAAACATACTCTATTTTCAAATCTATTTTTGAAAAACCCCTACCATCGATGGGCGGTTGGATGGGAGATCATGTTCTTGTATGCTTTATAATGAAAATTCTTTTTATCTTGAACCATGATTGGGTGGTAGGTTATATGTGATATACACTTGTAATTATTGTTGTTTCAATTGTATCATGAACTCTTTCAATTGGTATCAATATGACATCTTTTTGTATACTCATATATGTTTTGTATTTTATATATGTATGCTTACACTTCATATAGTATCAATTTCAATTGGTATCTATTTCTTACATACATATATAGATGATTTATTTGTGATTCAAGATATCACAAATTTTGTTTATGCTTAGCTTGAACTTTTCAAATTGAAACAATGTTAAAGCAAATTTTCAATTGATTTAATTTTCAATTGGTATCTTGTGTTTTAAAGAACAATAGTTTCATTTGGTATCAAGATTTGTTTTTAAGGAAATTCAAAATTAGTATTGTTTTATTCCAAAATTGGTATCTAGTTTGTTTTTACAATTGTAGGTTATTTGTTTACTTACTAATTGTATCAAGATTTTCATTTTTTTTGTGTTTTCAATTGTATATGTTCTCGTTTTGATTTCAATTGATTTGTTGTTTTTCAATTGGTATCAATATACACTCCATTGCCACATTTTTTTTGTATCATTTTTGATTTGACCCTTTATTAGTTCTTTGCTTTGAACAAAAAGGGGAGAAAAAATTTATTGTTTTTGCTTTTATTTTTAAACCTTTTTGATGATTGACAAAAAGGGGGAGAAGAATTTGAGTTTTATATGCATATATGTGTTTGCATATAGTTTACATTTGATGAAAAGAAGCCTTGTTTATTTGCATGTCTATGCATGTTTTATGTTTCATTTTTATTGGTATCAAGAGCATGTTTTGATATTGTCTTAAACACATATAAACATGTTTTAAGAACATTCATTGCATATCTATATGTTTTATTGTTATGCATGAGTTAAGGGGGAGCTTCTTTGAAGCTTTACTTTAATCCATGCATATATAACTCCATGAGTTTTGTCATCATCAAAAAGGGGGAGATTGTTGGCCCAAAGGCCTTCCACTCTAGTTTTGATGATGATTAACTCATGTAGTTATGTGTACTAATAATCTTGCAATGTTTAAGTTTCAGATATTTAACAAGATATTAGTTGGTGAAAGCTTCCACACATCTTTCACTTGTTGATTCAAGAGCCCGCGCATCAAAGATTATACATTGCACTTGCTCGGTGAATCAAGAGTTTTTGGATCGAGCCGACTTGGAGATTGCGCTCTACAAGAAGACTTAGGTATCCATAGTTTTAGTTTTAAGTTTAGATCCTAATTGTAAAGATTAGAATAGTATGATAAGCTCAAGTTCACAACACACACCTTTCATGTTTTGATTTTCGGTTTTAGGTTTAACCGATCTTGGTTTTCATGAATAGATTTTTATCAAAACAAGTTTACATGGTTTATGTATATTAGATTTGTTCTATATACATGCATACTTCAATTGTTTAGACAAACTTTGTTTGATAATCTATTCCATGTGTTTTATGTTTTGGTATTTACAACAAAACATATTTTTGGACTTAATGACAAAAATCATGATATATATGTTTCTTGTATATTGAATTTCTATTCATATACAATATGCTTCAAAGTGTTTAAATATCATATTTTTGTATCATGGATGAGTTTTAGACAATGTGTATTTTCTATTCAAAATACAAGGTTTTTAGAAAATACGATTTTTGGTTTTTGGCAAAATTTCTATGACACAAAAATTGTCTAAAATGTTTGAAATTTGTGTTAGGATTTTTAACACAAGTTTGTATTTCAATATAAAATTAAAACTATTTTTGTGGAATTTTAGAGATTTTGTGGGATTTATTGGAATATTTTTTACCTCAGTTTTCTGACCCATTTGCTGCCTGCCAGGCTAGTTCGGTCGACCGTAACGGTCGACCGCATGTAGCCGGTCGACCGTCACGGTCGACCGACGACGTGCACAAACCTGTGCACGTTCTGGCACAGTCAGCGGTCGACCGGGACGGTCGACCGGAGCAGAATAATCTGCTCTCGGGATTATTCGGTCGACCGGCCGGTCGACCGTTAGTTGCCAACGGTCAAAATTGACCGTTGGACGGTCGACCGGGACGGTCGACCGGAAGGCTATTTCTGGCAATTTCTGTCAACGGCTATTTCTGATAATTGCCTATAAATACCCCATTTGTAAGAGTTTTTCTCTAAGAATTTTTGTGCGAATTTTTCCATTCTCTCAGGTGTTTTTACAGCAATCAAAATAGGTTTTTGGATTCAAATTGAACAATCTTTTTGGTGTTTTCATTAGGGTTTGAAATATCAAAGAAAAGGATTTTGGGAAAAGCTTTTGAATTGAACTTCTCTATCTTGGTTTCATTTATTTCCCAAAGATTTTCTTTGAGTTGCTGGTTTCAAATCCCTTGTTTTCTCCACACTTGAGCTATAATCTACTATCTATATCTATAGGATATTTGTGTGGGAGAAGAAGAAGTTGTTTGTGGTTGTTATTGTGACCACCAAGTTGTAACCAATATTTTCTTAGCTTTGTGCTTTGGGTTGTATCCCTCTAGTTGAGAGGTGATCCTTGTATTGGTTGGTGATTGGAGTTGTTGTATTGGTTTGGAATTTGCCTCAAGGAGGAGGTTGTGATTGTTTGGTGTTTGCCTCAAGAAGGAGGTTGAGATTGTAAGAAGGGGAGTTGGGAACTCCTTGTAATTGTGATTGCCCCAATCCTCGGTGGAGGTTCCCTTAGTGGGAGTCCTTAGTGGACAAGCTAGTGGATTGGAAATCCTTCGTGTGTCGAAGGCGGGGATGTAGAGCTGGGTGCTCGAACCTCGATAACATATCCTTGTGTTTGCGTTTGATCTATTGGCTCTCTATCTCTCTCTCTTTACTTTGTGCCTTGCATTTCTACTTATTTTGCTCATTCATATTGCTTGGCTTGGTTGTGTGTGCATCACTTGTTGATCACACTTGAGTGTATTTGCATTAAGTTTTTAATTCCGCATTTAGTTCATAGATTAGCATTGTCACCTATTCAACCCCCCTCTAGGTGACTTTTCAGTCCGTGCATTGGTCTATCTGTGTACTAATGGAAGATATATGTGTAGCAAGAATCCGTGTCATATCTATATGTGATAGTGGTAAATATAGTGGTCAGTGTATCATACCATATCCAGTGAACTACGATATCCGTGTAAGGAGGATATCAGTGCATCTACTAATGGTGTCTAGCAGTCATGTCTAGTGACAGTGTAGTGTCGTCAAGTATCGTGAATCATTATACATGTGACGATAGTTATCTAACTATGAGCTACTACATGAAGTGATCGTATCCACTAATATGGTGACCTAGTGGTCCGTGGGTCAGTGGCGGTACAGTCATGATATCTGTGACCGAGTTGTCTAGGTCTGTATGTCTTGTTACTATGATTACCTCATATTAAATCAGGAACACCTAACAATCTGCTAGGTGATTCCTAATTCAATGACCGTCCAATCATGACCAGTGAATAATGAATAATTACCGTCTTTTATCCATAATTACAATATATCAAGCAATGTCACTAAACATGATAAAATATAATTTATAAAATAAAAACACTCACAAACTGGCCATAATACTGTAGTTCTCTTCCCCACGATCGCAACGGATCCAGAATCGCCCGAATCGGAGTCCGGATGCTCCCGATATCGCCCGAATACCCAAACTAAGAGAAAAGGTTAGTTACGTAAGAACAGAAATTATTCAGGGGGCTATTTGTAATTTTACAGGGGCCTAAAAGTAATTTAAAATCTTACAGGGTTTAAAATGAAATTGTACCTTTAACGGGTCGGGTTTGGGTGTAAACGGGTCGGGTTTGGGTTTGAACCGTACCCAAACCCATTATTGGGTTTCACCCAATTGGGCAACAGCAGCAGCAGGCGCCCGGCCGGGCTCCGCCGCGAGAGGGGAGGAGAAGAAGAGAGGGCGGGGCCGGTGCCCCCACCTCCGCCCGCGCCGCCCGGCCCGCCGAGCCCCCCCCCGCCGCCGCCCGGCGCAGCCGGCCAGCCCTGGCCGGCCTCCGGCGCCGTCGGCCCGGCCTGCCGGTGGCCGGCGTGCCACCGGCCACTTCCGCAGAAGATTCGCAGAGAGAGAGAGTGAGAAAGTAGAGAGAAAGAGAGGGAGGAGAGAGAGAGAATTGGGAGAGAGGAAGAGAGAGAGAGGTTTTGGGAGAGTGAGATAGAGAATAGAGGAGAGAGAGGAGGGATGGGTTTTAAAAGAAAGAGAGAGAAAAGAGAGGCGGTGGAGGGGAACTCTCTGGACGAAACCAGAGAAGAGAAGAAGGAGAAGGAAAAGAAAGAAAAGAAAAAGAAAAAGGAGTTAAATAATTAAATATTATTATTTAATACAGCCCAAAATGCGACCTGTTCTGAACGGTGCCCAAAAATTACAAAAATAGAGGATAATATACTGAGATGTAAGATGAAGACGGTTTGCAGAAATTCCATCCGGTTTACAAATGAAAAATCCCGGAAGCTGTCGCCGATATGGGCGACACCGGTTTGGCCCGATTTTTGATAAATTTAGAAAAATCTCCAAAAATACCTGAACATAGAGAACATAAATCTAAGGCACACAGCGAAAGCGGATTCTCCAAATTCTACTCCATTTGCGAAATAAAAATAGGAATGCCGGTAATCGGTATCCGTCGACACCGACTACGGAGATTTTCCAAAATAATCCAGAAAAATTCCAGAAAATCCTGAAAAATTTAAAATATTAAAAAATGATTTTGAAACTGAAATCAACTCAATCGGACTACCACGGAGGTCAAATCAATTTTGTACACCGTATCGCGTACCGATACGGTTATACGTACACAGGGGATCAGGGGGTTACATTTCTCCTCACCTTATAAAAATTGCGTCCTCGCAATTTCCATTCAGGTGTGAGAACAATATTTCCAACCCCAAAGCCTAAAGGTTACGGGTCTACGGCACTTCCGCTGCGCACTCTGATATCTATAAGGAACTCGGAATGAAGAAGTATGGGGGTGAACTAACACTAACGGATGGGAAGGAAAGACGATTCAAGAAAAATGAGAAGGAAATCGGATGCCTTGATTGACAGCTGAAAGGAAGGAAGAAATAGAACAGAGTCAAGGAATGAATCGTCAAGGTCATGGTATTCTTGTACTCGTTGCTGGAACCCCAAATCAGATACAGACAAGTTAATCTGAACCCGATTGTACTGTTGGTAAGAGCCTGAGGATTGACCCAGGTGGTTACCCACACCATGTGTGAACCTAGGCTCTGATACCACTATGTAACGCCCCGATCCCATGGATACGGAGACGTTATGGCGACGTACATACGCGAGGTGAAAACACGCTCACGCGTACGTTTAGCCTCAATACAGTACATACCCTCCATATAGACATGAGGTCCAGCATAAAAGCAGTACAAGAATACCTGCAGAAAGAGGTTAGCGATCATAACAGATATGAAAAATGGGAACAAATAAGATAACAGAAATAAATGTCCAAGATACCTAGGAATAGGCCCGATGAGGAATCTCCTATGTGACTCCACGGCACTATCTGATAATACGATAACTCCGATCTCCAATCTGGGCACACAAACTCAGGGTCGTCAGAAAGCGACCTAGTGAGTGGTAAAATGAAGGAGGCAGTAATATATACAATAGTACTACAACCATGATACTAATATATAGTACAAGGTGTGATAATAGTGATACCATCTAATACGCATATATACGAAACAGTACACATATATATAAACATGTTTTAGTGTAATACCATCTCTACCTGGCCGGGTATCATCAGGTCATATCTATAGTCGTGTCCAGTTTATATAATAACTAATGTTGTCTAGTGGTGACGTCATAGACATGAACAGGATAGTGGTGATGTGATAGAGGTGAACATGCAGATGAGCATATGTCTGCAACAATAAAATATATGCAATGCAGAACATGCATAGTATGCCACTACATACAGTGTAACATATACAGGTAATGTAACAAAGTATACATGTGCATGAGTAGTAGGGCACTAAAGAAAGTGTAACAGGAAACAGGAACAATAGTAAGGTATACATGTCACATGATAGCAGATAAATGATCAGGAACAGTAACAAGTACAACTAAACATGTAGCAGGCAGGTCATGTCAAAGTCATGTCATTTATACAATAGTAGCGATCAGTATCACCTGGTATTTTAATCAATCTCTACCAGTGTCCCATACCACTGGCAGTTCATACTGGAGCCCGCACTCCAGTCGAACCCATCCGGACATGGCCTACGGGTACCATTATCCAAACGAGAGAGTGATCAAATAATAAGTGTTCCCGACGTCCACTATTGTGTATATCGTTTTATTATGTTAATTGGAAACTCATGGTCGAGGAGTTCTTATCGGGTGGATGTATCCCGTGCATACCGGGATCACGGCCTTAAACAATCCCTGGCTGCTAAGACCAGGGCCCTCCGCTAAGAGGGGAGCATGAATCAAGTAACAAGAGCTCATGGAGCAATTGGTAGGTAGCACTACCGTCCCCTGCAGTGGGAAAACAATATGGATCCAGTACATCACCCGAGAAGATCTAATCAACCGTCAAGTCTCCCCCATACCCGAGTTAACTTTAGGATCTGATATGTCAAGTATACATGTAACAAGAATAACTACAGGACATGATATGGGTAACATGATAACAGGACTTGAGTTCTGTTGATAGCATAGAACATATAACGGGAATCAGGAACAATATAACGGATCAATATAACGGGAACAATATAACAGGAACAATATAACGGAAACATGAACAATAGATGTGGAAGTCCACATATAGCATATCAACAGCTCTCATGTCCACTATCGGGAATATCCATATCATTGTAACAGGAATCAATCATATAACATGAATACGGGAACATGGAATAATAATACCTGTAATATGAACAGGGAATCATATGACAAGAATAGAGAAATCATACATGCATTGGTAACAGGGCTATGGAAACATGACATACATGTGTAACAGTGATATGTAGACATGACATAATATGAAATGCGGTAGTCCGTGCATTGGTCTATCTGTGTACTAATGGAAGATATATGTGTAGCAAGAATCCGTGTCATATCTATATGTGATAGTGGTAAATATAGTGGTCAGTGTATCATACCATATCCAGTGAACTACGATATCCGTGTAAGGAGGATATCAGTGCATCTACTAATGGTGTCTAGCAGTCATGTCTAGTGACAGTGTAGTGTCGTCAAGTATCGTGAATCATTATACATGTGACGATAGTTATCTAACTATGAGCTACTACATGAAGTGATCGTATCCACTAATATGGTGACCTAGTGGTCCGTGGGTCAGTGGCGGTACAGTCATGATATCTGTGACCGAGTTGTCTAGGTCTGTATGTCTTGTTACTATGATTACCTCATATTAAATCAGGAAACACCTAACAATCTGCTAGGTGATTCCTAATTCAATGACCGTCCAATCATGACCAGTGAATAATGAATATTACCGTCTTTTATCCATAATTACAATATATCAAGCAATGTCACTAAACATGATAAAATATAATTTATAAAATAAAAACACTCACAAACTGGCCATAATACTGTAGTTCTCTTCCCCACGATCGCAACGGATCCAGAATCGCCCGAATCGGAGTCGGATGCTCCGGATATCGCCCGATATCGCCCGAATACCCAAAACCAAGAGAAAAGGTTAGTTACGTAAGAACAGAAATTATTCAGGGGGCTATTTGTAATTTTACAGGGGCCTAAAAGTAATTTAAAATCTTACAGGGGTTAAAATGAAATTGTACCTTTAACGGGTCGGGTTTGGGTGTAAACGGGTCGGTTTTGGGTTTGAACCGTACCCAAACCCATTATTGGGTTTCACCCAATTGGGCAACAGCAGCAGCAGCCATGCGGCTGCTGCTGCCGCCCTGAGTGCGGTCGCAGCCTGGGCACGGCCGCCGCCCGCGCGCCCCGCCGGCTGCGCGCGCTCGCCGGGGCGCGGCCGCCCTCCGGCGCCGCTGCCTCGCCGGCACCGGCGTTGCTCCGGCGCCCCAGGCTGGGGCTCCGCCGCGAGAGGGGAGGAGAAGAAGAGAGGGGCGGGGCCGGTGCCCCCACCTCCGCCCGCGCCGCCCGGCGCGAGCCCGCCGCCCGGCGCAGCCGGCCAGCCCTGGCCGGCCTCCGGCGCCGTCGGCCCGGCCTGCCGGTGGCCGGCGTGCCACCGGCCACTTCCGGCAGAAGATTCGTAGAGAGAGAGAGTGAGAAAGTAGAGAGAAAGAGAGGGAGGAGAGAGAGAGAATTGGGAGAGAGGAAGAGAGAGAGAGGTTTTGGAGAGTGAGATAGAGAATAGAGGAGAGAGAGGAGGGATGGGTTTTAAAAGAAAGAGAGAGAAAAAGAAAGGCGGTGGAGGGGAACTCTCTGGACGAAACCAGAGAAGAGAAGAAGGAGAAGGAAAAGAAAAGAAAAAGAAAAGAAAAAGGAGTTAAATAATTAAATATTATTATTTAATACAGCCCAAAATGCGACCAGTTCTGAACGGTGCCCAAAAATTACAGAAAATAGAGGATAATATACTGAGATGTAAGATGAAGACGGTTTGCAGAAATTCCATCCGGTTTACAAATGAAAAATCCCGGAAGCTGTCGCCGATATGGGCGACACCGTTTTGGCCCGATTTTTGATAAATTTAGAAAAATCCCCAAAAATACTGAACGTAGAGAACACGAATCTAAGGCACACAGCGAAAGCGGATTCTCCAAATTCTACTCCATTTGTGAAATAAAAATAGGAATGCCGGTAATCGGTATCCGTCGACACCGACTACGGAGATTTTTCAAAATAATCCAGAAAAATTCCAGAAAATCCTGAAAAATCTAAAATATTAAAAAATGATTTTTAAAACTGAAATCAACTCAATCGGACTACCACGGAGGTCAAATCAATTTTGTACACCGTATCGCGTACCGATACGGTTATACGTACACAGGGGATCAGGGGGTTACACAACTGCCACCGTCGCTGCCAGACTCTCGGCCTCCCCCTCTCTTCTTTCTCCTCTTCTTTTTATTCTTCTTTTGTCTTTCATAAAATTGCTACAATGCACAGAGGAAATACATAATGGGTTTGTAAGCAAACCCGACCCCCAACCCGCCATCCAACCCGAATCCATTTATATATAAAGGTAAATTTCATATAAATCCTTTATGGTCCGTTGTTATTTAACTTTTAACCCTGCAAAATTTATTTTAACACCCTGAATCCATTTCTGATTTATCAAAACAGACCCTGAATGGTATTTCGGACCATAACTGATTATTTAACGTCCGAATCACGCATTCTAGGTATCGTTGGGATAAGAACAACGAGAATGTCATTATTGTTGGCCTAAAGGTTACAATCTCCGGGTTATGTGCTTTGTTGATAACAAACCATATAAAAGCTATTTGGTACTAATAGAAGTTAAAGAATAAATTTCAGGTTGATATAGGTATTGATGGCTCAAGAGTTCTCAAGTATGAGATATTAGGGTCTAGCTCAAACGTTGCTCAACATCAACTATCAGAGACTCCTGCTTGTAGACTCATATAGTTTGTTTTGTTAAAGAATAGTATATACGTTTGAAGCTCAAATACACACACACAAATTCAATACGTTTGCTTTAACCGGTTTTGAATTTCAAATACATATATCGGGTTTTGGATTTGAACCAGTTTTAGTTCTGCTGATCTGCTTGACACCCTTTTACATTTCTTGTCATAACTTTTTATTCTTATATTCAAATAACATGATTTAACTTGCATTTCAAAGATAACTTTCAGATCTAAATTCTTATTCAATAATAATTTTCAGATTCAAATTTTAAAGATGTCAAATATTTGGTTGAACTCTGTTCTTGTTCTGAAAACAGCTTACAGTTTCTGATTTGACACCTGTCAGTGTGTTATTGATAACTTTCTAATAAAAAATGATATTGAGTTTATTTTAGTTGCATTAAAAGAAGACTTAAAGATCTACAAATTATTCCTATATATCTAATTCTGAATTTGGATGTTTACAGCCTGAAAAATGTGCTCAAAGTTGACCAATCTGCCAGATTTGCAGTAATGGCTAATTTTCTGGAGGCTGATTTTTAACATATTTTTAAAATGTGTTTAAGTTTAAAAAAATGTGGTTAGCTGTATTAGGGGTCAATTTCTTTCACTTTTATTTAGGTAAAAGTTTTCTATGTTTACTCTTCCTAAATCCTATATAAAGGGGTCATTAGGGTAGAGGTTTTCACAACAACAAACTCAAAGATCAAAAGTTTTGAGTTTTCTTGAGAAAGAGCTTTTGTTTAAGTTTTGGGCTATTATTTTCAAAAGTTTTCTGAAAGTTTTTGATTCTTAAAATCTCTCTTTTGTTTTTATATCACTTACAAAATCTTGAGCTTCAATCTTATATATTATTCTCTAGGGTTTTTGTAAAGAAAAGTTTTTCAAAAGAGAGTTTGTGGTCTTTTGATCACCAAGAGATTATTGTATTTGTGGCTACACTACCTCTGGACTAGAGGAGTGTGATTGAGGAGTTGGGTACTCCCTAGTGGTTGTATCCTTTGTGGAAGTTCTAGTGGATCGGAAATCCTTGTGGGTGAAGGCGGGGACGTAGAGCTGGGTGCTCGAACCTCGAAATAAATCTCTGTGTTTGCGATTGGTTTACTTGTTTTATTTACTTGCTTTCCATTCATTCTTATATTGTCGATCAATACTCTCACAACAAGATTGCATTGCGCACCTCAAACTCTTATTTAGAGGAATCACGAGGAAGGAGTTCAGAGCCCTTCACGGGGTATTCAGCTTCTAATCTTACTTTGAGTGATCGTTGCATCATCTCATTTTAAATTTGTGCATTGATTAGCATTATCACCTATTCACCCCCTCTAGGTGATTTCAATTGGTGTCAGAGTTAGGACTCTAGTTTTGGCTTCACATCCTTAGAGAGATCCTATAATTTGCTAATCACTATTTTCATATCTTCATTTATACACTAGTAAAGATGGCCGATTGTTCAGATTTCAAGAAAAAGATATCTTCCTCTTTGAAGCAAAAGAAGCTGTTTGAAAAGAAGGTGTACAAAGCTACTTGGGACTCGAAAAGTGAATTCGAAAATGAAGTTGACACGGCCAATGAGTGTTTCATGGCAAACACACCTAAGATAACTACCGAACCACATGATGATGATAGTGAAATAAGTTAAGAATTGTTGTTACAAGCTTTCATTGAACTTTCAGAAAGTTTTGATGCTAAAAAAGAAGATTGTTTAAAATTGAAAAAGGAAAATCAATGCTTAAAATCAAATTGCTATTTCTTCAAAAGAAAGGATGAATTATCTTCTACTCTTATTTTAATACAAAGAGATTTTGATGCCTATAGAGTTGCTTGCAAAGCTAAATATCCTAAAATTGATGAAAATGAGTTTTCTATGTTAAAAACTAGAATAAATGATTTGGGAAATATTTTAAAAGAATGTGCTTTTAACAATACTAAATTAGAAGAGATGTTTTCAAAGAAGCACATGCATACTCCTCATGCTAAACATGATAACACATCTCATGCTAAAACTTCACATGTCAATCATGCAAAAACATCCTATGCTCATAAATCACATGTTCATAAACCACATGCTCATTATACTTTTAAATATGAAAGAATTTATAAATGTACTTATTGTGGCCGGAATGGTCATTTAGCTAAATTTTGTTATGATCGTATAAATAGTATGAATAATCATGTTTGGGTACGAAACACTAACGTATTAGGACCCAAGAAAATATGGGTACCAAAATCCACTCCTAGTCTATTTGATGTAGGTGTGGGCTCTCGCGTGACATGAGAGTTATTGGTGCCTTGAGGTGAATGCGTTTTGAACTAAACGGTGACACTTTTGGATGTATCACTTTCAAGGGGAGTTTGGTGGGAGGACCACCATGGTTTGGAGATATAGAGATATGCCCTCTTGGTTTTGATAACGATCTCTAACTCCTCATTTAGTTTACATGCTTTCATATTAGTAATTTTTAGCATGTCATGTTTTAATGATTATTATGTTAAATGCCATGTTAATTAGACTTGTGACATACACGTATAGTAATTGAGATATACCTATGTTCATATGGCTCCATATTTTGTATTCTCACTTTATTTTAACTATTGTGTATATCCTTACTTTAAGACTTGTACATTTAGCCTAATGATCATATTGATTTATATTTTATTTTATGATTCATATTTTGATTACATGTTTAAATGTAACATTCATTAAAACTTGTGTATATACTTATACAACTAATGAGCCACAATTGATTCTTATATGTTTGTACTTAAATACTCATTTGTACCTATTAGATGTACTAGTATAGCTTAGTTTTGATGATTAGTGCATTTCAACTTGTATTCCCCATTTTGTACATGTTTTTCATGTAAATGTATTTAGTTTCATGTATATATTAATTTTGTTTAAAATTATAGATATACATGTATATCCTTAAGCCACTTGCCTTCATGCAATATACTATTGTAGACTCGTTTATGCTTGGATAAATATGTATACTCTAGTTTATACAAAACATACATATGTCTTGAGGTTTATTTTGTTTTGATGAAAATTAAACTTGTATGTTTTTCATGTTTGTAAAGGAATTTGATTTGAGCTTAAATGTCTTATTTTCATGATTTTGTTGATTACATGATTCTTACACTCTATATTTGGTGTTTACTCATGACTTTATTTTCATGAGCTTATATGTGCTTTATAGACTTTGAGTGTCAATTATTATGTGATTTTTATGTTTTCATGGGATGTATGATTTGGTTTCATATTTTGAATGATTTCTTACTAGTTTTTAAAAATATCTTTAAAACTAGTTTCTATTCTTCGAATGGTAGAGTTTTCAAACTATGCCTATTTACTTTCAAATCATATTTTTTGAAAACCCCTACCTTTTAAGGGCGGTTAGATGGGCGACCATACCTTGTATACCCTTCTTGAAGATCTTTTAAACTTGTGCATGATAAGGGTGGTAGGTTTGAGTTATACACTTAATCCTCATTATATTTCTATTGGTATCAAAATTGATATTTCATATATTTGTATACTCATATGTATTTTCTATATATGCCTCATATTTCAATTGGTATTGTGCTTATTTCACATGTCTTTACATTTTTTTGAAAAAGTACAAATTATGTTTGCTAAGCTTGATTTAGTTCATCATGTCAATTATTTTTAATTAGTATCTATTACAAGCTTATGGATTGTTTCTTTTAGTATTTCATAAAGGGGGAGAAAATTCTTGTTTTTAATTGATTTTATGTAAAATTGGTATTGGTTGTAAATTCAATTTGTATCAGTTTTCATTTCAAATTAGTATCTTGCTCCCATCATTTATGATGTAAAATACTTTGGTTTGATATATGCTAACATTTTCAATATTAGTATCAATGATCTTAAATTGGTATTATTCTCTATTTGATATCCTTATTGCAAAATGATTTTAGTGTTTCTCTAAAAATTTAGTTTTTACTTTTAATTGATATCAATATTTTTCAATTGGTATCAATATATTTATCAAAAATTTTAAGTTGGTATAAAAAAAAAAAGAACCTTAAGTTTTGGTCTTTAAGATTTGATGATATAACAATTGATTGTATTTTTTTAGCCACTTTGTTGATGAATTGACAAAAAGGGGAAGAGATATTTGAGTTTATGTATGCATATATGCATGCTTATATCTTGTTTATGCATATATTGTTTATTGGTTGTTTCCTAACCCTTTTTGATGTATATGACAAAAAGGGGGAGAAGTATTGGTGGTTTCATGTTTTGACATGTTCATGTTTTGTACATGTTTATCTTATATATATAGGTTTCATATTTCGTACATGTTCATATATGTATATGTTTTCATGTTTTACTTGATAAAATAGAACATCGTTTGAGGGGGAGCTTTTACCTCCCTCCTTTATTTTGTTTTACAGCTTATATGTTTTGTCATCATAAAAAGGGGGAGATTGTTGGCCCAAAGGTTGATATAGGTATTGATGATAATAAACCATATAAAAGCTATTTGGTACTAATAGAAGTTAAAGAATAAATTTTAGGTTGATATAGGTATTGATGGCTCAAGAGTTCTCAAGTATGGGATATTAGGGTCTAGCTCAAACGTTGCTCAACATCAACTATCAGAGACTCCTGCTTGTAGACTCATATAGTTTTTTTGTTAAAGAATAGTATATATGTTTGAAGCTCAAATACACACACACAAATTCAATACATTTGGTGTTTAGTTTAACCGGTTTTGAATTTCAAGTACATATATCGGGTTTTGGATTTGAACCAGTTTTAGTTCTGCTGATCTGCTTGACACCTTTTACATTTTTTGTCATAACTTTTTATTCTTATATTCAAATAACATGATTTAACTTGAATTTCAAAGATAACTTTCAGATCTAAATTCCTTATTCAATAATAAATTTCAGATTCAAATTTTAAAGATGTCAAATATTTGGTTGAACTCTGTTCTTATTCTGAAAACAGCTTACAGTTTCTGATTTGACACCTGTCAGTGTTTTATTGATAACTTTCTAATAAAAAATGATATTGAGTTTATTTCACTTGCATTAAAATAATACTTAAAGATCTACAAATTATTCCTATATACCTCATTCTGAATTTGGACGTTTACAGCCTGAAAAATGTGCTCAAAGTTGACCAATCTGTCAGATTTGCAGTAATGGCTACTTTTCTGGAGGCTGATTTTTAACATGTTTTTAAAACGTGTTTAAGTTTAAAAAAATGTGGTTAGCTATATTAGAGGGTCAATTTCTTTCACTTTTATTTAGGTAAAAGTTTTCTATGTTTACTCTTCCTAAATCCTATATAAAAGGGTCATTAGGGTAGAGGTTTTCACAACAACAAACTCAAAGATCAAAAGTTTTGAGTTTTCTTGAGAAAGAGCTTTTGTTTAAGTTTTAGGCTATTATTTTCAAAAGTTTTCTAAAAGTTTTTGTTTCTTATAATCTCTCTTTTGTTTTTATATCACTTACAAAACCTTGAGCTTCAATCTTATATATTATTCTCTAGGGTTTTTGTAAAGAAAAGTTTTTCAAAAGAAAGTTTGTGGTCTTTTGATCACCAAGAGATTATTGTTTTTGTGGCTCCACTACCTCTGACTAGAGGAGTGTGATTGAGGAGTTGGGTACTCCCTAGTGGTTGTAATCCTTTGTGAAAGTTCTAGTGGATCGGAAATCCTTGTGGGTGAAGGCGGGGACGTAGAGCTGGGTGCTCGAATCTCGAAACAAATCTCTGTGTTTGCGATTGTTTACTTGTTTTATTTACTTGCTTTCCATCCATTCTTATATTGTCGATCAATACTCTCACAACAAGATTGCATTGCGCACCTCAAACTCTTATTTAGAGGAATCACGAGGAAGGAGTTCAGATTCACGGGGTATTCGGCTTCTAATCTTGCTTTGAGTGATCGTTGCATCATCTCATTTTAAATTTGTGTATTGATTAACATTATCACCTATTCACCCCCCCTCTAGGTGATTTAAATTTAAGTCAAGTGTTTACCATTATTTTTGTATTGTTATTGATTGGTCACAGGTATTGTATATTCATTGTCACATTCCTGCATTTTATCTTAAATAAACTCTGCTAATTAATCAATTTTTACCATTTAAATTGTGTAGGCCTTTACCAAGGGAAAAGGAAGAGCAAAGAAGCCCAAAGCCCATCTAAATTTCAATTTATTTCAAAATTAATTCAAATAAATGATCAGGGCAAACAGGACAAATCAGAGAATATAAAACCAGTTGAAAATTAGTTAAAGCAGATTTTTACAAATCAATTTGGTTAAAGATGAAAATCAAAGGAGGTTACGTCTAATCCAGCGCTCAAATCTGAAATATTATTGGATAAAGGAAAAGGGAGGTCAATAGGGAGCTGTATCCCAAGAGTGGCCAGCTGGCCACACTCAAGCTGCGAAAACACGACAATCCTGATGAATCTCGGGGAGTGTTTTCTTCCCTTATCTGTATACTCCGCTCCCCAGTCCAGTTTTGCCTATAAATACTGGGAATTCTGAGGCCACAAGGATGACTAAGTAGAGAGTAGAAGCTAGGCCATTCTTTAGTCTGTAACTTAGATTTTTAGTTTTTATTTTATGTAATTTTCATTTTATTTATATAACTGAGAGGAGAGAAGAGTTTCATGGAGGAATGAGAAAAGAGTTTGTACTGAAAATGACACAGGTATAAGTATTCATCTTCTTTCATTGTTATTTAATCAAATTGGAAGTTACTTTTTCTTCTTTATTTTTGTTTTTTTTATTTTACTCTAAGGTGTTTGTAATCTAAGTAAATCTGATAGCCTAGAGACATAGGGAGCTGTATCCCCAGAGTGGCCAACTGGCCACACCCAAGCCGCGAAAACGCGATAATCCTGAAGAATCTCGTGGAGCGTTTGCTCCCCTTATTTGTATACTCCTCTTCCCAGTCCAGTTTTGCCTATAAATACTGACAATTCTGAGGCCACAAAGGATGACTAAGTAGAGAGTAGAAGCTAGGCCATTCTTTAGTCTATAACTTAGGTTTTTATTTTTTGTTTTATGTAATTTTTATTTTATTTATATAACTGAGAGGAGAGAAGAGTTTCATGGAGGAATGAGAAAGGAGCTTGTACTGAGAATGACACCGGTGTAAGTATTCATCTTTTCTTTCATTGTTATTTAATCGAACCGAAAGTTACTTTTTCTTCTTTATTCTTGTTTTCTTTTACTTTACTCTAAGGAGTTTGTAATCTGAGTAAATCTGATAGCCTAGAGACTGCTTCTTCATTGCAAGTGCCCTTGGTGGCCTATGGTGATGAATAACCATTCCTTTGTTAGTTTAGCTTTCCCTTTTATTCATAGTGTAGATCGGGAACGGGGAAGATCCTACACGCCATGCTTGATCACCTTTAACTACTTGATAAGTTGTAGCGACGAATTCAAGGTATATGAGCACTGAAGAGGTAAGTAAGTGTTTTTAGTTTTCTTTTAATTCTTAATTTAGAATTCTACTCCAAGACCAACATTCTCCTCTTCATTTAGTTTTTCCTTTTCTTTTGTAAAAATAACAACAACAACATCACCATCTTTTCTTTTACCATCTTCACATCTTCTAACTTAACAGTATTGTTTTTTTCTAAAACTGAGAAGAAATTTCTAACATGTTTTGTAAACTCAGAAAGAAAATGAACGTACTTAAACACTTTTAACGCTAATCCCTCCTTATGGATCACGACCCGCATAGCCACTTACTATAACAGTAGTATTGAGAACTTGCACATCCATTCTTTAAATCTAAACTATCCCTTTCTTGTGCAAGTTTAAACTCAATCAAATTTTGACGCCATTGCCGGGGAGGGATGGTAAGTTTTCATTTTCTTTTTTGATTTACTTAAACAATTTAACCTTTTATTTTTTGTTTTTTGTGTGGAAGTAAATTCAAGAATCGAAGAGTTGTAGTTGACATATTGCTACTCTGTGTCTCTGCCCAAGAAGGCAGAGCATCAGAGCCTACAATTTTGCCGCGCAAACGCGGCAAAAGCTGTGTTTCTGTGACATTTGTGGTGGACTACTAATTGATCTTTTTACAGGTGCTTTCACATTGCAAAATATAGCTTTTGCATGTATTAGATTTTCTTATTAATTTATTTTGCACACTGTATTTAATTCAACAGTAAAGTGGTTGTTTGTAAATGTTAAAAACGGTTTAGACTTGCATTTAGGCACGTGTCTAATTCGTTTATCTTTTACATTACTGTTGAAGAGTGCTGGAGGAAAGAATGTATGCATAGCATGTAGTATAGGAATACTTTTGAATTATTTACATTGCTTAAGTATTGCTTTTCATATACATGTACACGTTGCACTAAAATGATTTAAGGCTTGTCCTATTAACAAGATAAGGTGGGGAAGTCATTATTCTCCCTTAGCCTACAAAATCTCCTCACTCAATAACCAAGCCTAACTAAAACTGAGTAGACGTTGGGCCTCAGGACGTCTCGGACTCAATAGAAGACTGATCTAAGGGGAAAGTTGATTAGAATTTGACTCTTGCCAAATTAGTGTCGAAGGTTTGGGATTGAGAGGTAAAATCTCAAAAGCTGGTGGTTTAGCTTAATTAGGCCCGTTGCTTTTAAGCTTGGATACCTCCCAACAATCTTGCCCCTACCTGGCCGATTAACTTGTGATCAGATTCTGCAATATAACTTCTGTGGACAGTCTAACCAGTTAGGAGTCGTAGGTCTAAGGTCTACCCTAACTTAGGCTAGATTTTTTTCTTTTTTATTTATTTATTTGTTTACTTTTTTTGTTTTTGTTTTTGGCATCTTGGTGGTATGGATTATAATCACAATTATTTCTATGCATATAGTGATTTATACTTCACTCCATCCTCTTTTGACTCGAATACTACCAACCCAGCATATTATAACTTTAACCAACTAAGTATGCCGAAGTGGTCTTATCCGAATCAATATATGCCCTAGCCTTAATATTATAAACAAGACTGGACAATCATCACTACTATTTACAGAGTCAATGAGGATACAATTTTTCCGAGTCATATTGTCAACCACTATTCCAACATTCAGCTTCTAATATTCTTATCCATGATCAAGCCATAGAAGAAAAATCTGGTTGATGAAGAGTATAGAATCATGATTGAGTCTCAAGACCAAAAACTAAAAATGATGGACTCACAATTCTCACAAGACTCCCAAATCTAAGATCCTTATTCCATGTTCTAAGTCCCACAACAAAAAGAAGAACCTATGAACTTAGATAGGAGTATAGAAAACCTGATGCAATCTGAAAATAATTTTTTCTAATCTGTCAATAGGTTAGAAGCACAAAAGAGTCATTTCAACAACAGAGTGAAAGAAATGAATGAGAAAACTCTACCTAACACATGCTCGATCATTCCCGATTGCCCTAGACATATTGATAAGAATGAAGAATCTTGGTGTCTTGGAGACTTTGATCAAGACTCAATTTCATCACACAAACTTGACTTGACCAATTTCAAACCATGGACAAATTGGCAAGTTTTCCAATTAATGAGATTGAACTTGAAGGGTGAATGCAACCTGATCCCTAATCTTGTGATTCAATTTCATCTTCGAATCTATGTTGACTCTGGTATTCTTACCCAATTTGGACCAATTTTTCGAGCCAACATTTATTCCTGTACCCATGGATCTAGAAATTGAATCACCAACACATTCCATTGATGAAAAAAGAATGTGAATTTTAATTCTTTGATTTGGACTCAACTCTTGAACCAAAACTGACTCTCGAACCCAAAGTTGATTTTTCTGAGTTAGTATCAGTTTCCGAACCTATCATTCTTGAACCTAAGTTAACCATTCCATCAAGTCATATTCTTTTGTTGGACATAGGTATAGACCATGATGACTCTGTGATGATTTCTCAAAACTGTTCATGTAAAGAGAATAAGTTTCAAGATAGGATCTTTCATGATCCTATTCCTATTGGGGATTGCAATTATGTACATAAAAAAGAGGTCAATAAAGGTGAGTTTCGTGAACCACCACATTATCTTTATTGGGTAGCAACGCTTAACCCAATCCAACCACCACCAGAACCACCACCTTAAGGTAATATTTTCCTTACCTTTCTTCTTTTTTCATGTATCTATGCATTCATTCACACATTGAGGACAATACATGAGATAGGTGTGAGGGAGGGTTCTAACATAACATAGGTTTTTTTATTAAAAAAATAAAATAAATAACATTTTCTTTGCTTTTTTAAAAACTTTTTGAAAAAGAAAAATATTTTGATCTATTTTTTTTGTAAGAAATTAAGTTAATTTTAAGAAATAAGAGAATCATAATGAGAATTTCTTATACTTGGTCAAAATAAGATTATTTATTTGATTTCTAGAGTTAGTAAGAAAATTTGAAAAAGTAATTTAGTCTTGATTTTTATCTTGATGAAATATGCATACTTTATACACTTACATACTTAGGGTTCAAAAACAAAGATTCTTATGTCTTATAAAAAGAAAAGAAAAAGAATATATATACCAAAAAATATCTAATTAAGCTGGGTATTTGTGCCTCATAAAGCATAAGTATTCATGCCTAAAAGCGGTCCATAAAATAAATAAAATCCTTAGTTTTGTTGGCCCTATTTGCTCGAGTCCTTAAGTTCTTAGGGTGTTTCTCACCCGGTACTATAAGATCGCTCAGTTTGCGAGTCACCGACCATAGGCTCGTTACATGAGCAGATTAGAAAGCCTAATAAAACTATAGAATAATAACATCCAAAGATATATATATATATATATAATAAAGTTAGAGTTAAAGAACCCCAAGTTGAAATTTCACTGTCACAAAGGTACATATGACTTAGGGTAAAGTAATAGACTAAATGAGAAATACAGTTTGACTCCTTACCTTAATTTATAATAAGTTTTTGAATAGAGATTAAGTTTAGGAATGAAAATTTCGGTTTCCTATAACTTATAGATTACTTGAACTCTTACAATAATACTTCAAATATTTTCTTTTCTTTTTCAAAATGTTTTTTTCAAAAATACTAACACTTTATATCTCTTTCTTTATGGATTTTGTGGGTGTAATTCACTGAAAACTCTCATGAAATAAAACTCATCCTCTAGGGATAACCTAGAGATTTAACGGCTTGTTGCACATGCTAGGTGCAACCGTGATTCCTACGAAAGTGAGTTAAAGTAAGTAAGTTCTGTTTTACTTTTTATTTGTTTTGCTCGAGGACGAGCAAAAGATTAGCGTGGGGGTGTGATTGGTCGCCATTATTGTATATTCATTATCACATTCTTGCATTTATCTTAAATAAACTCTGCTAATTTATTAATTTTTACCATTTAAATTGTGTAGGCCTTTACCAAGAGAAAAGGAAGAGCAAAGAAGTTCAAATCTCATATAAATTCTGATTTAATTTAGAATTAACTCAAATCAAAGATCAGAGCAAATCAGAAAAGATAAAACCAGTTGAAAAACCAGTTAAAGGAGATTTTTACAAATCAATTTGATTAAAGCTGAAAATCAAAGGAGGTTACATCAAATCCAGCACTCAAATCTGAATATTATTGGATAAAGGGAAAAAAGAGACCAATAGGGAGATGTACCCCCGGGTGTGACCACCTAGCCACACCCAGGCCACGAAAATGGGACCAAAATTGCATTTTCGCGGCAATCTTGAAGAACTCGAGGAGCGTTTGCTCCCTTATCTTTATACTCTTCTCCCTATTCCAGTTTTGCCTATAAATACTGAGATTTTTGAGGCCACAAAGAACAACTAAGCAGAGAGTAGAAGCTAGGCCATTCTTTAGTCTGTAACTTAATTTTTAGTATTTTTCTTTTATGTAATTTTCATTTTATTTATGTAACTGAAAGGAGAGAACAGTTTCATGGAGGAATGAGAAAGGAGCTTCTATTGAGAGTGACACCGTGTAAGTATTCATCTTTTCTTTCATTATTATTTAATCGAATTGAAAGTTATTTTTTCTTCTTTATTCTTATTTTCTTTTACTTTCTTCTGAGATGTTTGTAATCCAAGTGAATCTGATAGCCTCGAGACTGCTTTCGTCATTGCAAGTACCCTTAATGGTTATGGTGATGAACAACCATTCTTTTGTTAATTTAGATTGTCCTTTTATTCATAGTGTAGATAAGGAACATGAAAGATCCTACACGCCATGCTTGATCGCCTTTAAAGATTAGGTAAGTCATAGCGACGAATCCAAGGTATATGAGCACTGAAGAGGTAAGTAAGTGTTTTTAGTTTTCTTTTAATTCTTAGTTTAGAATTCTACTCCAAACCAACATTCTCCTCTTTATTTAGTTTTTTATTTTCTTTTGTAAATAAAACAACAACAACACCACCATATTTTCTTTTACCATCTTCTTTACATCTTCTAACTTAATCCTTTTGTTTTCTTTTCGAAAACAGAGAATAATTCCTAACATGTTTTTGTAAACTCAGAAAGAAAACGAACTTACTTAAGCACTTTTATCGCTAGTCCCTCCTTATAGATCACAACTGGCATAACCACTTGCTATAGCGGTAGTATTGAGAACTTGCACATTCCATTCTTTAAATCTAAACTATCTCTTTCTTATGCAAGTTTAAACTCAATCATTCATCATCAAAATCCATCTATATTATTCGTGTTATTTTGATTGATCTATTCGATACTTGGTTAATGCTGATATTCTGAATAATTATCTATTCTTGAGGATTGTGTGGTTCATTTGAGCATAGGCTTGTCCTATTTGGTTGTAGTGATGGTATATGATGCATGTATTCCTGCTATTCATCCCTGTTATACGATATTCCTAATACTAGTGTTGATAGCTGGGGTAAATTCCTGATTACCTGTTATTTATTCCTGTTACATGGTATTCCTGTTACACCGATATTCCCGTTATTTATCCTAGCTATTTGCACGATACATGTTTTACACACACACACACACACACACACACACACACACACACACACACACACTACTGTAGTATACAACACTTGGAAAATTCTTCATGTGTTCCTTTCACTTGTTCCGTTATACGAGGAGTCATGTGAATTTACCATACCATGTACACGCACACCCTATTGTAATACAAATCACATAGGATGGGGAGACTGGATGATTGACTAGATCTTATCAGGTCAGTGTCCTGGATCCATGTTTATCCCACTGCAGGGGATGGTAATACTGGCTACCGACTGTATATAGTTCTACAAGCTCCTGTTTCCCATTTTTTGTCCCTCTCTTAGCGGAAGGCCATGGTCTCAGCATCCAGGGATCTGTTTAGGGCTATGATCTCAGGTATGCACGGGGTACACCCACCTAAGTAGAGCTTTTCGATCGTTAGGTCATGGCACACGTCTAAACACTCACGTATAATATTGTGCAGTTTTACTATCCTGACCATATTGTGATTATTGTCATCTCATGTATATCATGTTTATTTCATGTGTTTATAAATGTCATGTTAACATTGTTTTCATTATCATTCCTTTGTGCACTTGCTCGGTCGTATCTGAGACCCTACATTTGCATGCCCAGATATAGATCATGTGGTTCACCCTTAGAGAAGGACCAGGTGTACAAAGACAGTTTGGCTAAGCAGAAGTAGAACTGTTCGTGACATTTTGACTCCTTTTGGTTCACTGTATGTTCCATACAAGTACACTTTTTGTGTTACAGACATGTAGTTGTACTGTACATTTTTCTAAGTATGCTGATGGACTCATATGTATTCTGTTTTTGATATTGTATGAGACTATGTTATGCGCTCTTGTTACATTTGATATAAACAATATCAGCAGCGTTCTTGCTTTATGATGATACCTGTGCAGGTCTACAAGAGGCTTTAACGTGTATACGTAGGGACTACCATCCCCGCGTGTACACGTCACCGATCATGTTATGTACTGTTATGTCGTACTTTAGAAAACGGGCATGACATGGTTTTTCTTGGTATCAGAGCCTGGTTTCGAAGTTGCCATTTGAATGGCTCATGAAACGCGACCCTAGCCTTTTGAACGTAGTTATTAGCGGTAGACTTGGACAAGGTACAACCTGTTGATACGTAACAAGAGACATGATGACATGACACATGAGTCCATCGTTAGGAATCAAACTCTCTTGTCTTAGTCCCGATCTAGTATTTATTAATCAGAGTGGCGGAGTGAAAGATTGGTGTGCCAACAAGTCAAAGCCGAACATTAAAGGACCACCGGTTTACTGCAACCACTACATATCCCTGAATGGAAGTGGGAACATATTACTATAGATTTTGTGACTACACTACCAAGGAGTCCGAAGGGTAACAATGCTATATGGGTGATGGTGGATAGATTGATGAAGAGTGCTCACTTCATACCCTTTAGACTGGAACAGTCCATTGAGACTTTAGCAGAGCGCTATATAGAAGATAGTAAGATTGCATGGAGTACCAGTGAGCATTGTATCAGATCGAGACACAAATTTTTGTCCTACTTCTGGTAGAGTTTATAGACTAGTCTGGGAAGCAAGTTAAAATTCAGTACTGCTTATCATCCCCAGACAGATGGGCAGTCTGAGAGGACTATACAAGTTTTGGAAGACACACTCTGAGCCTGTGTTATGAATTTTAGGGGGTCCAGGAAAGATCATCTGCATTTGATTGAATTCTCATACAATAATAGCTATCAAGCTAGCATATAATGACACCATTTGAGGTCCTATATGGACGAAAGTGTAGATCACCGTGTGTTGGAATGATATTGGTGAACAGAAATTGCTTGGGTCAGAGCTGAAAAAACTCAAACTGTGGATAAAGTTGCTCAGATAAGAAAGTATCTACAGGCTGCACAAGATCGCCAGTGAAACTGGGCAGATTCCAAAATAAGACCCTTGGAGTTTGTGATTGGAGATCATGTGTTCCTTAAAATATCACCAACTCGAGGTGTTATCAGATTTGGAAGTAAAGGAAAGTTGAGTCCAAGGTATATTGGGCCTTACGAGATTGTGGAGAGAATAGGTGCAATGTCCTCCAGACTGGCTTTACCTCCATCTCTTGAAGGGGTACATGATGTTTTTTCACGTGTCTCAGCTCTAAAAATATGTGCCTGATGAGAAACATGTTCTTGATTACTCAGAACTGACGTTGAGACTGGATTTAACCTATGTAGTTCAGCCGGTGACCATCCTTGATCGGAGAGAAAGGTCCTCAAGAACAAAGTAATCTCTTTAGTTCGAGTGGCTTGGGACCCTAATTCACTGGGAGATTTCACCTGGGAGTGTTGACACTCTAAAAAAAAAAACTCTCAGATTTCTCTTTAACCGGTCTGAACGACGTCTAACTTGTGAACATTTACAAAAGATAAGCCGCAGACAAGCTGATGACCAGAGATAGGATAGCAACTTGGGCTCCATTGATCCAGTAAAGTAGACAATAAGCCAAAGTTGCATTTGAAGAGAAGCCAAAGTAAGTCTATGAAGGCAGGTCTAATCGAGGTTTGATCAAGTACTTAACCTCGTAGAGATCCAAGATCGCTAAAAAGCCGAAGCCATAAGCTTCGCACAAAGCATCCCATTTAGCCCCCAGAGGCTGATCCAAGAACTTCGCGATAAAAGCTTTATCCCTAACTTCGCTGGAAGAAAGAGATGGCTCAACTCCGCTATGGGCTGAGTCTTAGCTTCACACGAGGTGATTGGTCGCTGATATTGCACATTCATCATCACATTCTCATATTTATTATATAATAAACTCTATTTTTAATCCTATTTATTGTCTAAATTATTGTTTTCCATTATGTTTGCAAAGGGGGAAAACTTACAATAAAAGTTTGAGGAGCTAAATTACAAGTATTCTTAAAAAGATTACAAGTAGATCTCCTCAGAGATTCTGGAAAATGTGCCGATAGGAGTCTGGTCAGCGCGCGACCACTTTGTCCCTTTGACGATGCGAGCGATGAGATTCCCTTCTCGCCTGGTTCCGGGAATCAGAGAATAGAGGATTGGTAGAACCCTCTGACTACTTCTCAAAACCACTTCTGTGAGGAATTCCTTCTCGCCTGGTTCCGGAGATTCCTTGAGGAAAAGAGGTTGTTAGGGTATCGCCACCCTGAGAAGAGAAGTATTTCTCTTGAAAGGTCTCTGAATTAGAGATTGCACGGTGCGTTGATGAAGAAGTCCGATCTTTGAGAAGACGCCAATCTCGCCGATGATCAATTGATGATCCTCCTCGATCTGATGCGATGCCCTCCCTCTCCCTTGTGCCCCTGATGGGCTATTTATAGGGAAAGTAAGGGTATAATCGTCCCCTTTGAAGATATAGAAACAGATTGAACCGAATCTGTTTGAATCTGGAAAGTAGCCTTGCTGCGAGGCTATAATAGCTTCCGCGGAGCTAGAAAATGGCAAGTCGGTTGATCTTTCCGATTTGTTATGATCCTTTCCATATCGTTGAAGGATTTTCCCTGATCCTCTTACTCATTTCAAGAGAGTCAAGAGATTGTGGCAATCACCTGCCATATTTGAATCCCGATTGGATTTGATTTGCTTGGATCTGATCTCATCAGGAGATTTGATTGGTCAAAGGTTGACCATAGCAGGCTGATGGCGGAGCTGCCCGCTTTGAAGCTCATAGCGAGCTAGAGGCAATTCCTGGCGAAGTCCGAAAAGAGGCTTTTCGGCGAAGCTGTCAGTTAGCTTCCTGGCGATGCTCTGGATGATGTTAGCCTCTCAAACGAGGCTATCTCTTTGGGCTAATGTAATGCTAAATGCTAGCATTTTAGACCTGCTGAGGTCTGTTTAGAAACAATCCGGGTTCACTGTTCTGCTTGCTGGATCAGTGGAGTCCAAACCGCTTCCTCGTCCCTTGGAGTTGGGTGAAAAACTGGTCTTCAGCTCGTCTGTCCCTTGTCTTTTGTAAATGTCAACAAGTTTAGACATCGTTCGGACCAATGAGAATCTTGTCTTTTTTAAGTGTCAACAAGACCCCCTTCAAAGTTTTCGAAAGTCTGCAATAGCCCAGACTTCGAATACTTTGAACTGCTGTGATGGTGGTGTGGAGTATGAACATCTCCATGATGGTTGAGTTCAGCTTCGCCTTCAATCCTGCTTTGGGATGGATCTGCCAAAGAGTTTGCACTGGTTCGCGAATAGCTTCGCGTCGGGGTAGCTCCGCATCTGGGCTTTCAAGAAATAAGTTCGCTTTGGAACTCCTGTTGCTTTTTCAAAGCCAACTGCCGTGGGGCGGTTACGAGGAGGATCATTCCTTCTTTCGCGCCAATCGAGAGAGATGTTCTCCGATTTGCACGTTTCCAAGGGAGGATATTCCCTTTATTCAAGGCGCCATAAGTGCCTTTTATGAGGGAGACGTTTTCTTCCCTTGTACGGTTCCAATGGGAACCGTCCCTGTCATCAAGGCGCAATCAATGCTTAAGTGCGCTCGTGCTTCCACGCTTGAGGTGGTTGTGCTCAGGCCATGGGGCCTATAAATAGGACACTTGAGGCCCTCTGAAGAGAAGTGCCTTGCCTTTCTTCTTCCCTTCTCTTGGTTGAAAGAGATACTCAGAACTCTGAATTAGTGGGAAAACCCACTCTGGTTGTCTAACCGGCCAAGGACCAGTAAGTCTTGATCATTCAAAGACTTCACCCGCTTTTTAGGGAACTCATCTCCCTTGATTTAGCTTTGGCAGCTCGCTTCAGAGATTAGCTTCCCTTGTTCTTCATCTTGCAATTGGCTGCTGCAGAGAAGGATCTCATCACGGCTTTCTGCGAAACCATCATCTTGATTTGATCAGAAAGACCATTGCTTGTTAAGTCCGCTGCGCAGGCAGGACTTGGGACTTGGCTTCTTCAATAGTTGAGCCAGTCTTGCCATATTGGCGAGGTTGAGACTGTTCTTCACAAGATCAGTCTGACTTTGCCGTATAGGCGAGGCTAGGACTTGGCGTTTGCTGAGCCAGCCCATGGTTGCTGTGCAGGTGGAACTTGTCCTCTGTTGAAGTCGGATTGCTTTGCCGCTGAAGAATCTGACTTAATGTTTTTGCAGCTCTTTCTGTGCTTAACTGCTAACTTGCTTCAATTTGCCTTGCAGCGAGCTATGCTTGCCAGTCTGGTGACTTGATGGAAGAAGCCATAAATTGCCTTATGCTTCCCCGGTTGAAGCTTTACTTTTAAGCAGGAGGAACAATTCGGGGCAGCGGATGCGCGTCCCAGGGCTGTTGGCAGCCTCTTATCCGAGATGATTCGATCTGAGGTGAGGCTGGCTGCCGACTTTCAAACTTTGGTGGCCTTCGTCGGGGACGATCCACTTCATGGGAGTGGGCCTCACACCCGTCAGATCACTAGCATCAAAACTAGTTCCCATTATAGGTGATCTGACGTGTTGGCGGCGATAAGCTTTTATTGCCAGGCTTCAACAAAAATGGCCTGGTAAGATCTGCCATTTTGTGGAGAAAAATGACCGTGTCCTCGCGGCACCATCTGCTCATGTGCGAAGGATTACGGCCTTGTGCAGGAGGAAGACCTTTCCTGTCCCGTTGATCTGGCTTGGTAGCAGATAAAACGCTTGTATGCCTCAAAAGATCTTTGTTGGGCAACTGAGTGTGTTGTATGAAACACAACTTCGATGTAATATCAATGTACCCTTGCTTTTGAATCAATGAAAGTTCATTGTCTGATCATCTGATTTGCTTGCTTTTACTGAGAGTCTGGCCATAGCTGGGCTGAACTGTATGCAGAGTTAAGGACATTGTCCTTTCTTCGAATGATCTTCGCGAGACCGGCATGTCCCGCAAACAGCAGCCTCTTTTGGCGGGCTAAGGTAGACCTCCTGGCGAAGTCTTTGAAGGTTTGTGCGAAGCCCGCACTTTGCTCCTGCGCGGAGTTAACCCTTTAGTGGGGTTGAACCGTCGCACTTTGGGAAAAGCGCCTCAGGCGCTTCGGGCACTGTTTCGAATTAATTCGAAACGGCGGCATGTGCCCTTTTTCGAGGCCTTGATTTAGGCGCTGATTGGCCTATAAAAGCCCGATTGGGCTGAATATGGGAAGATCTCCCTTTATTTTTAGAGAACTTTCTATCTCTTCCTCTTCTTCTTCCTCCTTTGCTTCAGAGTACTTTGAGCACTCTTGCATTCCTTCAATGGCGCCCAAGAGACGAGCGGGAAAGGAAGCAGCGACTTCTGCAGCGGAGGGTCCTCCTCCTCCGTTCATTGAGCGACCAATCGCTGGTAAGAGACTCTCCAATTTGATTAGAGAGTGGTCTTCATCCTTTGGAGTCGATACTCGGCTATTAGGATGATCGAATATGATCTGTCCTTATCAGGGAACTCGTTTCCCTTAACTTCCCTATTTTACTTGCACCAGGGAAGTAAGAACTGAACAGTTCTTCCCTTGGGCTTCCATAGGAAGCCATTGCTTGGGGCAGTCTTCATCCTGTTGAGGAACAGGATATGGGTCGTGTGCCTTCAGTCGTGGCCACGAAGGACGACTGTTGGTCATGAAGTCCTTTTGATGACGTCAGCCCTTAGGGCTATGCCAGTTCCTGCAAAGATGCAGTCTTATCTGTGAAGCGAAGCTTTTTATCAAAGCTATTATCCCGCTGTTCCTGCTTACTGGGCGAGGCTATGCCTTAGCGAATTTTTATGTCTTCGCGTCCATTTGATTGGTGAACTAATCATAGTTCATTTTTTTTTTTTTTTGTTTTGCAGTACATTACGCCTCGGCCTTCAGAACAGTCTATTTGGCGTAACCAGTCGAGCAGGGAGCATCAGCTTGCAGTTCATCGGGCAGGCTTCCTTGTTCAGTGAGCCGAGCCCCCTTGTACGGGATACGCTCATTCAGAGCGGTGGCCCGCAGGCATGCGGAGCATCTTGACTACGGCTTCGTTTGAAGATATCGACCGTCAGGCTTACAAAAAGCCTGACTTCATGTTCGGGGATGCTGCACCTGATCCCGATCGCCAGCTGCAGGCCGGCGAAGGCCAGTGGATCTTCCAGTTGGATGGCGAGAGATTCTATCTCCCGTCTACTAAGCGGCATTTCGCTTTGTCTTCCTTCGCGAGCGTGACTCAGGCTCGGAAGATGGCGTGGGGCGTGAGCCTAAATGCCGAGTCTATAAGTATCGGGAGGTTGACATTCCAGACCGGCTATTCGAGGGCGGGCCCTCCTTGTAGCATAATAGGGCTATACCCTGGGAAGGTGTCGCGGGACCTTCCAGTAGGAGAGAATCCAGCTGCGGCGCCGACCTTCGGTACTCAGTTCTGCGAGGCTGAGGGGAACTACCCCGCCACAGATTTCAGGGCTCCTGGTTGGGTCCACCCTCCTAGGTCATGGTGGGCGGAGTTGACCAATTATATCCTCAATCATTTTGAGGGGGAATTAGAGAGGTTGAACCTCTATGAGGCCGTCAGGGCGACCTGCTACGGCATTGAGATGAAGGTGGCGTGCTTCTACGCCATCCTTGAGTTACTGCCCAGCCTCGGGGACTTTCTTCACCCCGGTTGGTGAATTGGGCATGGCCCTGCATGAGATGCGAGAGATCTCTGCTTTGCCCTTCGGGTCTCTTCCATATGAAGAGTATTTTCCGTGTGAGACGGAGTTGGCTCTCTTGGAGAAGCAAGAGCCTGCTTTGCTTGAGACATATCGGGAATTGATGTGCCACCTGCACATTTGTTCCAGCATCCACACTGGTGGCAAGGGTAGCTCGAAGAGCTTGAAGAGCTGGGGGAACTACTTGTTCCCGGACATGACTAGTGCGCCCGAGGCAGCTCATTGCGGAGTTGCTGAAGAGGACATCTTGGCAAGGATGGAGGTGCATGCTGAAAAGGACATCGTCGTGACAGAAGATGATGGTCCTTTCGAGAAGGGTGATGTTCTTCGGAGCTTTCACCATCAGGCCCGTCGGCCTATGTCTCGCAAGGCGTTGCTGGCTGGCTTCTTGACCATCTGGTTAAGAAGTGTGTCGTGCCTTCTTCTTCGGGTGACATTGTTCACCCGAATGTGCTGCTGCCTGCCGTTCGCTTGGTCCATGGCCACCGTCTGGGTCTTCTCCCGGCCATGTGTGTTGTATTCAGAGGGGCCTTCGTGTTCTGACGGAGGCTTTCTGCAGGCCGATGGCGTCAAGGCGGGGGAAGGGTGCCGTCCTGCCTTGTGACGGGCCCAATCCTAGGGTAGGTTTACCGTACACCTACTTGATGGCGTGGTTCGCCTTGCACTGCCCTACTTTAATTGGAGCTGGGGAGGACCCTCCGCCGGGTGTTCAAACGGCGCTTCTCCGTCGTTTTGAAGGCTGTTTGTGGCAGAAAACTTATGTGGCCGAGCCCGTAAGTTAGTGCGTCGTTATGACGCTTACAGCCTGTTCCGCTGTTTTCCTCGCCTGCGGGTGCAGGATACAACGAGGAATTCCGTGATGTGGAATCAGGTCGGTCCCCCATGAGTCGGGGTGTTTTCGAGTGGCTGGTGTGTATCCGGCCCTCGCATCTGCTGTACCGGAGTGGGATACCTGCTACATGGAGCCCTACATCCCGAGCCGGTTCGCCCGCCAATTTGGGTATGACCAGTTGTATGTGGGCAACCCGAATCCGGACCTGGCTTTCATGGGGAGCCTCATTGATGGGCTCGTGCTTGGCGGTTCTTTACCGCGGATGACACTGGAGCGTGGCTACGCACGCCGTTGAGGGATCCCGGCCTATGGACGACCCTGTGTTTCTGCCAATGGTATGCGGCTTCGAACTCTACACCTGCTAGGTTTAACGTCAACCGTTCGGGTGTGAGGTTAATTTCTCATCGGATGAGGCAGAAGGCTTCTGATAAGATGGAGGGCAAACGAGTCCGTGTTCCTGGCATAGAGGAGTTCATCGCTATAGATGACAGCGAGGCTTCTGATGCGGGGAGCCCTCGCTTTGAGGCAGAGACAAGGGCTGATGCCCACGAAGCTGGTGCTCGTGAAGCCGGGTCTGGTGTAGTGGGAGCAGCTCCCCCACAGCATGTGGAAGAAGTGGAGGAAGAGGACTCTGAGGTCCACTTCAAAAGGAAGCGTGGGAGTGGATCCCGTAGGAAGTTGTCGGCGAAGAGGCCCCGTCGTCATGCTCCTACAATGTGGTAGAGGGCGAACCCTCTACTGCGCTTCCTTCTGCTGCTCCATTAGTGGCTGAGCCGTCGGTTGCTGAACCGACTATTGGTAAGATTGGCCCCATCTAATATGTCTTCAGCGCGCTTTACATAACTCATCATTTGCTTTTTGTTGCAGGAGCTGAGGCAATTGGAGGGCAAGGGGAGCACTACGATCCCCTGTTTACTTATGGAAGTGCAGCTGGTTCCTTTGCTCGCTCGGAGGAGTCTTGGGATCATGCGGCCGATATTGGCCTTCGGGCGCTGAGGCTTCTAGAGGAAGTCCTATGGCATCCAGCTCTGCCGGGTGGTCTGCGGAGGAATCGGCGAGTGGGCCGGCTATCCGCGTTGAGTCTGGTAAGAACTTTCCGATGGGACCCTTGGATTCTGATGCGGCTGACGAGGTGACATCGGCCTTCGGTAAGACTAAGATCTCTTGGTCCTCGCCTATTTGTTGCGTCCCCCTTTTTGACCTTGGTTTTGTTGCAGGTATTCGTCCCCAAGGTGCATCAGCTTGGCAAGAGGCGGAGGGTTTTCCTGGAGGGTCAAAGGGCGATATGAGCGCTTCGACCGGGGCAGACGCTGCTGTGTTAGACGCGCTGTATGGCGACCTGCCTTTTTATCAGCCCAAATCAGCGGAGGGCCCTGAGGTTGAAGAGGCGGCAGTCCCGGAGGTACCCCCACTTCCAGTCATATCAACGAGTGGGGTGCAGACTGTCTTGCCGAATACGGCATTGAGGGTGATTGTGAGCCTACCTCCCCGACGCTGGTAGTTGAGCCTGCTGCTCAGGAGGTGGTTGCCAGTCCTACCTCCGCGGTGGCTGGCGTGCTGGTGTCGCTGAGGACTCGCCGCCGAGGTCACCTTTGGCTTGCCCTGCTGCTGTCGATGTTCCCGCTTCTTCTTCCGCGGTGGTGTCGACTAGGTTGGTAGATTGCTCCGAGGTTGTCTCAAGGGTGATGAAGCTGAGAATGACTTTATCGTAATCTGGACGACAGCTTCTATAATAGTTTGGAGCAGACTATCGGTCTAGTCTTGAAGGGCTCGCCTGTGCCATTTTCGAAGCTGAAGATGGTTCTCTCCCGTGGCATTGAGTGTATCCGGGACTTTGAGGGGTACCATCAAGCTACTGCTCTGGAGCTCCTGGTAGATGACCTTGAGAAGGACGTGGAGGAATGGCGCCATTTCCATCGTTCCGACGCAGCGTCTTTGGCTGATGAACGGCTCGCACGTCTTGTCGCCCAGAAGCGCGAGGCTCAGCTCGCTGCCCAAGAGGCTGTTGAGGCTATCTCCTCTGACTTGAGGTCCTTGGAGGCAGAGGAGCAGAGGTTGGGAGTGCAATTGATGCTTCCAACAGTGCTCTTTTTTGACGCTGAAGATAAGATCAAGAGGGCTGAAGAGATGATCCGAAAGGCAAATCTCCTCTTGTCGAAGGCTACACAGATGCGTCATGAAGAGTCTGCGCGGCTTAAGCAGCTCAGGGCTCGAAGTGAGGAACTGGCGGAGCGGAAGTCATCACAGAGGGCGACTTTGGCGGAGACCGAGGCTCGTCTGGCTCAGGCGGTGGACTTCGATGAGGCAGAGCTAAGATCACAGGCGCTGGCCCAGGCTGAAGATGACAGGAGGACGCGGCTAGCTTCGCTCGGAGATCGGATCCGATCTTATCATGTACGCCTATAGGCTCCTCCATGTATCCCATCCTTTTGGATTTAATAGAAAATTTTTCTTTTGTCGTCTGTTGTTTAGATAATGAGACATGACTGTCTGTTGGTTCAGAGGTTGCAGTAACATAACCGAATGGGACGTTGCCAGTCTCGAGGTTAGCCCTTTGCGGGGCTTGAAAGGAAGGGAGATACTTGCCTTTTGTAAATGTCAGCAAGCATCGAGATTGAGACTTAGCTGTCAGCTGGTTCAGGGTCGCAATGACATGCCAATTTGAGACGCCACTAGGCTCAATGGTAGATGAAACTTGGCTATCTGCCAGTTCAGAGGTCGCAATGACGTAACTGGTTGAGAAGCCACCAAGCTTCAATCAATAGGTGATACTCGTCTTTTGTAAATGTCAACGAGTATCGAGACCTGTCTTTTGTAAATGTCAACAGGGCTCGGATCGAGACTTAGCTGTCTGCTGGTTCAGAGGTCGCAATGACATAACCATTTGAGACGCCACTAAGCTCAATGGTAGATGAGACTTGGCTATCTGTCAGTTCAGAGGTCGCAATGACGTAACTGTTGAGAAGCCACCAAGCTGCAATCGATAGGAGGTACTCGTCTTTTGTAAATGTCAACGAGTATCGAGACCTGTCTTTTGTAAATGTCAACAGAGCTCGGGATCGAGATTTAGCTGTCTGCTGGTTCAGAGGTCGCAATGACATGACCAATTTAGACGTCACTAAGCTCAATGGTAGATGAACTTGGCTATCTGTCAGTTCAGAGGTCGCAATGACGTAACTGGTTGAGAAGCCACCAAGCTGCAATCGATAGGAGGTACTCGTCTTTTGTAAATGTCAACGAGTATCGAGGCCTGTCTTTTGTAAATGTCAACAGAGCTCGGGATCGAGATTTAGCTGTCTGCTGGTTCAGAGGTCGCAATGACATGACCAATTTAGACGTCACTAAGCTCAATGGTAGATGAAACTTGGCTATCTGCCAGTTCAGAGGTCGCAATGACGTAACTGGTTGAGAAGCCACCAAGCTTCGATCAATAGGTGATACTCGTCTTTTAAATGTCAACGAGTATCGAGACCTGTCTTTTGTAAAATGTCAACAGGGCTCGGGATCGAGACTTAGCTGTCTGCTGGTTCAGAGGTTGCAATGACATAACCAATTTGAGACGCCACTAAGCTCAATGGTAGATGAAACTTGGCTATCTGCCAGTTCAGAGGTCGTAATGACGTAACTGGTTGAGAAGCCACCAAGCTTCGATCAATAGGTGATACTCGTCTTTGTAAATGTCAACGAGTATCGAGACCTGTCTTTTGTAATGTCAACAGGGCTCGGGATCGAGACTTAGCTGTCTGCTGGTTCAGAGGTCGCAATGACATAACCAATTTGAGACGCCACTAAGCTCAATGGTAGATGAGACTTGGCTATCTGCCAGTTCAGAGGTCGCAA
>JAVJIF010001858.1:0-127939 GCA_038442645.1 Agave tequilana
TAAATTTTACTAAATCACTCTTAACTTTAACTAAAGTCACATAACCTCTCAATATTACAAGAAGCGGGTGAAGAAGTGAAATAGCAAGTATATAAACCCGTTTGCGTTGCATACCCGTTAAGACTAATAAATAAAAAAAAAATGCAGGTCAAGGGTACAGACATCATTATACAGTCTCAATTAACATCATTACCCTGCTTTAACGTTTTTAAAAGTTTTGAGAAGCTTATTGATGATTCGTAAATATTGAGTTAATAAATTTAAAAAAAATGCAGGTCAAGGGTACAAACATCATTATACAGTCTCAACTAACATTATTACCCTGCTTTAACGTTTTTAAAAGTTTTGAGAAACTTATTTATGATTCATAAAATGTTGAGAGGTTATGTGATTTTAGTTAAAAGTTGATGGAGATTTAATGAAATTAACCTTAAAAAAACACAATTCTAAACCAAAATTTTGTAGTTTAAAAGATCTCTCTCAGCAACAAAGCTATCTTAACAATGTGTAGTTTGAGATAATATGTCATCCAAACAAATCCAAGATTTCTACACTTTCAAAACCAAATGCAACCCACTGAATTTTAACCAAAATAATTCATCATTGTTGACAAACCATAATGCATGTGAGAATTTCAGTGCCCTCTCTCAAAATAATTTGCAAAGTGTGAAACCATAATGAAACTAATGTGCAATTTGAACTCTAATGTAACATTGTATGGTAATTTACTCAAAAGGAAAAATTGCATGGAAATTAATTCACAGTCTGAAAATAACCAAATAAATAAGAATTGCAAGGAAATTGGAATCAATTACTTACTCAATGTGCCCAATGAATCCAACCAAGTAGACCACCAAAAGTTCAAAAACACTTTGTCTACAAAATACGTCCACATACATGCATCAAGTGCTGTGCTAGCTAAATCATAAATATCGAGTTAATTTTCACCAGTTTCCTAATTCCATTCCTACTACAGTACACAAACTCTGGTTGCCAACCTTCACGTACCAACTCCATATAAAGCCCATACTCTCTACTCTTTTTCTCGTCACAAACAAGGAGGACGATGATGATGATGGCTTCCTACTTCTCCTTGTTTCTGCTCATCTTTCTTCTTCCAAACATCAACGAGGCGAACCAAGCAGAACGGCTGCGAGAGCTCACCAAATCGAAGAGCTACTCTTCGAGTAATTCTGAATACGATTTCTTGCCTGAACTGTTGTCGACTGAGTCACTCTCACCCGTCTACATTGGCCGTCAAGATGGTATGATGGAGGCGACAAGATTGATGCGTTGCCGGGGCAGCCAGAGGGAGTCAATTTCGAGCAGTATGGGGTTATGTGACCGTTGACCCGGCTCATGGAAGGGCACTGTTCTACTACTTTGTGGAGTCCCCTCAGAATTCTTCCAGCAAGCCTCTTGTGCTGTGGCTCAATGGAGGTATTTACTGATCATATATGATTGTTTTCTGCTCTTAATGAATTTATTATTGTTTCAGATAATTAGTTTCTGTTTTTCTTTTAATCAAAATTTGTTATTGTTTAAGGTTATTGGTATCCAAAAAAATTTTGCTGCTGATATCTCAATCCATTAGGAAAAACTATGATTCTTTGTATGAAAAGTGCAAGTTGACCCAGGTCCTAGGCTTTGTTGTAATCTTACTTAATGTCCTCTCTATTTTATTATGGAGTCACAATTAGACGCTAATTGAGTTTGGTCTTCCTAATGGTGGTTGTCATTGTCTCTGAATATTCTGACTAAATGTTTTATTTTAATAATGATGTGATTAAGGACCTGGATGCTCCTCTTTGGGCTATGGAGCTATGGAGGAACTAGGACCATTCAGGGTAAATAGCGACGGCGAAACACTTGCAAGAAATTACTATGCATGGAATAATGGTAAAAAAATGGTTTTACATTATTATTTGAAGAATAGATTCGATAAATTTCAATGCGATACTTACTTCTTTCTGCAATGGCAGTGGCGAATGTTCTGTTTCTTGAGTCACCAGCAGGAGTGGGCTTCTCGTACTCAAAAACAAGTTCAGATATCGATCAGAGTGGAGATAAGAGAACTGCAGCAGATTCTTATGTCTTTCTGATAAACTGGCTTGAGAGATTCCCACAGTACAAGACCCGCGATCTACATTACAGGAGAGAGCTACGCAGGCCATTACATACCTGAACTCGCGCATCTCATCCTGCAGAAGAACAAAGTCACCAATCAGACCATCATCAACCTTCGAGGTGTTGCTGTAAGTATATGGAAACTTGTTTACAATCAACAAGGTATCAGTTCATATCAGCTTCGGAATTTTCTAATGATTGGAGATGTATGGTGCCATCAGATTGGAATGCTTATGTGGACCAAGCTTCCAACAGTATCGGACAATACACGTTCTATTGGGATCATGCCCTAGTCTCAGACGAGACATATGCCGTTATTTACTCAAGCTGCAATTTTAGCAGCAGTGATCTCACTGCTAAATGTAGGGCCGCAGTCAGCAGTGCTGATCGAGAAGTTGGAACGATAGATTATTACAACATATATGCTCCACTATGTGATGGATCAAACAGTTCATCGCGGGTTGAGGTAAATAGACATAACTAGGGACTCTTTATCCAAATAACGATGTTCTATCACTAAAAACTCCTTACTGTGTATTCAGATGGCAGATTTTGATCCTTGTTCGGATAACTATGTATATGCGTACCTGAACAACCCTGCAGTTCAGAAGGCACTTCATGCAAACATCACCAAGTTGTCATATGACTGGGAAAGCTGCGGGTAGATCAATTTCATCATTGTTTTCTTCATATATCAGGTCAAACTGTCGTTTAATTCTAATAAATCTTAGCTTAATCACTCTCTACGTTTTCTTCAGTAACTTGCCATGGAATGACCAGCCTGCTACAGTGCTACCAATCATTAAGGAGCTTATTACTAGTGGCATAAGTTTCTGGCTTTATAGGTAATTTTTGTTCAATAAGCTAAAAGAACAAAAATTGAACTTGATAAATGCCATCCAGATATAAAGGACCATACTAAAGAATAGAACAATTCTGCAGTGGCGATGTCGATGGTGTAGTTCCAATAACATCTACAAGGTACTCCATCAAAATGCTCGGGTTGAAAATTAAGAACTCATGGCGTCCATGGTATCTCAAAAACGAGGCAAGTTTATTTAAGCAGTGCATTCCTAATGCTGAAGATTTTGTCTTAATATTTCCTTTAAGAAACATAAAATAACAGATAATGCTAAAATCTTATGCAGATGAATTATGAACTATCAAAACTTATTAATTGTGCAATTGCAGGTTGGAGGTTATGTAGAGGAATATAATGGAATCACGTTAGCTACAGTTAGAGGAGCTGGGCATGAGGTCCCAAGTTACCAGCCCGAAAGAGCATTAGCGATGATCTCTTCCTTCCTCCAAGGACAACTTCCACCTGAAAAGGCAAAAATAACACTCTTCAGTAAAAGGACAGGCTCCATACTTCTCATACATGATTTAGCTCTAATATGAGAAGAAGAATATCTGTAGTAAATTTCAAGTCATTTCTTTTCCTGCATAGGCCCAAAATTTGATGTTATATTTGAAAATCATTGGGAAAAAGAGGAGCAAAATTTTGTCAAGTCCTTGTCTTCTCCTTTTCTATTCTAGAATCTGGCATTACTAAATACTTTTGTGGGGGCAAGGAATAACAACTATCTTTGATACGACAACTAAAGAGAAGACTCTTAATCAAACAAGCTGCCTAACCAATCTTGATCAGAAACAGAAAGCAAGACGAAAAAAGGAAAATGTATTGGAGCTACATCAAATAACATATCCTTCCCATATGTAGCTTTCACTTGTCCAACATTTGGCTCTCCACTTGAGAACCCTACCATCCCTTATATGCCAATCATGGAGAACTAGTGGTTTTGGACAAAGACCCTCCGGAAAAAGAGTTGAGTGCTGACCTGACAATGTGGAACCTCACCTTTGTGAAACTCTTGGTTCAGAATGCTTGAAATTTGAAATTTTCAACAAATTATCACCACTGTTCTCAAAAGGGGCTAAGTTGGTGCAAGAAAAAATTAAGAGCAGCGCTATTGGTTCCACCCAACCCCCAACTGGCAATAACCACACTAGCCAGTATAGGGCCCCACTCTTGCGTTTCAAAAAATTTCCAGTCAATGTACTATGTGGTTTTGTATATGAGATTATTCATCTCTCTCTGAGTAAGTGATAAAAAAGAAAACAAAAAAAAAATCAAAAAATCCAATCCAATTATATTTAGCAACAGGAATTATCCAGCGGGGAAAATGACAATTGTGGGGGAACTTCTCAATAAGGAGCTAATTATCAAGAAATCAGTCAAACACAACGGAAGGCATTCTCACATTCCAGGCTACATCTTATGTCAAATTTGAACATGTCTCGTAGTTTCTCCACATAAGAAGTCGCATAGGAATTATAGAGAATATTCCTGATATCTCTATTTCATTTTTTGTCATCTCACACCTATGCAAAAGAATCAACAGGTAACAACATCACAAGCATATTCTTATAACAAAACTCTGTTCTAGTTACAGAAACTTCCACGCTTGGACCAGACTGAAAGTACAGAAAAATGCAACATCCCAGACACAGCACAACTAAACTAAGAGGGCATGATGGATCTAAACAACTAAAGGTCAATTCAATCTGACATCATGTGGTAGTCTGGTTACCTTTTTTGTAGATTCTCTCTGTGCCATTATTTGTTTCTGAAAAATTATTTGTCTGGTAAGGCATATTTTCTCCAAATCTTATCTTAAAAACCAAATGGTTCTAAATGTGGGGCCGGTTCCTGGAATTGAAAATATTACATTTTCGAAAATATCCATTTTAAGGATGCATAACTACCGAGATGGTTAGTTTACTCACCTAACGCCCGAATCTAAATCATTAACGCAGACAGGGACCATAACATCTCTCTATCCTTCGCTAGGAAATGCCAGCTTGTATCATTTCCAATAGTCAATCATTGAACATGTCTTCCGAGCCTAGTCATTCCTCTTGAGAATCCACCATATCATGTGGAGTGTAACTATAAGAAGCCAAAAGTTGTGGCATCTCTCATTTAGAACCCATGTGCACTTCAAAATAGACATTCAACAAACTAAAGAATCTCAGGAAAACAACAACCCCTGCTGACTTGCCAATTAACATCAGTTGTAACAACCAAAACAAGTCCCACAACCAATATCCCAAAGATAATACAAACACAAACCAAAGAACCTCCTCTCACCAACTCTAGAACTGGCATCTAAGAGAAAATATATAACTAATTTAGTTTACTCAACTGTTCTATGATATTCAAGACTATTGATGTACTTATGCAATTTTGGAAACGGTTCAGAAACACCACAATAAAGGAATGTAGTACATGCACACTATGCTTTCTACAAACATTTGGGAAAGGAAGGAGCCCTTTTTTGTTTTTCTGTCTCTGAAGCACAAGTTTAACTAGATTAAAACACTAATATTGACTATTTTATATAATTCTAATTCAGAGTGACATGAGGACTGTTTTCTCCACCCCAATCAATCATTGCAATGTTCCTCTTTCTATCTACAGCTAAAGTCATTTTCTACAAAAATCCTATGCTGTTTCCTCTTATAAAATCCACCGTTTATTTCTCCTCAAGAAGAAATTATAGAAGATAACTGCTGCAAGTAATTGATGGAAGCGAGAAACAGTCATAACATCATTATCAATTATAGAGTTAAGAAATATTGTAGTATAGTTATCGGTGCTTTAATCTAACTGGAGGGATCAATTTGGTGAAATTTAATGTTTTGAGGGACTAATATGAAAATTTCTAAGATGTGAGAGGCTAATATGAACACAAGCCTAACTTGAGCGACTAGTATAAAAAAGATCCCTAATTCGAATGCAAATCAAGACCGATATGTCCACTTATCTGCATAAACAGAGAATCTCGACTTTTGACAAGCAATATAAAAGTTTTAGCCATGAAATGCTGGGAAACATTAAACATTACCAACCACCAACAGCATAAAATAGCCACCAGTTACATCCCTATCCTGCTCAAAGCATCATATAGGACCCACCACCATCACATGTGGACTATTAGATCGTCTCCTGGTTACAGATTCAATCAAAGAACAAGTATCATAGGTGGCAGCAACAACATTTAGGTCCCTGATAGTGGATGAGCAGGATGTGCAAAAACTTCCATAAACTGCAGTCCCTAATATGCTGCTGAGTGCTCCTCTGACTCAGTGGATGACATCTCAAATATCAATAACACAACAAATAACAGTCAAGCCTTGAAACAAATACTCGTTCGTGTCTTTAGTTTTTTCCTTCCCTCCGAAACATTTTATTCACAAAGCTCTAGAATTAGGGCCTATTTGTTATGATGTTATCCAATTCTATGTGGAAGAATTAACGAATGTAACTTTTCAAAATTTATTGAACTTTTGTTACTGGAAACTATAAGTCTGTAACAAGGTAATTCACATCATCAATTTTCTGTGGCCTCTGAACCAAAATACTTAACGGAAAAGGCAGTGGTATGGAGGAAATCTGAAAGAAGTGTGATCTCTTGGAAAATTATCAATGTTGTACATTTGGTTACGAAGTTATGTCCCCGTGAAATTAAATGTTTGTTTTTCCTGTAACCTTTGAATTCAGTCTCTTTGATGCTTCTTGAGCATTATTCTGCCACAATAATCTGTCATGTGCATATCCGTGATTAGAAGCCAAATTGAAGTTAGTAGAAGTTAGACAGCAATGTCAGATGATCAGTGAAATTTGATAGCATGGTCAAAATAAAGATGCAGCTAGGCACAAATTGAAGAAAGCAAGATATGAATTAGTGTTCACTGTCATAGAGAGTAAAGAACTGAAATGAAAAGCAACCTATGGGATGACATGGCTTAGCATGGAAATGACTTACAAAACGCTGATCTAGTTTCTTTATACTAAACCTAAACGCATAAAACTACAAAACTGAACACTAAACATCTAAGTTTCTTCTTGCCAAGGTAGATGAAGGACCTGGCTCAAAAGTCCTCATACTCATTGCAACCAGATGCAAACAAATTTATCAGCAATTAGTAAAAACAAATTTGTCACCCTGTTAACACTAGTTTTGCAATAAGAGGAAATGTTCGCAAAATGGCGATTCTCCAAATCTAGAAACAAAGATTTGTCTAATATCTGCTTATTCAGCTAAGGAAAATAGACTTGACATAGGTTTTCTTATTCCTTATGTTAGAAACTTTTAATTTGTCTTATACATAGAAAAACTAAAGAAATAAAAAACTAAAGAAATAAAACAATTTGCAAGGAATTGATACATTACAACATGCTATGGTAGTTGCGAAGCTCCACTTCTTTCAATTCACTTGGTTAAACCGAACTAGCAATATTTTTTATTTTTTATTTTGATACATTATAAATGTTAGGATTTTGCCTTGTTTTTCAAGAGGAGATGATGGTCCAAAAAAATCCAATTGAGTTGGAGAAGACGATGACTTGAAGCAGAAGAAGCAAATCAAGGTGAAGCAGTTTCCTTTTCAGACGATTGTGAGTTTTCTTTTTCAGGAGGAGTATGAATAGGATTTAATTCCTATTCAATGAAGATTTGTTTCTAAAGATTAAAGAGTTTTAAAATCCTTTTAGATTAAGGAGATCAACTCTTAATAGGATTGATCAAGATTCTTCAAGTATCCAATGACGAAAATCATCTCATAGTCAATAGGAGTTGTATTGTAAAAACTTATAAATAAAGGGTTGAACCTACGATTTAGGTGGAGCAGAAAAGGAAAATAAAGTTGTGGTGAACAACAATGTAAGACCCTAAAAAGCCAAAAAGACCCTAAAAAGTCAAGAAAGAGAGGAGCAAGGTGAATGTCTATAGAGAGAAGGTATACTATTATAATCTAGGTGTAAATTCAAGGGAAAGATGAATACTCTTGTCATCAAGAGGAAAGTTAGATTTCTTTTGTCAAGTTATTAATAAAGCTCTCTCAAGTTCTATCCCCGTGACGTAAGCCAAGTTTGGGCTGAACCACGTTAAATTGTGTGTTCTTCTTGTATCTTTTAATATTCATCTTGTGTGCTCGAGGTAATCAATCTCATGGTGTGCTTGAGGTCATCGGTGGGGATCTCGTATCTCCGAACAATGGTATCATAGTAAGTATGGTATGCACACAACAATTGATATCAAAGCTGATGGTGTTCGTTCAAGACTTGAGTGCTCTAGATGAAGAAGATGTCGAGTCAATGGAGTTCGGTGAAGGCATCAAGACGAAAAAGACAACAAGAAAGTTCAGATTTGTTCTAAGGTAAAGATCGATGACTTTTAGAGTATATCGATCAAGGTGAAGTTATCAAGGCTCAATGATGCTCAGATTTGAACACGGTATATGTGGAGGTAATGATCGGATCATCGCCAATGGCGGATGATAAGACGAGCTCGACGAGCTCACAGAGGCATCACATAAAATATCCATGGAGGCTCGCTACGGTAGCAAGTCAAAGAAAAAACAGCGAAGGATGAAGACGATCAATGGACGAGATTGATCAAAGGTGAATCGTTCAATTGTAGTCGGATTCAAACGATCAAGGTGTCAAACCCTATGTTTTTTCAATATTCTGGATGCAATGGTAGGTGCAAATCGAGGAGATTCCAATATCTAATATAGGTTTTGTACATATCGGTTAAAAGAATCAATGGAGATTACGATCAAAATTACGACGGACTAGTCGTGACACGGTGAGATTATTGCAGGCAATGGTGCATCTATCAGGTTTGAAGATCATCAATAGCAGGACAATAGATTTATCACAATATAATGATGAAAGGCAGCCCTGATTGATGAAGGAAGACCATGGCAGTGTGCGACAGGAAAGCCTAGTAAGATTATGGCAGTTATGTGAAGACGGTAAGTCTTAAGATTAAAACATCGATAGAAAGTGGACCATCACCAAGTGATCAGTGGAAGACCATAGCACGTTAAGTCCTTGACAATATTCGTGTAAAGTTGGTAAGACTATGGCAGAATTAGAGACAGATTGTCTCAAGACCGGGGGGGGCTCATGGCTGGGAAGGTGTCACAGAGTGTAATTGGTTGGCGACGGTGATACAATGCAAGCTAAGGGAAACAAACTAGACCAGAGAGTTTTAATGAAAAGCTTGAAATGACCTCACTTCAAGGTTGGAGCTTTAAGGAAAACTTCAACGAGTTTAAGAGTTGGAAGACGACTACATAAAGGGTGCATTCAGGCGAGGTTCGAGATGACCCAAGGCAGATGGTGAATCCGCCAAAGGCCCTGGGAAAGGGGCAAGATTAAAGGCTTCACCAGTGTTCTAAATTGCGTCGATATATCAGTTTTGGTAGTCAGCCGCAACGCAATGGCACTCTTGATAGCTTTTATCATTTTTCCCCATTTATCTCCGCCATATCAGATATATCGCTGAAATATCGGCTCCCAACTATCACGCAATATCAAATCAGCAAAAAAAAGGTTTAATCGACCCGACCCAGCGCGCATCTGAATATAAAAGGGGATTAGGGCTCGTCGAGCCCCAATCTCTCCTCTTTCTCTCTGTCGAGGCCTCGTCGGCGATTCGAGAGCTCCAAATCTCCTCTGTCTTTTTTCCTCCCTGTCGACAACGAATCGAGCTTCAGGCTGAAGGCTCTCCCCTCTCTCATGGCCTCGTCGATGGCGAATCAAGCTCCAGCCTCTCCCCTCCCTCTCTCATGACCTCATCGATGACAATCGACCCAATCTCTCCTCTCTCTCTTGACCTCATCGGCGACGAATCGAGCCCCAATTTCTCCTCTCTCTTGACCTCGATGGCGATGAATTGTGGCCCAATCTCTCTCCTCTCTCTCTCTCGGGCATCGGGACCTCATCGGCAACGAATTGAGCCCCAATCTCTCTCTTTCTGGTGACCTTCGGCGACGAATTGGGTTATTTATGTTCAATTTCTATTTTTTAATTTAATTTATGTCTCAGACTCTCAAGCATTCAGAGTGTTTTTGGGTAATTTTTTCAGGTGAACAACCCCCATTGATCTCCGGCCGACTCTGCTCTCTCCTCTGCAGTGGTGCAGAGAGTGATGTAGCATCATCTTGGCGGTGCAGCGCCAAGCGGGTGCCTCAGCCAGCAAGCGAGGTGAGTGAAGGAGACCCCCACTTTGCTTTTCTTAAATTTGAATCATACTTGATGCTTCACAGAGTGTTTTCATGCTTGAATTTGAACCCTGCTTGAATTTAAATCATGCTTCACAGTTCACATAGACTATCAAAAAATTTGAATCATTCTTGAATTTGATTCCTCTGTGACTGTTTTCATGACTGATCATCTCCTATTCATTTCGTAGCTCTGCATATTTAGAAATGAAGCAGCAGTATTAGCTACAGAAACAAAAATTTGTTAGACATAATATAAAAAAGAATTCAAAGTAGAAATCTGTTATCCATCATAAAATAAAAGAAATAAAATATAGTTTGATATGGTAACTAGTAAGATGTTAGAGAACTGATGGTTTTGTTGTATGGATTCCTAAATGTTATATTATTATGAAGAAGTTATATTTTCTCAAATAAGTTTTTGTTTCTATGAAATTGTAGCAAGATGACTTCTTCTGAGAGTTTCAATTTGCCGCCAAAACCTAGAGGCAAAGATCCTTTTTGGAATTATGGAGAGGGTGGATGCCAATAATGCAAACAAAGTGTGTTTCATATACTGCAAACAGGTACTCTCTGGAGGGATTACTCGTTTGAAATAACATTTGGCTGGATCAAAGGGAAATGTGTACCTTGTTATCAAGTTCCTACTAATGTGAAGGAGAAAGTTATAACCATTCTTGAAAAAACTCAGATGAAAAAGGAAGCTAAGGAAATTAGCTACCAAAATTTGATGAGCGATTTGCATGTTGAGGAAGAGGATGGGAAGATCTGGAGGCGGAAGGATATTATCGGCAAGAAACACGTCAACGAATGAGGGCAAAAAACCCTATGGATAGATTTACCCCCTCACCAGAGGAGTTGGTGGATAAATCCAATGCTAGAAAGCAACCTAATATGGATTCTAAGTATAGAAGGAAGGCAAGAGAGGATAGCATGAAGTATATATTAAGATGGTTCTATGAAGCCGGAATAGTCTTCAATACCGCTACACTTCCTTCTTTCCATCAAATGTTACAAGCTATTGGAAAGTTCGAAAAATTCTTGGAAGCCTCGACACCATATGAGCTAAGTGAGACATTTCTTCCAAAAGAGGTGGAGGAGACAAATGAAACTCTAGCTTCATTCAAACAAAATTGTGACAGTTATGGGTGCACACTTATGATCGATACTTGGTCGGATACGAAGAATAGAAGCACCATGAACATCATTGCGCATTGTCCAGCAGGGACGGCCTTCTTGCATTCACAAGATGCTTATGCTAAGAAACATGATGGCAATTATATCTATCATTTTGTGGATGATGCAATTAAGGAGATCGGACCCGACAATGTGGTGCAAATTGTGACGGATAACACATCCAATAATATGTTGGCAGCAAAAACTTTACTCTTGAAAAGACCTAATATATATTGGACTACTTGCACGTCACACACCATCAATTTGATGTTAGGTGATATTGGAAAGATAAAGCCCATCAGGAATGCTATCTTAATGGGAGGATCGGTGACAGTGTACATTTATAATCACACAAAGTCACTTAGTCTAATGAGGGCTAAATGCGATGGAGATATTGTCCGGAGCTACAAGATTTGCTATCGCGTATCTTTCTTTGAGCTTAATTCACGAAAGAAGAAAAATCTAAAGCAAATGTTTGTGAGTAATGAATGGATGTTATGCTCACTTTCTGAAACGGATACGGATAAAAAAGTATATACTTTTATTCTTTTAAATCTATATATATATTTTCGCATTAGTAAACTAATAACAATTAATTTCAATTTATTTTTATTATATATAGTTTGAAAGCTACAAACTATTTGTAAATTTGTTTGTAGATTGCTGAAATCATCGCTAGTAACAAATTTTAGGACAATGTGGATCTTGCTCTTCAAGTCTTTATACCATTGGTGAAAATCCTTAGAAGGGTTGATGGTGACAAAATGCCATCTATGGGTTGGGTTATGGTGATTTGGAGAATGCAAAGGAGAAGATCAAATTGAACGTTAAAAGTGGAGGAGAAATATCTTCCAATATGGAAGATTATTGACAAAGGATTGGATGAAAAAACTTAAAGGTCTCTTGCATCGCGCCGGCTACTTCTTGAACCCTTATTTTTATTTTACAAAGAAGGAGGCGATTGATAAAGCCGGTGTCTTTATGGATGTCTTCGTTGATGCCATGCATAAGTTTTATCCTAATAATGACAGAGTCATTGATAAAATCAGTCAACAATTGTCAATGTACCAATTTCAAAGGGGATCATATGGGAGGGAGTTCACAAAAACATATGCTAAGAAGTTTAGCAATCTAGGTATTGATTTTTTACATATTACATATACACAAAATAGAAAAGTAATAACTAGAGTTCTTGGCTAACTAATTTTATCTATAATTTTGTTAGCACAATATTGGCAATTTATGGGACTGATGCTCTAGAATTAAAGAATATGGCTATGGGAATATTGAACTTGACAACTAGCTCTTCTGGTTGCGAAAGAAATTGGAGCACATTTGAGTTGGTATTATAAATTATAAAACTTTACATTATATTGGTTTCTCTTTGATTGTTTACTATTTTTTTTTGAAGAGTTTGGTTTCCTTTTGTAGGTTCATACTAAGAAGAGAAATAGACTAAGTCATGAAAAGCTACATAACTTGGTCTATGTCAAGTTCAATGCAAGGCTTAAGAATAATCTTTCTATCAAGGATAAGGATCCCTTAGCCGCTTATGATGAAGAAGAGAAGGTCACCGAGTGGTTGGTGCATCAAAATAGTATCAATGCAACACATATAAAAAATGATGATGAAGTCTTTCTGGTGAACTATTGACTTAGAGACAAGTTGCGAAAGTTATGGGTGCTAATTCAAAGAGAAGGAGTTCAAGGACGATGAAGAAGGGGACAAAGAAGAATAGAGAGGGAGCATCACCATCACAATCAAAGAGGGAGGAAAGGAATAATGATGAGGTTCACGAGGAGACGAAAGCACCTTAGAATCATCGGATTCATCTTCGGATAAGGAGCCAAACATTCCAATAGATGATGACGTTTCATCATCGGATGAGGAGTCCTAGCATGGAGAAGAGGATTAGGGATCTAATATTTATTTCACCTTTTATTATTTTGCTTCTAGATTTGATGCATGATACATAAGAGACATTTGCTTTTACTTTTATATTGCTTTAGTTCTTGTTTTGCTTTAGAAACAATTATTATCTAATTTGTAACTTCTAAACTCTTGGTTAATTAATTGCTTGTTTCTTGTGTGGACTATCACTTTATGATTTTAATTTAACTTGCAGACATAATATGAATTTAAAATATTTGATTTAAATTTATTATGTCATTTCTTTGTATAATATTTTATATATTTGTTGATTCGTTTCATGTTTGCATGTTTCTAGGTTAGACAATTGGAGGTGACAATGTGGCATTTTTGAAGATTCTACACTTGGATAATGATTATTCATAAGCTTAATACAATTGCAAATTATCGAGGTAAGTATATCTTAAATATGTAAATATGATGTTTTATATTGCTTTATATGATTTATGCATGCATTACCTTATTGATATGTGATTTAGGACAAAAAAAATATGTATTTACAATTCAATTTTGACATCCGATTTTAGAAAATATCCCTGATATATCCTCATTCCTGATAAAATTTCCCGGCCAATATAGGCGCTATGGCCGCCATTTAAAACACCGGGCTTCACGATATGGTTACAATTAAGAAAAGAATTAAGGTAGTAATCCAAAATCTCAAGTTGTTTTGCTAAAGGCTTGAAAAATAAGTCAAGGTGAAGATTGTTAGGATTTTGTCTTATTTTTCAAGAGAAGATGGTGGTTCAAGAAAATTCAATTGAGTTGAAGAAGATGATGACTTGAAGCAAAAGAAGCAAATCAAAATGAAAAAGTTTTCTTTTCAGATGATTGTGAGTTTTCTTTTCAGGAGAAGTATGAATAGGATTCAATTTCTATTCAATGAATATTTATTTCTAAACATTAAAGGGTTTAAAAATCCTTCTAGATCAAAGAGATCAACATCTAATAAGATTGATTAAGATTACTCAAGCATCCAATGGCCAAGATCATCTCATAATCCAAGTAGGAGTTGCATGTAAAATCCTATAAATAAAGGCTTGTAACCTCGGATTTAGGTGGAGTATGAATAGGATTCAATTCCTATTCAATGAATATTTATTTCTAAAGATTAAAGGGTTTAAAATCCTTCTAGATCAAGGAGATCAACTCCTAATAAGATTGATCAAGATTCCTCAAGCATTCAATGGACAAGATCATCTCATAATCTAAGTAGGATTTGTATTATAAAATCCTCTAAATAAAGGGTTGTAACCTAGGATTTAGGTGGAGCAGAAAAAAGAATAAAATTGTGGTGAACAACAATATAAGGCTCTAAAAAGTCAAGAAAGAGAGGAGAAAGGTGAAGGTGCATATAAAGAAGGTATACTCTTGCAATCTAAGCGTAAATTTAAGGGGAAGATAAATACTCTTGTGTCATCAAGAGAAAGGTTAGATCTCTTTGCATCAAGTTTATTAATAAATCTCTCTCAAGTTCTCTCCCCATAGACTAAGCTAAGTTTGGATCGAGCCACGTTAAATTGTGTGTTTTTCTTGTATCTTTTAATATTTATCTTGTGTGCTTGAGGTAATCGCTCTCATAGCGTGCTTGAGATTATTGGTGGGGATCGCTTATCTCCCAATTATTGGTATCATAGTAAGTTTAATATCCCGGGTTATGCACGCAACAATAAACTAACCATAATTGCTATGGGTAAATCTTATCCATTCTATATATTTTAAACTAGGCCACTCGTTTTGAAATTTAGTTTGGCCCCACAAAGAAACACAACTGCAAAATATGTAGTAATGTTTGCAAGTAATCCTTCACAGAAATTGAAGTTTTAACCTAAACTAAAGATTGAACTGCTAAACAAAACCTAATTAAATGCCCAGTACAACTATCTACAAGTAAACCCTAAAATAATATGATGTTGAGAAAGACATAATAAAAAATAGCAAAAGGAATAAGATAATAAAGGAGATTAAACTTCAAGAAATTTTCACTGAACAATTTTTCTCTGTCTAGTGTTTCTAGAAGGTATTGCAGTACGTACATGGGACGAAAATATGACCTACTTCTGGAAGGACAAATGGTTGAAATAAACATCACTGCAAATTTCTGTTATTATATGCTTACACAAGGAATGGGCATGGCATGGTGGCTGCCAATTGACACAAGGACCATTGGCAACCAAGGATATATACCCCACCCTGGATTCGGCAGCTTGCATCTTAGTGACAGGAACAAGAACTTAGGGAGACAGTGCTGCCAATTCCATCTGTTGGAGATTGGGAAGAAACAGCCGCCACTTTGTTAAAGTTATATATATATATATATATATATATATATATATAATATATATATATATATATATATATATATATATAGAGAGAGAGAGATAGACTTGTGTCCTTCCAAAAGGATTTGAGGCCGAATCTTTTTCACTCAAATACCAACATCGGACATTCGAATACAAGTCCACTCTGTTGAAGTTGATCTATATTATCAAATATCTATAAATAAAAAATCAAGTGTTCTGAATATTTTTTGCCTTTGCATCAAATAGGGAAAAAACGGACGGCCTAAATAGTGAGTTGGTTAGTTTAACGGTGTAAAAATTTGAAACCGAACAAAAATTGGTTTGTAGGGGTTTTTAAATGTTTAGATCATAATCAAATGGCTAGATCAAGAATTAACCAACTCACTACTTTCGGTTGTCCATTTTGCGCCGCTTGATAAATGGGCAAAAAGTATTCAAAACTCATGATTTTTGGTTTATAGTAACTTGAAATAATATGGATCAACTTCAATGTGGATCTTATACTCGAATGTCGGAGGGTTGTATTTGAGTTAGCAGGATTCAGGCTCAAATCCTTTAGGAAGGACACAAGTCTCTCTCTCTCTATGTATATATATAGACTCATGTCATTCCGGAAGGATTCGAGGTCGAATTCTTCTCCTTCTCACTCATACAACCCTATGACATTCGAATGCAAGATCCACTCCATTGAAGTCTATCTATATATAGAGAGAGACTCGTGTCATTCCGGAAGGATTCGAGGCCAAATCCTTCTCTCATACAACCCTGGATATTCGAATGCAATATCTACTCCGTTGAAGTTGATCTACATTAATTTCAAGTAAATAAACGCAAAAATCATGTATTTTGAATATTTTTTGCTCATCCATCAAGTAGGTGCAATTGGACGGCCGAAATAGTAAGTTGGTTAGTTTAATAGTGTAGAATATTTGAAATATAACAAAAATTAGTGTGTGAGAGTTTTTAAGTGTTTAGATCATGATGAAATGGTCGATCGAGAATTTGTATGTCTAAAAACGTGGACTATGCAATATGCTATTTTCGGCCATCTATTTTACGCCTACTTGATGGATGGAAAAAAATTATTCAAAATACATGTTTTTATTTTTAGTGACTTGAAATACTGTAGATCAATTTCAACGGAATGAATCTTGCATACAGATGTCGTAAGGTTGTATTTGAGAGAAGAATTTGGCTTGAATTCTTTCGAAATGACACAAGGTTGTCTTTCTTTACACACAGACACTTTTTTGTGTCATTCCCTAGAACTTGTCTTCCCAAAAAATACTTGTGTCATTCCGAAAAGATTCGAGGCTGATTCCTTCTCACTCAAATACAACCTTACGACATCTGAATACAAAATCCACTGCGTTAAAGTTGATATGCATTATTTCAAGTGACCAAAAATTAAAAATCGTGTATGTTGAATATTTTTTGTCCATCCATCAAGTAGCGTAAAATGGACAGCCGAAATAGTGAGTTGGTTAGTTTAACGGTATAAAATATTTGAAATCTAACAAAAATTTGTGTGCAAGGGTTTTTAAGTGTTTGTATAATGATAAATGGTCGGATCGAGATTTGTATGTCTAAAGACTTAGATCTAAGTAATATGCTATTTTAGACGTCCATTTGCGCCTACTTGACAGATAGACAAAAAGTATATAAAATACATAATTTTTGATTTTAATTACTTGAAATAATGTATTACAACTTCAACGGAATGGATCTTGCATTCGAATATCGTATGACTGTATTTAAGTGGGAAGGATTCAGCCTCGAATCCTTCTAGAATGACAAAAGTCTATCTCTATATATATAAAAGAGAGAGAGAGGAGTCTTCGGATGCGAAATTTTCGCATAGCTGCTGCTGCAAAATTCGATCTCAGCCACTTGATCGGATCTCGAGATGGTGTTAAGATTTCATCTCATGTGGTAGAAATAAATTGCGTGGGGCCCACGCGCTTTAATAAAAGCCCTCTCTCTCTCTCTCAAAGCATCATTGTTCCCTCAACCTTGATCTCTCTCCTCCCTCTCTCGAAACCACCCTCTTCTCACTTGAACCCTGGCCGCCACTCTCGAGCTCATTTCTCTCTCTGTGGAGCAGCTTTCTCCCTTGACCAAGCCGCCACCTCTTGACCTCGCCGCTTCTGCCTTCTTGACCTCTTTTCGCCGCTCTTTGGACCTTGCCGCCGCCCTCTGAATTGTAATGGATGCTGTCAAATTATAAAGGAGATAATGTATGTAGAGCTTATATTTTCAGTGGCTTGGAGAGGTTCAGTTTGTATTTTCAGTTTGTATTTGTGCTTGTCATGGAATGGATGTTGTATGTAGAATTTATCAAATTGTAATGGATGCTGTCAAATTGTTTTTTTTTTAGGGAAATGGATGTTGTCAAATTATAAAGAAGATGATGTATTTAGAGTTTGTATTTTCAGTTGCTTGGAGAAGTTTAGTTTGCATTTTCAGTTTGTATTTGTGCTTGTCTTTGATGCTTGTCTGTGTTAATGAATCAGCTCTAGAGACATACATGGGCGTTTGTATACGCCTTTGAATCAGCTCTAGATTTATACATCCAATTGCTTTCTTTATAAGGTTTGATGATCAGTGTGTCAACTTATTCAATATATAACCTATCAGTAAGCAGAACTTTGGAGAGAATTCTAAAGTATCATTTTCAGTTATGCTGAGAAATTGGCAATAAGTTGAAGATTAAAAATCTCCAGAACTAGAATAAGTTGCAATTCTAAGTATATGATTCCAATTATCCTAGCACTAGAACAAAAAGATACAGAGGGTCAGATCGAGAAGAGAAAAATGAACTTAAAAATGCCAGTGCTGAGTTACATTCAATATGAAGCAAGTTACACCTCTTATTTGACATGAACATCAAGTAAGTTACCCCAGATTAGACCAGTTACACCCTCTTTTCTTCAAACTCCCTCTTATTTTGTGGGGTATATTTAACAGTATTTCAAAATTTAAAACATACAACACATTAAATTAATAAATCTTTTAATAAAATTAAATACTTGTCCAAAAAAAATGCAACTAATATAAAAGGAATTAAAAGAAAAAACAAATTTGCTGCCTTGGAGAGACGTAGTCGTACAGAAGCACTACCCTATAAGAAAGATGGCAGGTCCCTCATCATGACCTTGAAGTGATCTCCTCTCCTAGCAGTAAAAACTCTCCCGATTAGCCACCAGCACCAAGCTCAGGACAGTGAACTAGGCCTCTGCTCAGACGAAGATTTGTTGCCCGAAATGGAAAAGAAAAACTTCGAGAATCAACAAAACTTTAATCAATAGTTCAGAAATTCTGACAGAATTTTCATGTAAGAAATATGAAGGAGAGAGAATGTATTTGCGTAGCTGTTCTTTGTACTATAGGTAGACAAGATAGGCTAGTATTTATAGCATTCAAACACCCTGCAGTTGTAACAACCCCTGTGAGAATCGCGCGCACGTTCAAGTTGTTGCAACAAATCCGAGTTGTTATAACAGTCCCGAGATCGTGCAAATCCAATCCAATTTGAACGGGTCCAAAGAGAACGATCAAAAACCAAAAAATCTCACCAAAATTTAAATTCAAATTTTAAATAAAACATTAACAGATAAAATCAAAACAAAAATATAGAAGGTTCATGGACCCTTTGGATAGAGCTCCATTCGTGTCCGCAGGCCGTGGGCGCACGCCAAACCCCCCCCCCCCCCAGCCCCGTTCAATTCGGCGTGCACGCACGCGTGTGACAAAGCCCAGCTATTCATAACAATAGTTAAAGAAATTGGAATATATCCCTTTACCTCTTTGTTCTAATCAATGTGGGACTAAAAACCCAAATGGAGGGAAACTCAAGTCCCCCCCCCCCCCCCCCGCGGCAATCCAATAAACCAAACATATTTGACATGAATATGAAGCAAGTTACACCCTCAATGCTTACATTCAAGAAAATACCAGATTACACTACTGTTCCTGTTTTCTTCTATAGAACACCAAAATGAAAAGGATGATGAAGACAACCACCAAGAAAACTATCATCGTAGTTGTCCCTTTGCACATCGAGGATCACTTGCCTAACCAAGCTTGATACCAACTGCAAACTCAAGAATTCATTCTTCCCCATGTCATGGACCAAAAATAATTAGAAAAACAGGTAGTTAACAATGATGCAAACATATTACTGAGAGGAAGAGGGGTGAAACTGGATACCATTAAAGCATCCTCTATGATGGGCACTTTTTGCTTTCCAATCTCTGATTTTCACAGAAAGCTTGCATCCAGTTCCTTTATCTATAACACAAACTTAAACATGTTCTTTTGAAAGATCTCTCTCCATGCTTAGGGAAAAAAATTAACAACAAACAAAAACAACTTCAAAGTTTAACTCACAGGTGAAAAAACATGATCATGTGGTCAAACTGCTGAACACACAGGACTGGGACCTTTCTTCAATTTTATCTAAGCATGATGCAACTTGAACGCAATGGTATCATCTGTACATAGCTACAAAGGTCAACAAAAATGCTAAGCTGATTGAGAACTGTACGAAATATCATATGTAGCTTCACAGTTGGCTGAGACACGGATCACCATCACCAATTCTTCTTACTAGGGGGAGGGACATCGAGTTTGGGTGGAGGAACGTCGAATTTGGGGGAGGGACATCAGATTGAAAGCCCAACATTCAGATCCACAAATGGCAATGCAGTTCAAAACAGAAACATACAACACCATAAACTTGAGGGGTTGCTCTACAACATAGCATCCAAGCCTCTTAAAATACCCACAAAGTCATCACTGCCCAGATGCAGATGGTTATGCACAAGGATCATCATTGCCCACAAAATCTCCAGAGGGGTTGCTTTTCAAGTGATATGTGTGTGTGTGTCGAGAGAGAGAGAGAGAGAGAGAGAGAGAGAGAGAGAGAGAGAGAGTTGAGCTGGGCTACTTTCGGAAGTATCAAGAATGTCAATACTCTCACTTTGATTTGGTTGATACACCACCCATATGTAAGATCCAAACAGTTGGATGTGATCTACTAACTATAAACTAGTTAGGAATAAAATTTCACAGATTTTCGTAATCATTTACTTGTTCATTAAAGTGACTAAAAAATCGACATTTTTGAGAGACCTAAAACTACTTAACTTTGAGACCACTCTGATAAACGGGTAAATAATAACGAAAATCTGTGAAATTTTATTTCTAACTAGTTTATAGTTAGTAGATCACATCTAACGATTTGAATCTTGCATATGGCTGGTGTATCAACCAAACCAAAGTAGGAGTATGGATATTCTTAATACTTCTGAAAGTAGCCCAACTCAACTCTCTCTCTCTCTCTCTCTCTCTCTATATATATATATATATATATATATATATATATATATATATATATATATATATATATATATATATATATATATATCAGCTGAAATGAAAACCAACCCAAAAAAAACTCTAAGAGAGCATCCAAATATATAAGAGCAGCTAAAATGAAATCTCAGCACCATCTCGAGATTGGATCGCGTGACTGAGATCGAATTTCACAGATGCTGGTGTGAAAATTTCACAGTCGAAGCCTCTTAAACCAGCCACAAAGTCATCTCTGCCCATATCATTGCCCACAGATGGTTATGCACAAGGAGTGCCTATTCAGAAGGCAGCGGAGAGCGCTCCAGAGGGCGACGGCGAGGTCCAGAGGGCGACGGCGAAGGTCCAGAGAGAGAAGTAAGCTCGCGAGCAGCGACAAAGGTTCAGGTGAGAAAGAGGGCGGGTCCCGAGAGAGATCGAGAATGAGGGAACAATGATGTTAGGCTTTTAATAAAGCGCGTGAGCCCCACATAATTTATTTATTCCAGCTCAAATGACATCTCAACACCATCTCGATATTCGATCGAGTGGCTGAGGTCGAATTTCGTAGTAGCAGCTGTGTGAAAATTTCACAGCCGAAGACTGATCATATAACGCGTGGGCTTCACGCAATTTATTTATTCCAGCTGAAATGAAATCTCAGTACTAGAGATTCGATCGAGTGGTTGGTATTGAATTCCGTAGCAGCTGTGCGAAAATTATTTGATTACACAAGGGATGGACATGGCATGGTGGTTGCCCATTGGCGTAAGGACAATTGGCGACCAAGGATATATACCCCACCCTGGATTCGGCAACTTGCATCTTAGTGACAGGAACAAGAACTTGGGGAGACGGTGATACCGATTCCATCTGTTGGAGATGGGAAAGAAATAGCCGCCACTCTATTAAAGCTATATATAAATATACATGTGTCATTCTGGAAGGATTCGAGGCTGAATCCTTCCCCTCGAATCCTTCTCACTCAAATTCTACCCTACAACATCCGAATGCAAGATCTTCTCCATTGAAGTTAATGTACATTATTTCAAGTAACTGAAAACCAAAAATTTTGTATTTTGAATACTTTTGCACATCCATGAGGTAGGCACAAAATGGGCAGTCAAAATAGTTAGTTGGTAAGTTTGAAGGTGTAAAACATTTGAAATCTAACAAAAATTATTGTGTGAGGGTTTTTACGTGTTTAGGTCATGATGAAATGGTCAGATCGAGAATTTGTATGTATAAAGACGTAGATCTAAGTAATATGTTATTTTCGACCGTCCATTTTGCACCTACTTGATGAGTGGACAAAAAGTATTCAAAATACATGATTTTTGATTTTTAATTACTTGAGATAATGTAGATCAACCTCAACGGAACGGATCTTGCATTCGGATATCGTAAGGTTGTATTTGAGAGAAGAATTCGGCCTCGAATCCTTCCGTAATGGCAAAAGTATACACACACGAACATACACACACACACACACACATATATATATATATTGAAACCATACAGGTAGCTGAGGTCGCTTAGTGCACCCCAACTAATCCCGTCGCTCCTGTGTTGCCCGCTTCCACACAAAATAGGTAATTCCTAATGTTTACATCAGTGCGGCTAAATGTCGATCAAGAGATCAGAAACTAGTGATCTGTTGAGAAGCAAACCCATGATCTAATCATCCGAGCGCCCCCTTGAGGACTGTACACACCCACATATGCGTATATACACACACACACAGATGTATATATATGTATATATACACAAATGTGTGTGCATACATATGTACATATGTATACACAAACACACACACAGATGTGTGTATATATATATGTATATATACACAAATGTGTGTATATATATATACATCTGTGTGTGTGTTTGTGTGCATATGTATATGTATATGTATACATATGCATACAAATATATACATGTGTGTGTATGTATATGTATATGTATGCATGCATGCATGCATGTATATCTGTGTGTGTATGCACACATTGTTCAGGAGGGTATCTGCTATGCAGAATCCAAGGTGACCTGGAAAGCTCCAATCCCGCTTAAGGTTAAGGTGTTCCTATGGTTGATTTCTAAAAAAATTATTCTAACTAGAGGCAACCTTATCAGAAGAAAATAGCACGGGCCATTATGTTTTATGCCAGTTGCCAAAGAATCGACCATACCTCTTTCTTAGGTGTCCATATTCCATTAGTGTTTTGTCGTTGGTTTGATAAAGCTCAAGCAGTATGAATGATCTTTTCCCTATGTTTCCTTCAAAATCTAACATATGCTAACGTGGTTAGGGAAAAAGACCATTCATACCCTTATCTCTTCATCTTTCTCCTAGCAACAAAAAAAAGAAGGAAAAAAAAAAAGAGGACTGCACCTTTTCGTGGTTACCGTGGGAAGATCGATGTTGGCAAGACTACTACCTACTCTTCAACCTCATCGTTTCCCTCGCTCTGCTCGATCCTCCTATCATCACCATTGTCATACTAACCACCATCACATCCTGATCCTCACCACCATTAACATCATCTTCCTCATCACCATCATCACCTTTCTGCCATTTCTACTTCTTTTTCTTCCTTCATGTCTCGTTTTTTACCCACAAAGATCCTCTCTAACTTAAAATTTTCTCAATCTCTTTCTAATATCACCCTAAAAAGTTCTCAAATCAAGAATCCCCAATGTTCTCAATGAGGGGACCTAGCAAGCTCTTCATCACCAATCAAAACTCTCTATACTCTTCTCTAATCAACTCCATTATAGTCCCCATGTCTTAACCTTTCTACTTCATCTAATCCCTAACATCGAATATTAAACCGCTGCAAAGAAGAAAAGTAGACCAGGATAACTCTATTGTTAGGATTATTGGTTTAATTTAGAGTCAAAAAAGGGCATTTTTGTCATTTAGAAAACATAGAATCCCGTTTAGCAGAATATTCTCTTTTTATTCTCTAATAATGACGAAGGAGGGTGTTATTTTTCTTTTGGATGTTAGGTTTTTGGAGGGTACATAAGCAATTAGGAAGAATTGGGGGGTAATTTTCTAAATAAGGAAGATTTGAGCGGTACATATCTAAAAAATCCTAACCTAATACTTTGTTATTACTGATTTGTACTGATAGAGGCCGAAAGGAAGAAATAGGATTTGTGGTGGTGGGGAAAAGATAGAAATTAGGGAAAAGATAAGGGTTTTGGGTCTTGCATCAAGGAAAATTGCTCTCCCACTTCATACAACGCACATAAAAATTCAAAAAAAAAAAAAAAACAACTTAGGGTTTCACAACTCTCCATAAGCCATTCATTGATTCAAAATAAAATCCTAAAGTGTCTTTATAGCCAAAGGCCATGTGCGCTAGTCGTGACTTTTTCCTAATCATAAAAGAACTTATAAAAGAAATAAATAAAAGAAAGACTTCTAATCAAATTCAATCTCAGCCTTCTTTTCTCCTCTGCAAACAGGTCTTCCAATAGCTCGTTGGATCTTTATTGTCCCCATCATGTACCAATTTCATAAAATGAAAACATGCCATAAACTTTGTATCCAATGGAAAAAAAAATTTATATTTAGCCCCTCAAATAAATATAAGCAGTTAATAAACTTGTTTTAAGAATTTCCTTTATAAGGGGAATTAGCAAGTGTAGTATCTAATTGTATACTTTATATATAACATTACAAAATAAAAAACCTTGTTTATTGCCATGTGAACTCTTGTTCGTTTTGTTCTCGCAATGTTTTTTGAATCAGTTCTTAACTTGATATGCTAATAAATAAACAGGTTATGTTATTTGATTTACTGTTTATTTTCTCTATATAGGTATGACCATGGTTTTATATCTCGTAATCGGAATCAAAATCTGTCTCCAATTTTCAGTCTCAGAATCAGTCATACGGTCATTTCATATCAGTGATATCGTTCTCGAAAAATATTTTTTTTACTTTATTTTCTCTCACTCCAGAAGGAATTTTTTTCTTCATTTGGAAAATAAAAAATAGTATAAATCATATTTCCTCTTTTTCTTCTTTATTTCAATTCTTTTTTTTACTTTCCAAGAATAAAATATTAACTAAAATTTCCAAGACTCCTCTTTTACTTGCAAAAACATAAAGCTTAAATTTAGAAAAATCATTATCTAATTAGTTTATCCACTTTTTCACATAAATACTCTATGTATATATGTTTTATTTTTGCACCATCTACTGTGTTTTGTAAATTTTGCCAAAAAGTGATCGAATTCTATGACTGTTAAATTTTTTAGAGGAAAGAAAAGGAAACTACTTATAATTGTGGAGGCAAAAGATATAAATGGTAAGTAAATAATCAATTAGGCTATTGATAATAATTATAGGCTTCATTTGGAATATTACGAGTTTTTTAAATTTTAAAGAGGTAAAAGATTGTCATTTATTACCAGGAGTTAATATTTTTAAAATTTGAGGGGGCAAATATTGTATTTAAAAAGAAACATGATAGTTTACACTTAGGGTATTGAATAATAATTATAGGCTTTATTTGGAAAATGATGATTTTTCAAATTTTAACGACGTAAAGGATTGACATTTATTACTAGGAGTCAATATTTATGAAATTTGAGGGGACAAATATTGTAATCAAAAGGAAACTTGTGGAATTAAATCCATCTCTCTCTGTCTCTTGCTCTTCGCATCTCTCACTCCCCGAAACTCCCTATCTCATCTGTCGCTACCCCCAATCTCTATCTACGGTGATCTCTCCCGCGCCCTCACTCTCTCCATGATAACTCTCTTCACACCCTCCCCTCAATCAGTAACATCAACATCTGGTCGTAGCTCATTGGGAAAAAGCTATTGTGTCGTGCCACTCGTATCGGGTTCATTTAGATTTGGTATCAGCCAATATGAGGCCGATACAAGACGATATTATATTTGCATCGGCAATTCGGTACGAATATGACTGCCTCTGATTTTGTAAGTTTGATTCTGTCTCGAGATGGGCCGATTCCGATTGAATCGGTGGATATTTCAAACCATGGAATTTGACTATAATTGATCAAGGTTTATCTTTTTTAGACTAATTTGCGACACTAAAAAAGAAAAAAAAGAGAACTCAGTTGCTTTTATTTCTCATTTAGAGGCTGATTGTGTGCTTTTAATTAGATGTTTGCTTGGATTAGAAACCAAACCCCGCCATCCAGGGGGTACCCACTAGTTTGTAGAAGAGGAGAATGTTTATCAAGACAATTCATGTTTCGGATAATGAGAGGTGTAGAGAGCCTGATGAACTTGAACGAGACAAGAAAGTGAAAATCCTTACAACAAATCGGTCGATATTTCAAACCATGGAATTTGACTATAATTGATCAAGGTTTATCTTTTTTAGACTAATTTGCGACACTAAAAAAAGAAAAAGAGAACTCAGTTGCTTTTATTTCTCATTTAGAGGCTGATTGTGTGCTTTTAATTAGATGTTTGCTTGGATTAGAAACCAAACCCCCGCCATCCAGGGGGTACCCACTAGTTTGTAGAAGAGGAGAATGTTTATCAAGACAATTCATGTTTCGGATAAGAGAGGTGTAGAGAGCCTGATGAACTTGAACGAGACAAGAAAGTGAAAATCCTTACAACAAAATGGTGCCTACTGTCCAAAGTAGTTGAGGCATGGTCATTGGAGGTGATCAGGCATCTTGAAGACAAAGGATCATTCGTAGTGGGAATTTGATGGACTCAGTGCGAAAAATATCATGTCATCAGTTCAAAGCTAAATCAAGGCTAGAGAAAAGAGAAAATATCTATCATGTAGCAAGGTCAGTGTTTTAATTGTCGGATATCGGGAAAATGTCGGATGTCGTAATTGGATGTTGGATTTCAGATTTCGAAAATATTTCGGGGCCATCTAGTAAATTTCGGACGTCATGACGGATAACAAATATATATTCTAAATGTCTTAAATAATATAATCTTAAAATTCTTATCAAGGTAATACATACACAACTTATGCAAAATTACATAAATATGTTTATGATAGGTATACTTATCTTAATATTTTGCATACACTCACTAACTCATTGTAAAAATTTCTCAATTGCTCCAACTTTCAAGACCAACCAATACATTGAGTTTTTCCTAAAATGTTAGCCGATATTTTCCCAAAATGGCGACCAATATTTTGCCGAAATGTCGGCCGATATTTCAGATTTTTCCAAAATGTCGGCCGAAAATCCAAAATATCGGCCGACATTTTCCAAAACGCCATGTCAAATAAGGGTGGGGATGTCGTGACGGTGAGGGCTTGAAAACGAAATGTCGGCCGACATTTCAAAAATGTCGGCCGCATTTAAAACACTAAGCAAGGTAAATAATCATGAAAGGCAAGTTGTTAAGCATCAACGTTTAATCAACAGGCAAATTCAAGGAAAGGGCTGTATGTAACATGGTGCTAATGTCTTCGAGCCATATTTTGCTTACTCGTCCATATTTGTTTATAGTCTGCCTTATAACAAGCAAACAGTTCAAGAAGAAGAAGAGAGACAAGAGAAACAAACCTCCACAAACTTCACTCTTTCTCAATTTTCACCATAAATACATTATGTTTCAAACATTGAAACAACATACAACCTTACAAAAACCTTCTAGGTCAGATAATATATAAAATGAAAATCATTTTCTAAATGTTACATCCTTTTTTTGATCCTAACAACATATCCTCAAAGATTATTTATAATTTAAAACTTCATGTCAGCTCAGACTCTTAAAATATCTCTCTTACGAGATTCTCAGATCAAAACTTATTCTATCTTAATCTTGTATTGAACTTATTCAAGGACCCCCACAACTATTAATCAATATTTCCATTTTTAAGTCACATTTGTTTGCTTTTGTATCCTAAAGTTCATCATCTTGTTCAAACATAGATGAGGGCCCAACCCTTGTTCGAAAGGTAAGAAGTAATCATAGAAGACTTGAGAAATGTGTGGATGAACGATGATTGAACGGGAAAAGGACAATGCATGAACATCTTTATAACATGCGTGAGGATATAATTACTTACCTTTCTATTGGTGAATGTGTTGATGAAACTGCTATGGACAACCAAGAAAATATGGCCAGATGAGATTGGACAACATAAACAACCCTTTCCACAAATTTTCCTTCAGTAGAGAAGTTGATGAACCACTAATACTTAACCACATCCTTGCATTATTATTTAGCCATGCTAGTTGATAGAATGTACTTCCCTACCCGGCTTTAAATTCTGATTTTCAACCAACTCTGAACACAATACTTTTAAATCCCCCTCAATCAATGGAAATGGCATAAAGCTTACCACAATAACCAACCTTTATGTTGAAGATGCTTGATTACCTCCAATCACTATCTAAAAGGTTCTTTTAAATTACTATTTGTTAAATATAAACAATATTGCCAACCCTCACTATAATTTTAGAGTTTTTGATGCAGTGGTAAGGACTTTAAAATGATAGCAAAAGCCTAGATTTCAGTCTATAAAAGAGGACGCTCAACCTACACAGACGAGTTAGAATATAAAAAAATTACCATCAATAATCACATGAACTTCAGAGTTTCGTGCAATTCCAAGGACATTAAAACTGGTTCTTCATTGTATAGAGAGAGGGGATTAAATCGAAACATCTAGATGAATGATGTCGATGTCCAGATTGATAGACAAGAATGAATCCATGATGAAGACTATAAGTGGTAATTGCACACTTGATTTGTTCATTTAATGGAAGTGGAGGCAATAGAAGTGAAGGATGGTTGAAATGTTGGTGTAAATTCCTACCATGGAAATTTCTTACGATTTCCCTAAAGGTGTTTCTCTCATGGGGTTGCGCTCTTGAGGTTGCCTATTGTGGTGGAGATTTCCGCCATGAGCAATCGGACGGTCGATCCACACCACAAGCAAGATTGAAGAGTAGGTGTGTGTGAGAGGGACAAGATTTATGCACAGCACAAAGAGGAAAGACACTATATTTTTACGTGGAAACCCTTAATAGGAAAAAACTAAGAGGAAGAGGAGAGGAATTCACTATAATTCGCAGGTTATAGGAATTTCAGGAATTATTTACCAAAGTCTCAGCGATGGGCTTAATTGAGAGAGGAAGATTTAGTCCTCCTCGAGAAGGTGCATTTATGCCTGACTGATCATTTTGCCTGATAGCGGATGGTATGGGTGTGATCCTCATAACTCCATAATATTCAAGTGTTGATTTATTATAACAGTCGTGATTACTGATGATTGATTGTTGGCAGTGCATGCACGAAAATTCGCCTCTGTTGATAGGTACCCAGGCTGGAGGGCGTGACATGTTATGAACATAAGGAAAGATTAGGATACATAACTATTGGCGGAGATCAGGGTTGATTTGTTGCCATGATTGCCTTATGTGGATCGAAGTCTGCAGAAAGGAGAGAACTCTGGGATGACTTAGGGCATCGGAGCTATTGGATGTGGATGCATCTTCAGGGCGAAAAGTGACATCTTTGTGGACTAAACTGGCTCCGGAAAGATATAGAGTGGTCGAGTCTCCTCGTTACTTGGACACATGGTGTGATCTTGTGTGGGTAAATTTTTGACCACTAAACCTATCTTCCCTTCAAGGTCATCATACTTTATGTATCACAGACCCTCTATTATAAATTTTTACGAGTTGAATTTAATGATTCATGAACACTTCTAAAATGTATCCTCAATTTCATAATTTAAAATTTAATTCCTAACACTTCTAAGACATCTCTTTAACACATGTTCTACATTCTCAAATACTTTTTGCGAACATTACATGATCGGGATTTTATTTTCCGTCACTTACATATTAAAGACTAGAAAAAGATGTCAAAATATTGATTTCTATCAAACTATATAAGTTGAGTTATGCATTGGTACAAGGCTGAGATGTATGTTCTAAGGAAAGTAGTTCTGTAGAAAGTTAAAAAAAGGCATGTTCCCTGTGCAAAGTCATAGGAATGTATGATGTATCATATGTTAATCATTAGCATATATGTAAGTATTATATGTTGCATAAATAGAAATGTGTGTGAGCACAAAAAATATCTATCTATTTATAATATATTCACTCTCTTTTTACCATATATGAAATTTGTGCTGGAAATTTGAAAGCATGACAACTAAGATACACAATAAATAAAAGAAAAAAAATGAGATTTCAGAACAAGGACTAATCAATTCACAGAACAAGCCGGTTCACAGCGATCCCCCAGTGGTGCACCCGATTCGCAGAGATCTAACTTGGAGATACAACAATAAAACTTGCTTGTGTGGCATCTCGCTCGCAAGAAAAAGACTAAACAAAAAAATTAATATTAAAGAATAAAAAATATTTAATAAATGAGTGGCAAAACCAAGCTCAATGAGGGCACACCCTTGAGGTCAAAATCGTGGATTTACACACCCTGGACGGATACACGTGTATAGGGGAGGAACAAAAATTTTGCTTAGAGGGAGGTCTAGTATTTTGTATAACAATAAAATAATAAAAATTAAAAATAATAAAATTAAAATTGTTTGAAAGATATTATAATTGCATTAAATAATTTTATTCACCTAGTTTCTTACAAAATTTTATTTTTGGCCCACTTAATCATAGTTTTGATAAATAATAAATTCAAATTTCATAATAAATTCAAATTTCATAAAACTATTCATAAAAATGCAAGCATATAAAAGAAAAAATAAATAAAAGTAATTATTCTAAATTAATCTTAACAAAAGTTTTTAAACAAATTTGAAAAAATTAGCAATTTTTTAATCAAAGCAACCAAAATCTAATGAATATCAAAATACAAAGATGGAAAAGGAAAAAATATTATAACCTTCTAATTATAAAGAAAGAGAAGATTTATTTCTTATCTCGAGATCATACGAAGCTATCTTTATTTCATTTGGTGACTTTGGCATTTGGAAATGAATCAACTAGGATTTGAAGTTCTTGTGAATCTAACATTTTTACTGAAAAAGAAGGGAACCAAAGAGAGAAATTTTGTGGTTTACTTTGTTTTTCTTATTTTTCCTCTAATCTTGAGGTTTGGTTTTGGTTGATTGAGTTTAACTTGTTATTATGTTTTCTTTTATTTTTTTTATACGTATATTGTTTAATTTTGCTTTCAATAAGATTTGAATATTTGGTAGAGTTTTCAGATAAGAATATTTAATAGAATTACTGATTAAATTATAAGATATGTCTAATTTGAATTTTAGACTTAAACTGATTTCAAATAAATTTAAGTTTATTTTAGACCAACAGTTCTTATTACTTAAGCACATGATATATTAGTTGCACAAAAGATAAGAGAAACAAACAATAGAGTAAAATATTAAAATAGAACTTCTAATTCAATAGCATGATATAACATGATAGATATTATTTAAACTAATTTTAATTAGATTTAACTTTTTGTTGGGCCCACTGTTCCTAATATTTAGGATTATGATGATGCAGACATCCAGTTGCACCCTTAACGCGTATATCAGCGTAGGAAGAGATGCCTCACATCATGTGGTTCGATTAGTTGATTATGATTGAGTCTCGATGTAGTCTTTCATTTTCTCTAAGTTAAATTTTCTTTTATTTAGTAGTCTTTTACTCCCATATTGGTATAGAACCTTCTTTTATTTTTGTAAAGCCTATTTGAAGGCCCCTTCTTTAGTTAATAAACCTAATACAAAATTATTATTGACTAAACAATTGTGAGTGATTCTCTACACTCAAAATTTCTTTCAGGCGTGTAAAACCCTAAAGAACCCAAGTTTAGGAGGGTGAACTCCTAACTAGCCATATCCCACTACCATCCACCACTCTCACCATCTCCTCCTCCTCTCCCACTCTCGCGCCACTGCACCCTACTCGACGCCACCTTCTCATCCTCCTCTCCCACCCTCGTGTCGTCGTCGTCTCCTCTTAGCGTCTGTCGCCTTCTCTTTCCTCCCCGCGCCTGCAACCTCCGCCACCCCTCTCCTCTCCGCGCTTGTCGCCTCCCCTCTCCTCCCCGCGCCTGCAACCTCCACCACCAACCTCCGCCTCCCCTCTCCTCCCTACGCCTGCCGCCTCCCTTCTCCTCCATGCACTGCAACTGCCTCAACCTCTGCGTCCCATTTCCTCCCCTTAATGTCGGCCTCCCTTCGCCGCCAACTACTACCTCTCCTCTCCTCAACTGCAACGGCACCTGCCGTTGGCCCTTCACCCTCTCCTTTCTCTAATTTTTACGCCTCCACCACAACCCCACTTCTTTAATCCATTGATCCTATTCCACAAAATCCTAAATCTATATTATTTGAGTAATTAATGGAGTCATGACAGATTTGGATGTAGATCATGGTATTGTTAAAGACAACCAAGGGTTCTTGAACATTGAAGCATCATTCTTGGACTTCTAATTTAATTTCAGAGAAGACCATTGAAGAGTGTGAATCGGATCACATCCATTGTTGCTGAGGAATCCATTATTGCTGAGGACTTCGTTAAGGGATCAATGATTTGTAGGACCGATTTCATCCAAAAAGGTCTGTGCACCCAGTTTGCAGGTCCTTCAGCTTCTTGCACTACCATCGCAGGATAAAGACACTGAGGTCAAACATGATCCTCACTTAGTTTTCCTGATCACAATCATTTATTTATAGAGTCTTGATAATTAATCTCTAAGATTTTATCTTATTGCTGTCCACATATTTCTGAGGTTATGTGCATCTATAACTTGTGATTCATTACTTTTAATATTGATTGTAGAAGTTTTTTTTTTTTTTGCATAATGCAGCTATTATCTTTAATTTATTCATGATTAAAATTGCTTAATCTGCATATGCTTCTTCTTGTTAATTCTATCCGCTTTAATTTTTTTTACTTGAAGATCGTAACTATTGGTGAAGTGTAATTTTGGTAGTTTTATTAGTTCTATCACAAATACACGTTTCACATCACATGAGATATTATTTGCTCAAAAATAAGGGGAAAGAACATTTTCAGGCAATGTTTTCTCTACCGACACGAATATTTTCGTTTGTTTTTCTTCCATGTTCCTCTTGAGTGAAGTAGGACAAAACTTTAAATCAGCACAAAAAGAAATGCTGACTCGTTGGGGCTATCGTGTAAGTTCACCTAGAGGGGGGGTGAATAGGTGATGGCTAATCTAATGGTCACTTAATGCCAAATAATGCGGAAGTATAAACTATTATGACCTAAACTAATCTCTTACACTAAACACCACGTATAACACAAGAGTGTTGCCGAATTCCCCGTGAAGGGCTCTGGACAAACTCCTCTAGATTCCCCTTGATAAGGGTTGAGGTGCCGCGTTGGCTCTCTTGGTTAAATACAAGTGTTAGCAAACAATCCCAAGCAAGTATAACAATTAAGCACACAATATATCAAGCATGTAAAGATAAGACAAGTAATAGCATGCAAGATATAAACAAGAGACAAAGAGAGAGAGAGAGAGAGTGAGCAATCGCAAACACAAAGGATTTGTTTCGAGGTTCGAGCACACTTGCTCTACATTCCCGCCTTCGACACACGAAGGATTTCCACTATACTCGATCCCAATGGATCACCCGGTGCCGCAACACCTACAAGCTCTCGGACTCCCTAGTCCGTACACACCGCAAGCCCACCGCCTCGCCGAGGCCGCACCTCAAACAAAGAGTTCACAACCGAACTCTAAAGCACCACGAGCACACTTGCCCGTTTCCTCAAAGAACAAGAAAAGATCTCTTGGTGATCTAAACACTTTGATCACCAATAAAAACTCTCACTACAACACTCCTATAAGATGAATAGCTCAATGGATGCTCAAGTGTTGGTGTGAGAAAAAACAAGGATGAGAAAGGTGGAGGAAAACTCAAAGAATCACTTTAAAACACTCTTGATAAAATCTTCCCTTTAGATAGGAAATATTTGCTTTCAAATATGTGGAGAAAACTCTTTTAAACAGATAAGAAAAACTGGCCCAAAGCTCTCCTAAAATCTTATGGCAAAACAATGACCAAACCCCCAAATTTATAGGTTAAGAAAAAACTAGCCGTTGGGGTCTGTCAGGCCTGCCGGTCGACCGGCCGGTCGACCGCCAACGGTCAAAAATCTGACCGTTGGAGCCTCCGGTCGACCGCCCGGCCGACCGAAATAAACAGAGAGCACTGCTCTCAGTTCCGGTCGACTGGGTCGGTTGACGGCCATCTGCCAGGTCAAGGTGTGCACGTCGGTCGACCGAGCCGGTCGACCGACTTCAGCCATAGTCGACTTGGTAGGTCGACTAGTCGACTTAGCTGAAGCCTGGAACAGAAAATCTGGGATTAAAAACTTGGTCTTTTTGGCTCACTTAAAATCCCATAAAATACTGAAAAATCTATAAAAATAGTTTTACCAATATACTATGATAAACAAACATGCTTGCACAAAATCAAGGCATGTTACAAATGATTTGGATTATTTTTGTAACTTGGAAATATTGGCTCAATTGAAAACTAGTATTTTTCTAAAACTTGTTTTCCAAACTTCTTCATGATACAAAAACAAGATATTTTGAATTCATTAAAGCATAGTGTGTATGGATATAATCCACTACACAATTAAGATGAAATATCTATGTTTTGGCATTAAGCTCTAAATATGGTTTTGGATAAAAGACATGCATATAAGAAATTCCAAAAACCAAAAAGTATTTTTCCAAAATGAAAGTCTTTTCTAAATCTGAAATTTTTTTTATGAAAAGACAACTAAATCAAGAGTGTGTGTGTGATATATACTTGAGCAATCCACCAACTACTCTATCCTTTACATTTTAACTAAAAGCAAAAATCTTATACCTAGACACAAGTCTTCATCTTCTTGAAGTCTTTACTTGAAGCCTTCTCATCTTCTTGACTTGGTCCAAAACACCGTGCTAGTTCCAAACCTTGACTTCAAATCCTTTGTTGAAGCTATGCACCTACTAAGATCTTGATAACAAATCTGTCACTAATTAAACACAAGATCATTAGTACTATAACTACATGAGTTGATCATCATCAAAACTAGAGTGATGGGCCTTTGGGCCAACAATCTCCCCCTTTTTGATGATGACAAAACTCATGAAGTTATATATGCATGGATTAAAGTAAAGCTTCAAAGAAGCTCCCCCTTAACTCATGCATACCACATAAACAAATAAATATGCAATGAGGCACATAAACATGTATGCAAATGTAGGAGTAAACATGCTAATCAAGCATAAAACAAAATCACAAAATCTTTTTCTCCTCTTTGCACAACAAAACATATATGCATAAACATAGATCCTTTAACCAAAAACATGCATATATCTCAAATACTTCTCCCCCTTTTTGTCCATCATCAACAAAGGGGTTAAAGTAAAAACAAAATCATCAAATTTTCTCCCCTTTTTGTCATAAACAAAGAAACCAATAAAGGGGTCAAATCAAACATATCAATAAAAGGTTATATGCGACATACATTCATGAAGAGAAAGACGGTTAAGTAACTTCCCTACACATATACATTACATGAAAGAGGGATGACAAGCCCTAATTCACATAACGTATAATATGTAATGCATAAGAGGAGATGTGAAGCTCCCCCTACACACGTGTACCACATAAAGAAGAGTTTGTCAAGCTCCTCAATATACAATACACTCAACATGAATCTATATGTAGAAGAGATGTTAAGCTCTCCTTGCATATAGGCAATACAAATCAAAAAAAAATTTGAATTTTTCTTATAAAACAAAATTTTTAATTTTCTCAATAAAACAAATCTTGAGAATTTTTCTTATAATATTTATTTTCTTATCATAAACAACTTTGTGCTTTAAACATGTAAAACAATTTGAACTCAAGCACAAATAACTCATATATATGTATGAAAAATGAGTATACTAAATGAAATTGATACATACATCTATGGGAAAACAAAATATGAGTATATACAAAAGAAGTTCATATTGATACCAATTGAAAATATCCAATGATACCAATAGAAAAATAAGCTTAAGTGTATACATCATATAATCTACCACATGAAGAACTCGAACTAGTTAAATGAAAATGTTTGAAAACTAGTATGGAATCCTTCAATCAAGGAATAACATAAAAATATTTTTCATGAAATATGTGTAAATCACATGAAAATGGCAATGAAGCTCAATATTCCTTTAAATAAGACAATGTGAAAATTATCATAAATTTTGAAAACATAAACATCACCACAAATTTTTTATAAAAAATATATTTCAACGTATATGTCTGTTTTGACAACACAAGAAGTATACATACATATCCCTAAATACAATTGAGTCCATATATATAGATTTGCATGAAAGGCAAATGACTCAAGAGGTATACATGTATATCTTAAAGTTTGGCAAAATAAACATATACATGAAATAAAAGCACATGATCATAACACAAATCCAAAATGAGAATACAAGTTTAAAAATGTAAGGATCATCAAAGCTAGGCTATACTAGCACACCAAATAGGCACAAATAAGCAATCAAACCCAACATATATAGATTTATTTGTGACCCACAATATGTACAAGTATAAATCCTAGTGTTGACAAAAACTAACACTTAAACTTATATTCAATTCATGAAGCATCAAATCTTGAGAATACAAAAGAATTTATCCAATGGATTAAAAATAGGATCATGTGTATAACTTATAGACTAATTGAAGAATAAATAACTAGTATAAAATAGTTTTTGAACAACTAGTTAAAGATCCTTCAAATACATCAAATCATATGTTCTTCATAAAGCATAACTAAATACATAAAGATTTAATCACTCATGGTCTATAAAGCTCAAAATGATCATGAAACTAAGTCATGAATTAATAAATGAAGATGTGAGTGTTAAAAGATCATGTAAATAGCATTTTTATGAAAATAGTCATTTAAGCTCAAAAAGATCATAAGTCACATTTTAAAAAAAAAATTTCATTAAAACACTAATCTTCATGGTATATGTATGATTTATCCAAAACTAACAATACACATACATATCCCAAACATAAAAGAGTCTATTAATAATGTTTGCATGAAGGCAAGAGACTCACGGGTAAACATGTATATTTATTAGATTTGAGTTAATAATACATATACATGAAGTAAAGCATAAAAATTGGCAAAGCGTGTATAAATGAGAATCATCAAAACTAGTCTATACATATGCATATAGTGGGTACAAATGAGCATGAAGTGCAATCATATATAAAACAAATGTAGCTCACTATTTGTACATGTATAATACAAGTTTTGATAAAAACTATATCTAAGCATGTTATCACCACATGAAGCACAAAACAAATGAAAACATGAACATGCTCAAAATATTATGAATGAACAAGTATGAACATAAATAAAATGAGAGTTTAGAGACTGTTACCAACTCCAAAACTCCAATCATGGTGGTCATCCCACCAAAATCTCCTTGATAGTGATGCATCAAATGTGTGTCCATCAAGTCCATTTGCATCCACCATCAAGGCACCAAATCTCTCACGTCTTGAGAGATCCCTCACCTATATCAAAAACATAGGGTGGGGGTTTTGGTACCCATATTTTCTTGGGTCCTTTAGGGTTAGTCTTGTAAGGAACCCAAAAAATTTTATTATTAGAAAAATTAAAATGATGCAACTTGTCGTAACAAAATTTTGCTAAATGGCCTTTGTGGCCACAATGTGTACATGTGTACACCTTAGGATGCTTATGTAAATGTTTGTGATCGTGTTGTGCAACATAAGCAAATGCATGATTATGATGTGCATGAACATGTGGAGCTTGTTTCTTTGAGAATATTGACTCCAACCTAGTATGGTTAAATGCACAAGAGTTCAAAGTTGAACTCAAACAATCCATTTTATTTTTCAAAACTTTAATCTCATTAGTGGTGGCATGTAAAGCATGATGAGATATAAAATCATTTTTCTTTTTCTTTTTCGAAACAAATTCTTTTTCTTTTTCACAAATCTTTCTTTTTAAGGAATTATTTTCTTGAAAGATAACTTCCTTTTATTTTTCCACCAAATCAATTTTATTTTTCAAACTTGTGTTTCCTTCACAAAGATCATTCAATTTTGAAAATAAGGAAACATTCTTATTTTTCAAATCTTCCTTTTCTTTTTCTAAGCATGCAATCTTGTTTCTAAATGAATCTTGTTCTATATGCATGCAATCAAATTTCTTTTTCAAATTTTTATTCTCTTTTTTAATCATGTCATATTTCTCAAGAAGTAGTTGACAAAATGAAGTAAGCTCATCATATGACATGTCCTCATCATCTAACTCGGATTCGGTATTTACCTCAAGGGGGTTATCCCCTTGGACCATATAGCACTTGTTGGAGACATCACTTCCAACATCCGAGTCACTCCCTGCATAGTATTGATCATTTTCGCCAAGGGAGAGGAGGGTGTTCCAAACTACAAAAGCCAAATCAAGATTAGCAACCCTAGATAAATAATCATCATTTAGGGTAGATCTTAAAGCATGTAGGGCTTTTGCATTAGCCTCAATATTCTTACCATTTAAACAATATGCATTATTAGTTGTGGCAAGAAAGACATGAATGCTTAGGGCTTTGAGGTACAAGGACATCTTAACCTTCCAAATTTGGATGTTAAGAATGTCAAACATGGGTGGTGACATGAAGTCCATGGTGTGTGTACAAAAATAATGTGATTAGCCAAAAATGAGGATCTTTAACTCTAGGTTGTAAGACACAAATCAGAGTACCAAGCTCTGATACCAATTGTAAGTTCACCTAGAGGGGGGGTGAATAGGTGATGACTAATCTAATGGTCACTTAATGCCAAATAATGCGGAAGTATAAACTATTATGACCTAAACTAATCTCTTACACTAAACACCACGTATAACACAAGAGTGTTGTCGAATTCCCCGTGAAGGGCTCTGGACAAACTCCTCTAGATTCCCCTTGATAAGGGTTGAGGTGCCGCGTTGGCCTCTCTTGGTTAAATACAAGTGTTAGCAAACAATCCCAAGCAAGTATAACAATTAAGCACACAATATATCAAGCATGTAAAGATAAGACAAGTAATAGCATGCAAGATATAAACAAGAGACAAAGAGAGTGAGCAATCGCAAACACAAAGGATTTGTTTCGAGGTTTGAGCACACTTGCTCTACATCCCCGCCTTCGACACACGAAGGATTTCCACTATGCTCGATCCCAATGGATCACCCGGTGCCGTAACACCTACAAGCTCTCGGACTCCCTAGTCCGTACACACCGCAAGCCCACCGGCTCGCCGAGGCCGCACCTCAAACAAAGAGTTCACAACCGAACTCTAAACCACCACGAGCACACTTGCCCGTTTCCTCAAAGAACAAGAAAAGATCTCTTGGTGATCTAAACACTTTGATCACCAATAAAAACTCTCACTACAACACTCCTATAAGATGAATAGCTCAATGGATGCTCAAGTGTTGGTGTGAGAAAAAACAAGGATGAGAAAGGTGGAGGAAAACTCAAAGAATCACTTTAAAACACTCTTGATAAAATCTTCCCTTTAGATAGGAAATATTTGCTCTCAAATATGTGGAGAAAACTCTTTTAAACAGATAAGAAAAACTGGCCCAAAGCTCTCCTAAAATCTTATGGCAAAACAATGACCAAACCCCCAAATTTATAGGCTAAGAAAAACTAGCCGTTGGGGTCTGTCAGGCCTGCCGGTCGACCGGCCGGCCGGTCGACCGCCAACGGTCAAAAATCTGACCGTTGGAGCCTCCGGTCGGCCGCCCGGCCGACCGAAATAAACAGAGAGCACTGCTCTCAGTTCCGGTCGACTGGATCGGTCGACCGGCCATCTGCCAGGTCAAGGCGTGCACGTCTATGCACGTCGGTCGACCGAGCCGGTCGACCGACTTCAGCCCTAGTCGACTTGGTAGGTCGACTAGTCGACTTGGCTGAAGCCTGGAACAAAAAATCTGGGATTAAAAACTTGGTCTTTCTGGCTCACTTAAAATCCCATAAAATATTGAAAAATCTACAAAAATAGTTTTACCAATATACTATGATAAACAAACATGCTTGTACAAAATCAAGGCATGTTACAAATGATTTGGACTATTTTTGTAACTTGAAAATATTGGCTCAATTGAAAATTAGTATTTTTCTAAAACTTGTTTTCCAAACTTCTTCATGATACAAAAACAAGATATTTTGAATTCATTAAAGCATAGTGTGTATGGATATGATCCACTACACAATTAAGATGAAATATCTATATTTTGGCATTAAGCTCTAAATATGATTTTGGATAAAAGACATGCATATAAGAAATTCCAAAAACCAAAAAGTATTTTTCTAAAATGAAAGTCTTTTCTAAATCTGAAAATTCTTTTATGAAAAAACAACTAAATCAAGAGTGTGTGTGTGATATATACTTAAGCAATCCACCAACTACTCTATCCTTTACATTTTAACTAAAAGCAAAAATTTTATATATAGACACAAGTCTTTATCTTCTTGAAGTCTTCACTTGAAGCCTTCTCATCTTTTTGACTTGGTCCAAAACACCGTGCTAGCTCCAAACCTTGACTTCAAATCCTTTGTTGAAGCTATGCACCTACTAAGATCTTGATAACAAATCTGTCACTAATTAAACACAAGATCATTAGTACTATAACTACATGAGTTGATCATCATCAAAACTAGAGTGATGGACCTTTGGGCCAACATATCGCCCCTACCCGCCCGCCCTGGGTCCGCCTTGTTGGAGTTGTGAAGTCTGATTGCCGACCTTAACAGAGGACAACCCTCGGAGAAATACCACGCTGGAAAAACTGCGAGGCCCAGTTGCAGTGGATGATAGAAGGACAGGAAGTCCATCCTCGGTGACTCAGAGGCGAGGCCTCGGGAAGAGTCTCTCGAGGACTGGACCATCTTATTAACTCCCCGAGTAAAGGCGTATTACAGGCGAGAGTGGTCAGGCTTGGAGTTTCAAATGCTGGCATGTTCAAGTGCTCGGAGGATCACTCGGAGTCTCGGGAGGAGCACTCCGAGCGACAAAGCAGAGGAACATCTGTGAGGCACAGTGAGACGCAGCGAATGCGGTCTAGCCTGGAAGCTTCGCGAAATAAGAAACTAAGTCACATGTCAAAAGCAGTTTAGGATGTACAATTTGTAACCCTAGTTCTCTCTATAAAATAAGATGCGCATTAATTAAATTTGGTGAAAAAGCGGTGAGAACTATTGTAAAAAGTGATTGTGAGGTTTTCTTTTTCTCCCTGTAATCTCTCAATAATAGTGAATTTGCAAGCGACTCCGTGAATTTTTTCCTATTTGGGTTTTTCAAGTAATTTTTGGTGTTCCATGTGTATTGTCTTGTGATAGATATGTGATCTTGTACATCATTTCTGATCTGATATGTTCTTATTTGTCGCCATCGTGAAAGCCCTTGCCCCCAACAACTGGTATCAGAGCATTAGTTTGAGATGGCTGATGAAAAAAGATCAGAGTCGAAAGATTAAATGGCGTAAACTTCGAGTTTTAGAAGATGCAGATCGAAGATTACCTATACCAGAAAGATCTCTATCTTCCTCTCGGCGGAAAGACCCATAAGCCAAAGAGATATCCGATGGCGAGTGGGAGATTCTAGATCGAAAAACCCTAGGGCGATCTAACTGCCCAAGCATCGACGGTTGCCTTCAATGTCTCTAGGGAAAAGATAACCAAAGACTTGATGGCGACGCTATCGAAGATGTACAAGAAACCATCAGCGTCAAACAAGGTATTCTTGATGAAGAAATTGTCCAACCTAAAGATGGCAGATAGCAGAAGCGTTGCTGGGCATCTCAACGAATTCAACATGCTAACGAGCCAGTTGAAATCGGTTAAGATCAATTTCGAAGACGAAATCAGAGCATTGGTTCTGTTGTCCAGTCTGTCGAAGGCCTAGAACGGTCTCATGATAGCGGTGAGCAATTCCTGTGGGATAGGAACCTTGAACTTCGATGATATGGTCGGTGTTCTTAGCGAAGAGACATGCAGAAAGTCTTCAGGGTCAACTGAGACATCAGGGAGTGCCCTGCTTATCGATCGGAGAGGGTGATCTGGAAATAGAAATAAGAAAAAGAATAGGAGGTCGAAATCCAAATCGACGAGAGGTACATCCAAGTCAAGGGGTGCGAGATATTGACGGTGTGGTGAGATGGGGCATATTCAGAAGGACTACAAGCAGAAGGATGGAGAAGGTAAAGACAAGGAGAAAGATTCCGCGTATATCACGAAAAGTGATAGATCTGACGTCTTGATTCCATCCTTAGCTGAGTCCAGCGAGTCATAGATTATTGACTCCAATGTCTCTTTTCACGCCACTTTCCGACAAGATATATTTCAAAACTATGTGAAAGGTGAACTTGAGAGATGATAAACCATGTGACATTATCAGGAAAGGTGATACGGTGGTTAGCCTCTCTAATGACTCGACACTGAAGTTAAGAAACATCAGACATGTACTGAAGCTGAAAAGAAAGCTAATCTCTATCGGACAACTTGCGAATGGAGGGATGAAGACCACCTACGATGGTGATGTATGCAAGATCACCATAGGCGCTATGGTGATGACCCACAGAAAGAAGGAAGGTACTCTCTACATGAGTCGGGTTCGGGGCATCAATTTCAGTTGCTTTATTCGAAGCGGATGCCAGGGTGTGGCATTGGATACTTGAGCATATGAGAGAGAAGCAATGTTCTAAATGTCGGATGCCGGCCTAATATCGGAAGGCAAAATGTAAACTCAGATTACAGATTTCGGGGAATTTCGGGATATTTACCCAATTTCGATGTCAATTTCAGAGGTCATATACATTATATAGTATGGTCTTAAATGTCATAAATATCCTAAAATATCACATTTATGATATATATATAAAGGCATGAAATCAATATATATGTAAACCATATTGTTTCGGATATACTTACCTGAACAACTTGCATTTAAGGTACGATTATGAATGAAAACTTCAAGTAGTAGCCAACCTACAAAATATAAACAATGAACATAGAATCAATATTCAAGCTAATATACAGAAAAGATTAAAACTATCTAAATAAATAATAAGAAACAATACTTTAAAAAAAAATAAACAATAGAAAGCATAATTCTAAGAAAGATCAAGTCAATGTTTCCACTTTCCAATAGTTCAAAGTTCAAACAACACAGTTACACATCAAATATAGTTCTTAAACACATTTCAAATGAAGCTCAAAGCAATAAATTTTCATAAGGTGAAAATGACTCAGGTGATATCTCCTTCTCAATCCTCCGAAAACTCCGGCTCCGAGTCCTCTGAACTGATCACATCATTACTTGTTAAATTAAGCTCCACCTCATGGCTCTCATCCTCTGATGATGACTCCGAACTGGATGATTCCATGTCTTCTTCGTGTTCATTAACAAATGGCCCCCGCTTTTTGCTTCTCTCTTAAAAGTCCTTAACTTTGTTCTTGAACTCTTTCTTCTCTTTATAGTAGCTCCCGAGAATTTTCTAACTTGCCTCCATGTTAATCCTTCTCGGGAAAGACTTCATCATCGCTTTCTGAAGCGGGAGCTCCATTTGTTTTTGGAGGCACCAACCAATCGGTGACTCTTTCCTCATCATCAGTAGCTGCCAATGGATCTATATTAATCGATGATGTTTTGCTCTTAATTTTTGCATTGAACTTGGTGAAGACTAAGTTATACAATTTCTCGTGACTTAGTCTATTCCTCTTTTTGTATGAACCTAGAAAAGAAAATCATTAAACAAATTAAAGAATGCACACATATTTAGAATTCCAAAAGAAATTCTATTAGTCCAAAAAATGATAGTTTTTATAATTATACAGTCTCAAAGGTGCTCCAATTTCTCTCACACCCGGACGAGCCAGTTGTCAAGTCACATCCGGACGAGCTGGTTGTCAAGTTCAAGACTCTCATTGTCATTTCTCTCAACTCGGGAACATCAATCTCATGCATCATCCACCAATTAGCTAATCAATTGAATGTTATAGAAAAGTAATCAACAAATTGAGTTTTATAATTTTTTCATTAAAGTTAATAACAAATATATCAAGCAATGTACCTGGATTAAGGTTAGGATTTTCTGCTCCTTTTTTTACCCAATCTCTCTCAAAAGAGCCTTTTTGATATTGATACAAAGCCAACTGGTCAGTTATCTTGTTGAGAGTTTCGTGCTTTTCTGGGTAAAATCTATGCATGACCTCAACAAGCCCATCCATAAAGATGCCGGCCTTTTCAATCTCCATCTTCTTCTTGTAAAAAGTGTAAGGGTTCAAGTAGTGTCCCGCTCTATGCAAAGACCCCTTAAGCTTATCCTCCCATCTTTTGTCAATGATATTCCATATAGAAATATATTCTTCTCTTTTGAGTCGAGGTTTTTTTAAATTCTTCCTTTGCTCTTTCCAAGTCATTATAAAGAAACCCATAGATGGTTTATCACCATTAACTCGTCAAAGAACTTTCACTAGTGGTGAAAAAAGTTTAAGTGCAAGATTCACATTGTCCCAAAATCTATTGAAACCAATAATATCAACAACCTACGAATATAAATAATAAATTGGTCAACAATCAAGATAAAATAATTTCTAATTATTATTCAAGAACTAGAAAATTTATAAATTATACCTTCTTCCCTATATTCTTTTCGGAAAGAGGATGATGCAACCATCTTTCACATGTAAACATTTCCTTCAATTCTTTTCTTTTCATCCTCATAGAATTTAAGGAGAGTAATGCAATGACAAACCTAGTAGCCCCAAGCCTTAGAAGATCTCCCTTTGTGATATCTCTCATCAAGCTAAGGGTGATTGTGTGGGTATAAATGAAAACTGACATGGACCTCCCATTCACGATAGCATTACGAATAGGTTTGATCTTGGCAATGTCCCCTAACATTAAATTCACTGTGTGCAACACAAGAAGTCCAAAAAATGCTAGGTCTCTTCAATTACATAATATTTATGTTGTTTGATGCATTATCAGTCACAATTTGAACCATATTTTCTGGCCCTACATATCTAATTGATTTATCAACAAATTGAAAGATGTAGTTTGCATCAAGTTTTTCTGGTGAAGCATCCTCTGAATGTAAGAAGGCTGTTCCTACTGGACAGTGGGCAACGATTTTCATCAAACTCCTATTCTTTCGATCTAACCAAGCGTCAGTCATTAGTGTGCAAACACTAACAATACAACTCTCTTTGAACGATTTGAGATTGTCCTGTGTCTCCTCCAGCTCTCTTTCGAGAACAGTCTCGCTAAGCTCATAAGGTGAGGGGGCCTTTAATATTTCACCAAATCTTCCAATAGCTATCAATATTTGCTAGAATGAGGAAAAGTAGCGGTATTGAAGGGAATCGCAGCTTCATAAAACATTTACCAATGTATCTAATAGTGTCTTCTTTTCTCTTCTTTCTTTGCTTGGAGTCCATTATCGTTTGCTTAGTTTTAACGAACCCTGCCGTCAACTCTTCTGGAGTTTGTGAGTAAATTTATCCATCGGTCCTTTTGCTTTAATGGAGACGGATCCGAATTTGGTCTTTTGAGATTAACAATCATTTGGATCCTGATAATCATATTCATCCTCCCCAATGCGCACGTCATCAGCTAGAGCTTGAAAACTGCAGCCTTAGCTTGCTTTTGTGCATCGATTTCCTTCAACAGTTCGAGCATCTTCATCTTCACATTATCGGGCACTTTCAAATATGGTGCACAATTACCTTGCCGTCCCATAAGATATTTCAAACGGCTTACTCCCCCTGACATAAATTTGTTTCAATATTTGCAACGTAATTGTTGTGTACTGATACCAACACTTATCGCATGGTCCCAACATGGATCTTCAATTTAGACCCGCCTGTGACAGATGGTGCTTCACTAGATACTGCGGAAGAAGACATTTTGATTTGCACTTCCTACCTTCAAAAAGAACACTAAATACAATTAAACAACCAAAAATGAATAAGATAATAAAAAATGCTTACTTCAAACCTTTTAAATTAATTCTAAGTTATGGTGGGTAGATGGTGGTGTATACTATTTTAATATTCTTATCTTATTTATTTATCGCTCTCTGATATTTCTCTTACTTTACACTTCTAAAATTAACTTTTCTAATTTTTTTTATTCAGGTATTGCCACATTGGACAGGTGCACGTGGATGATATTATATTGATGAAGCCAAGCAAATAATAAAGTTTTTGATGAAACCAAGCCAAGCAAATAACAATGATTACTAATTGTATTTTTTTTATTTTTTTATTTATGTAAATATGTGTTATTGCATCTTATAAATTTTATTTTTTTTTATTTATGTAAATATGTGTTATTTTTATTTATGTAACAATGATAACAGTCTATTGCATACATTTTAACAATAATGTAAATGCTAGATTGTTAATCAAGTTTTAATCAAAAATTTTTTTTTTTTGGCTAGATTGTAAATGCTAGATTGCAAATAACAATGACTACTGCTTTCACAGTCACTACAGAGTCGCAGCTGCACTTTTTTCTCTCTCTCACCCTCCTACTCTCCCTCTCTGCTCTCACTCTCGCTGTGCTCTCCCTCTCTCACTCGCTGCTCTCTCTCGATTTCTCTCTCGCTCTCTGCTTCCTCTCTCTCGACTTCTCTCGCGCTCTCTGATCCGATCAAAGACTGAGAGAAATCGAGAGAGAGGGAGAGAGTAGCGAGTGAGAGAGAGCAGAGAGCGAGAGAGAAAGAGAGCAGCGAGTGGCATAGAGAATAGAGAGTGAGAGTAGCGAGAGTGAGCAGAGAGGGAGAGTAGGAGGGTGAGAGAGAGAGCATCTGCACAGAGAGGGAGAGAGAGAAGAAGACAGCATATAGCAACTAAATGAAAAAAAATCAAATTGTGATCGATTGAAAGAGAGGTACCTTAGGCTTAGAGGCTTCGATGAAGGTTGTTGCTGCCGAAGAAAGTTGCGGCGACTGTGGCTGGTCTTCATCTTCTAGGCCTCTAGCAGTGGCGGCAGGACTCAGGCAGAGGGGAAGAGATAAAGCGCGATCGAGAGAAATAAGGGGAGGAAACCTAGGGCAGTTTATTTGGGTTTAATGGGCCTCGGGTGGGGATTTGGATGCTTTGACCCGACACAAAAGAAGGGAAAAAAACCCCTCTTAATATCGGCCGACACAGTGTCGGCCGATATTTTGAAATCGGCCAAAATGTCGGCCGATTTTCAGCAGCTTCGACATTCGAACTGGGGTTTGGATTTCGTGTCGGGCTTTTTCTAAAACCAAAATTTTGGCCGAAATTTAAAACACTAGAGAGAAGGGAATGAAAGTGATGTTCCCTAAGGATAAGCTGCTAGGTTTGAAGTCTGTTGATCTAGACTTATGTGAAGACTGTGTCTTCGGAAAGTAGGAGCGAGTCAGTTTCTCAATAGTGAGAAAGACTCCGAAGGCAAAAAAGTTGGAGTTAATGCATATTAATACCGGGGGTAAGACTTCAGTTCCCTCCCTCAGAGGCTCATTGTATTTTGTGACCTTCATCGATGATTCTAGTTGGAAAGTCTGGGCGTATTTCTTGAAACACAAGTCAGATGTGTTCGAGATGTCTAAGAAATGGCTGGTCCAAGTCGAGAATGAATCAGGTCGGAAGCTTAAATGCTTGAGGTCTGACAACGGGAGTGAATACTGTGATAGCAGATTCAAAGAGTTCTGTGCAAGTCGGGGAATCCGAGAAGTGAAGACGGTTTCCAAAAACCCTCATCAAAATGGAGTGGCGGAGCACATAAACAAGACTATTCTGGAGCGTGCCCGGAGCATGCGGATACACATTGGTTTGCCCAAACAGTTTTGAGCAGATGCAGTCAATACGACGGTATATCTGATCAAAAGAGCACCCACGAACTATGGGATTCCCGAGGAGACATGGATCGACAATGAGGTAAACCTGAATCACCAATGTATATTTAATTATCTTATATCCATATTGAGCTAAGTGATAGGAGCAAGTTGGATCCGAAGTCTAAGAAGTCGTCTGCATTGGATACAGAACTGATGAGTACGGCTATCGGTTTTGGGATCCCGAGAACCTCAAGAACCTTAGGCACAAGGATGTGGTTTTCAACGAGAAGAAGACGTACAAAGACTTGCAGATGGAGAGGAACACCTCGGACGATGATCCCAGGGTGGCACCTCGGAGCACTCCGGAGCAGTAGGGTGTTGCGGATTCGGAGTTCATCGAACTTGAAGATGCTCCCATGGACAAGGCTCGAAACATTCTCAAAGGGAATACGGAATTCCGAGTAGCGCCTTTGACCCCAAGATGAGCTGAGGCGCTCAACCAGGCATATAAAGGCTCCAGAAAGATACTCCTACCTTACACTATCTTTTATTGACTGATAGTGGTGAGTCTGAATGTTATGAGAAGGCTTTACATGTAGAAGTTAAGGCTGAGTGAGAGCTTGCTATGGATGATGAGATAGCGTCTCTCATAGAGACCAAACATGAAATTTGGTTGAACTGTCAGAGAGCAAGTGTGCCCTATAAAACAAGTGGGTCTACCAACTGAAGGAGAATGATGACACCAAGAGGTACAAGGCAAGGCTAGTTGTGAAAGAGTTTCAACAATGAGAAGATATTGACTTCAACGAGATTCTCTCTTGTTGTGAAACTTACAACCATTAGATATGTATTGTATTGTGGCGACAGAGGATTTACATCTAGAATAACTAGATGTTAAGACAATGCATTAAAAACCCATTATGTAACTCGTTATAACCTGTCATGTAACGTAACGGCACTCGGCCATTATATAACACTGGCAAAAATGTAGTTCCTAGTAACGAGCATTTTTTGCAGCATTACGAACGTTACGTTACGAAAATAACGTAATGTTTGTAACTAACGTTAGTTACATGGGTTGCTAAATATAAAACAATGAAGCAATTTTTCTTCATGAAACACTAATTAACGACAGCGAGCGAAGCAGCAAAGCATCGAATCACCCAGTTCCTCCTCTCTCTGCAATCAACAACGACGACTCTCAAGTGGTTCCTTCTCTCTGCAGTTCCTCTTAAATTGCATCTCTCTCTCATCGGCGAGCATCGAAGCACCCCAGTTTCTCTTTGATCTCTCTTCAATTGACGAAGAACTCATCGTCGTAATGCTCCAAAAAATTGAAGGTCCACACGGCTCTCCAATTGATAAGAAACTCGTTGTCGATCTCTTTTCAATTATCAAGGAACTGCACGATATCGGAGCACCTCAGTTCCTCGACGCTCGTTAAAAATTATTGTGAGACTTGTTAAATGTGTTACATATTTGTTTTGATATTTTTTTAGATTTTTTAAAATTATTTTTTTATTTATAAAAATTCTTAAATATAGTATATATATATATTTATTTTAGATCGTGTAACATACGTTATGCATTACGTTATAACGTATGTTAACATAATAAAGAAAAAATGTTGTTGTTACATTATCATTATTTTTAACATCGGTTAATGTTGGAACTTGATTTTAATGATACATTTGTGAAGCCATTTCATTGGAGCTCTATCTCACAAACTTACACAAGAGTTCTACATGCTTCTACATGCTCAAGACATCTCAAGGACAATGGCTATGGATGTGTATTATAATGTTTATTAGAATGTTAAAAGCCTTGAACACACATACACATCATAAACCTATTAGTCGACTTATACCCTTTAGTAGTCGACTTATACATCCTATAGTCGACTTGATATTTCTTGTAGTCGACTAACCTTTATCCTAAAAAGATACCAACTCTCTGTTTCTGACCTGTATGCACTATTAGTCGACTTACCAATCTTTATAGTCGACTAATATATGTCCTAGTCGACTTATACTTTCTTCTGGTCGACTAAATTCAGTTTTCAGAAACATGTCATTTGTTTCAGTCATGTCGTAGTCGACTTGGTCCCTTTATTATTCGACTAATATAGGCAAAAATCAATACCTTAGTCGACTAACCCCCAACCCCTAGTCGACTAATGGCAGTTTCTGACTGTTAGACAGTTTCTGATTTCTGTTATTTTATCCAACGTTTCAATATTCAAATTTGTCCTGAGAACTACCCTAACTGACTATAGATTTTAGCTATAAATAGGGATGTTGTCCTAGGCAAAAGACACCAATTAAAAATACAAGTTTTCTGCCAAAAACTCTGTTCAAAAATCTGTTTTTCAGAAAACTGTTCCCTCTTTCATTTCTTCACTCAAATTCCTACTCCATAGTGAAGATTTCTGAGAGTCCACCTATAAGAGCCCTTATTCACGATCACATACAGATTCAAGGCTTATAGGATTGTTTGTATTCATTCAAAGAGAAGGATTTTACAAGAGCGTCTTCGGGTTGAAGAGAGATTGTACAAGGTGTTGTGATCTTCTTGGTTTGTAAGAAGAGTTGTATACATTTGGCAAAGGAGTTTTGTTAAGTGGTATACAAGGTGTTGATTTTGAGTGTACAAAATCAAAGGTTAAAAGAAAATCTCAAGCCGGTGGCTTGGGGACTGGATGCAGGTCAAGAGGACCGAACTAGGATAAACCTCTTGTGTTTGCGTTTGCTTTCTTTTCTGAGATTTAATTTCCTTACTTGCAAGTTTATTTATATTTAACGCTAATATTTTTGTTTGAGTGTTGACGTATATTTTAGATCCTACAATTGGTATCATCTCGGGACCAACAATTGGTATCAGAGCCCTGCATACCCAGTCAACAACCTATAAGGATGGCAACGGAGTTTCCTTCATCACACTTCAAAGAAGGACATTCTACACAATGTCCACCGTTATTTGATAGAACCAACTACAACTATTGGAAGTGTAGAATGAAGATTTACTTGCAATCGCTTAACTACGAACTATGGAACATAGTAGAAGCAGCGTACACCAAACCGACAACCAACTACACGCTTGGAGCGATGATCAAAAGAAGAATGCGAACTTTGATGCCAAAGCAATGAATGCGTTATTCTGTGCCTTAACCAAAGAAAAATTTAATCGTGTGTCAACAGCCACATCTGCAGATCAAATATGGCATACTACAGGTAACACATGAAGGCACAAATAAGGTTAAAGAATCTAAAATTTCTATTCTTGTCCACAGGTTTTAACTCTTCAAAATGAAGGAGAATGAAACTATCTCAGAAATGGTTACAAGATTCACCGATATAACAAATTCCTTAGCATCCTTGGAAAGGAATATACCCAAGTCGAAAAAGTTTGCAAAATCCTTCGTGCACTTACAACAGATTGGGAGAAGACAACAGCAATGGAAGAAACAAATGATCTCTCCACTATGTCATTAGAAAGCCTCATTAGTAATTTAATGACATATGAAGTACAACTAGAAGACAGAAAGAAGAAAGAACAACCTTTCTCAAAGAAGAAAGAACTTGCCTTCTATGCATCCTCAGATACAGACAATTCAGATGGCGATGAAGAGAAGATGGCTATGCTCTCAAGAAAGTTTAGAAAATTCTTGAAGTAAGGTAAGTTTAAATGTTTTAATTGTAATAAAATAGGTCATATGAAGAAGGATTGCCCATTGCTCAAAATAAAGATAAATTCAATAGCAAAAAGTTCAAAAAGAGAAAGACTATCAAGCATCATGAGAAAATAGTGATTCATCTTCCTCTGATGAAGAAGAAACCACTGAACATGCCAACATATGTTTTATGGCCCAAGAAGAAGATGAGGTACAATATACTGAACTCTTAAATGCATTTCATGAATTATACAATGATCTTAAAAATGAAAAGATAAAGATAAAGTTTTGTCAAAAGAAAATGAAAAACTTATTAAAGAAAATTCATGTTATGTTTCTCAAATTTCTTCTATAAATTCTCAAAAAGATGATTTTGAAAAAGTGATCATCATTGAAAAAGGATAGTGAGAATTTTATAAAAGAAAATATTATGCTTAAAAAGGAAACTTTGTCTTTAAATGAAAGAATTACTATTTTAAATAAAGACATAACAAGTTTCAAAATAAAATATGAAGAGATTTTGAAAAATGTGACTAAATTTAATCAAGGAAAAGAAAAGTTAAATGATTTGTTATCATATCAAAAGATGTCACTAATCATTATGGTCTTGAATTTTTTGAAAAATCTATACATGTTAGTAAAAAGAATCATAATCCATATAATTCTTTTGTGAAAAGAAATACTGATATTTTTCAAAAAGAATTAAGAACAAGTACATATGGATTCCTAAAAACTTAAGCATTTTTAATAAAAATACTTATATTGCATCATACATAGATTCTATATGTAATTCATGCAATTATGTGTATACTAACAGATGAAAACTAAATTCAAATTGGCTTTAGCTCCTAAAGGTTAATGCTTTGATCTTATAATGATTGGTACCATTCTAATGTTTATCTTTCAGGTACCATATAAAAAGTTTGATAGAAAAATATTTCAAACATTTATCATATGTATATATATGTTATGATATATTTTGCAAGGGGAGAACACATGTTTTTCTATATTTTTTATAACCTGTTCCACGCAGGGGAGAACATATAACATATTCTCTGCAGGGGGAGTTGTCATGCATACAAAATGTCATCATCAAAAAGGGGAGAATGTTGGAACTTGATTTTGATGATACATTTGTGAAGCCATTTTATTGAAGCTCTATCTCACAAGCTTATACAAGAGTTCTACATGCTTCTACATGCTCAAGACATCTCAAGGACAATGGCTATGGATGTGTATTATAATGTTTATTAGAATGTTAAAAGTCTTGAACACACACACACATCATAAACCTATTAGTCGACTTATACCCTTTAGTAGTCAACTTATACATCCTATAGTCGACTTGATATTTCCTGTAGTCGCTAACCTTTGTCCTGAAAAGATACCAACTCTCTGTTTCTGACCTGTATGCACTATTAGTCGACTTACCAATCTTTATAGTCGACTAATATATGTCCTAGTCGACTTATACTTTCTTTTGGTCGACTAAATTCAATTTCTAGAAACATGTCATTTGTTTCAGTCATGCCCTAGTCGACTTGGTCCCTTTATTAGTCAACTAATATAGGCAAAAATCAATACCTTAGTCGACTAACCCCCAACCCTTAGTCGACTAATGGCAGTTTCTGACTGTTAGACAGTTTCTGATTTTTGGTGTTTTATCCAACGTTTCAATATTCAAATTTGTCCTGATAACTACCCTAACTAACTATAGATTTCAGATATAAATAAGGATGTTGTCCTAGGCAAAAGACACCAATTAAAAATACAAGTTTTTTGCCCAAAAACTCTGTTCAAAAATCTATTTTTAGAAAACTGTTTCCTTTTTCATTTCTTCACTTAAATTCCTACTCCATAGTGAAGATTTCTGAGAGTCCACCTATAAGAGCCCTTATTCACGATCACATACAAATTCAAGACTTATAAGATTTTGTATTCATTCAAAAAGAAGGATTGTACAAGAGCATCTTCGGGTTGAAGAGAGATTGTACAAGGTATTGTGGTCTTCTTAGTTTGTAAGAAGAGTTGTATACATTTGGCAAAGGAGATTTGTCAAGTGGTATATAAGGTGTTGATTTTGGGTATACAAAATCAAAGGTTAAAGGAAAATCTCAAGCGGGTGGCTTGGGGACTGGATGTAGGTCAAGAGGACCGAACCAGGATAAATCTCTTGTGCTTGCATTTGCTTTCTTTTCTGAGATTTAATTTTCTTACTTGCAAGTTTATTTATATTTAGCGCTAATATCTTTGTTTGAGTGTTGACATATTTTTAGATCCTACAATTGGTATCGTCTCGGGACCAACAATTAAGATTGCGTTCCTTCATGGAGATTTGAAGGAAGACATTTACATGTTACAGCATAGGAGTATATCATGCCTGGGAAGAAGCGGTTGGTTTGCAAACTAAAAAAAGTCTTTATACCTTGAAACAGGCTCCAAGGCAGTGGTATCTGAAGTTTGACAAATTCATGGTGAGCAGTGGTTTCACAAGACTAGAGGCTGATCACTGTTGTTATTCCAAGTGATTCGAGAATTCATTTATCATGCTACTGTTGTACGTATATGATATGTTTGCTGAATCCAGCATGAAGGAAATTGTGAGTCTCAAGGCTAGGTTGGCGAAAGAATTCTCAGAGGACTTGGGTTCTGTGAAAAATTCTTAGAATGAGGATCAGCAGAGAGAAAAGAGACTGTTGAAAGTATCACAGATCGAGTACATAAAAAAGATGCTAAAAGTTTAACATGACAGATGCTAAACCTGTAAATGTTCCGCTAGGAGGTTACTTCAAGCTTTCAGAGGTATAGCTCCAACGACAGAAGATAAGAAGGTTCTCACGCCGAAAGTGCTATATGCATCAATTGTGGGTAGCCTAATGTATGTTATGGTCTGCACGAGATCAGACATTTCTCAAGCAGTGAGAGTTATCAGCAGATACATGAACAACCTCGGAAAGGAGCACTGGAGAGCTGTGAAGTAGATCCTGAGATATCTGAAGGGTAGTTCAGATATGGCATTGTGCTATGAAAGCACGAACGTTCAGCTGCTGGGATATGTTGATTCCAACTTTGCGGGTGATTTAGACAATCGGAGAAGTGTCACCGGTTACGTCTTCACTTGGGAAGTAGAGTTGTGAGCTGGGTGTCAAGGTTACAGAAGATAGTCGCCTTGTCAATGACAGAGGCCGAGTATGTTGTAGCGACAGTAGCTTGCAAGGAGCTGATATGGCTAAAGGATTTTTTGAAGGAGCTCAAGAAAGAGTAGGAGGCTCTGTCACTGCACAGTGACAGCCATAACGCGATTGACCTTGCATATAATCTGATCTATCATGACAGAACCAAGCACATTAATGTGCGAAACCACTTCATCCGCAAGATGTTGAAGGATGATGTGTTCTTATTGCTGAAAATACACACGAGTCAGAATCCAGAGACATGTTGACCAAGATAATCACACTGAAAAATGTTCAGCTTCTGTGGGTCTTCAAGGCTGAGGATCCGAGTTTGAGTCGCTCGGGTCATTATTGGTCGAAAATGAGAGGAGAACGAAAGGAAAATAGGATGTTGCTACTGCATCGACTCAGTCTCCAAGTGGGAGATCGTTGGAGTTGTGAAACTGAATGCCAACCTTGACTGAAGATAGCCATCAGAGAAGTACTACGCTGGAAGAATTACGAGGCCTATTTGCAGTGGGAGATAGGAGGACAAGAAGTCCATCCTCAGTTACTCGGAGGCGAGGCCTCAGGAAGAGTCTCCTGAGGACTGGACCACCTTATTAACTCTCCAAGTAAAAGCGACTACAGGCGAGGGTGGGCGAGCTTGGAGTTTCAGATGGTGGCATGTTCAAGTTCTCGAAGATCACTCGGAGTCTCAGAAGGAGCACTCCGAGCGACAAACCAAGGAACATCCCCGAGGCACAGTGAGTCACATCGAATACAGTCTAGCCTGTAAGCTTCATGAAACAGAAAACTCAAGCCATGTGTCAAGGGCAATTTAAAAATATCACAATTTGTAATCCTAATTCTCTCTATAAAAAGAGATGTGCAGTAATTAGGGTTTGGTGAAAAAGCGGTGAGAGTTATTGTAAAAAGCGGCTGTTGATATTTTCTTCTTCTCCCTATATCTCTCGATAATAGTGAATTTGCGAGCGACTCAGTGGTTTTTTCTATTTGGATTTTTCACGTAATTTCTGGTGTTCTGTGTATTGTCTTATGATATATTTGTGATTTTGTGCATCATTTCTAATCTGATCTATTCTTATTCATCGCCATCGTGAAAGCCCTTGCCCCAACACACCTCTGCACGTGCACATTGATACGTTTCAGGCTCAGACCATATTCTTCATTTGAGCTCATTCTTCTTTCGGGCTGGATTTAATCAGTTGATTGTGCAACTGTCACACTTGATCACAAGAGGATATCTTCACATATTTCAATATAAACCCAAAAGAATTTAGTTCCCTATCCCATGTGCGACTAAACATAATGGCCTTAAGTAGCTCACTCTTATTACTCAAAATTTAGATTAAAAACTAACAGTTTTCACATTTTTATAACCCAAGTAGTCATGTGTTTTCCACTCCACGTTGGTCGCTAAAGATTGATTCCATCTTTCAACTCATTAGTCAATGCTACAAAAACAAATCTCAAGTGCTAGATAGTTTTTTTTCTCTCTTTTTCATTTTCTTTTTCTTCTACAAGATCTTAGCAAACGCAATGAATCTTGATCATCGACTTTTGATATCATTCATACAATATCTTATCGTCTAAGGAAACTTCTACTATATAATTTGGAAGGAGTAAAAACAGAAGCTTCTACTATTCAAGAAACCTTTGAATTCAAAATTGAATATACACCTTCACAAAACAACATGAGGAGAAATCTATTTAAAGTCTAATAATCTCTGTTTTCTTTATCCTCTCATCACTCCAAGATATCAGCTTGTTTGATAATGTGGAGGAGGGTGAAACAACATATGGTCAAATTATACTCCAAGAGGCACAAAAGTCTATAAGTCATTTTGATCTCAAAGTTAAAAATGGATAAGCCTTATGCCAAATTCAATTACTGTATTCAAATCCATGTTCATTTAATTCTTTTGCACACAAATGTTCCTTTTGGGCATTCAATCAAACACCATACGAGCGTATACAAATATACCTGGTTCAGATTCACTGCTACAAATAAATTCCCACGGTTGTGCGACTCGTCTTAAAACCACACCACCAAATCAATAATATAAAGAAACTAAGTAAAAATTCAAAAAACCAACACAATGAACAAAGCACTACAGGAAGGCAATACGACAAATAACATCAAATTATCAAAAACGTAGGGGGAAAAAGAAGAAGAAATGAACGGTCTTCAATTGTGGGTTGATGAAGTTACCGGGAGAGGTTTTTCAACTTCCTTCGTGTTCTTCTTCTTGTTGATGATCATGAATGAAAAGCATGAAGAAACCTCGAAAAAAAAGCCGAGCTTGATCGAGAGGATCGAGAAATGAAGAAGCCTCTAACCTTGGATTGGGCTTATCCATGGGCCGAGATAAAATGTTCATGGGCCCCGAATAATAAAAGGCGTGGACTAGATTGAAGTAGAAGTTAAGAATTGGGCTATGTATAATTGATTTGAAAAACTTAATTTAGGGGACTTGGGAGCGTAAGTCTTTCTTTATATTAAAAAATTAATGCTGTTGGTTTTTTTAAATATTTTTTAGATAAGGATGTAATCTGTGGCTAGATTTCAAGATTAATTAAAGATTTATAAATAATGGTTAGATTTTTTTTTTTTTGGACGTTGACACGAACTGTGATTCACTAACAAATTAATATTCTAATTAAAAGACGTCTTGACTATATAGATAGATGTTTTGGTTATAAAGTTATTTGGTTGTAGTTAAGAACCTACCAGGAAAAAAAAAAGATAAGACCTAAGACAAAAAGCACGACGATGGAAAGAAAATGACTAAGCAAGCCGCGAAGGTGATATTGTGATGAGACTGGAGGTGTTCGGACGGGGGCATCGTCTCACCAAAGAATCCTGTTTGCAACCCCTCCCGACTGTCGAACTGAGATTTTAGTTTTCTAAACTATAATTTAACTAATTCTATGTTTTGTTGAAATAAATCTATTTTCCCTCTTCATATTTTAGAGTTAGAAATTCCAGATTTATCAGATTTGTCTAAAGTGCACTTAAATTTTACTTCAAATTTCAAGAGCTGCAGTGAACACGGATGGTGCCACTGGGATTCAAATTTCAAGGGATTTAGTACTCTAAGAATATAACTAATTTAGTTATACCCATGTATTAGAGTGCATGATGTGCAACGAAAATTGGATGATCCATCATGTTCACGTGATCTACATGCTTTTAAAATGCATAAGCTAAATCACATGTTCTAAAGACTTTTTGACACATGCATCATGTTGTTATAAAATGAATTTTTTTCTAAAATATCACTAAAAGAAATATCTTATGATCCATGAGTTAGAATTCTTAAACAAAAGAACATTTAATATTTACATGTTTTAAAGCTTGTAGATTATAGATATGAAAAGGAACGGGTCACTTGTTGGTTTAACTAAATAGGTTAGATCATGAATCGTGATATTCTTCTATTTTTATCGTTGCCTTCTCGTTCTATAACCATTTGTTTCATCGGTAAAAGGTCATAAAAATAACTCAATAATTGAGTTTTGGCTTACATAGCTTCGATAACGTGTAGATCAATATAAACAGAGTGAATCATTCAATTTCATAACATATCGTGCACTTTGATAGAAGCATTAACTCGGCTACTTATATCTTATGAGTATTAAAGCAAAATAAAATCCCCGCCACAGAATCCTTAGAGAAATGGAACTTTTGTAGATCAATACTCACTAGATGAGAATGCAATACGTATTTACTACAGTGAGATTGCATGCCCACGGAAATAAGGAGGTGTGTGATGCCAACAATCCAATGTTGCTGAAAATGAATGTTGAGTTGTGGTTAAGAATGTGCATGGAAATTTCAGGTTCTAAACATTAATATTCCTTTCTACCAAACGCAAATTAACCATCCTTTCTGTTAGAGATTCCTATAATACACTAGCTGAGATCACCGCTAACCATAATCAGTCAGTCCATCACACAAAAGGCTCTTAGGGCCTGTTTGTTTGGCCAGAAAATGAAAGAAAAGTGGAATTTTAGTGGACCTCATTGTCAGTTTTCTCAACTTTTACAAAATCCTGTTTGTTTGTAAAAATCAGAAAACCAGAAAGTGAGCGCTGATGTCAGCGATTTTCTCATTTCTTATCACGCCCTGCTTCCCAAAATACGTGAAAACGGTACGTGACTAGAGTCGGCGACGCATATACGCGGGGAGAAAATCTCATGTATACGCGCTAAGCTTCAATGTAACCTGAACTAGTTATATAAATCAACTAAGAGACATGATAACCATCACAATATAACATATAAATTTCACACAAAAGATACATTATTCCATGAATAATCAATAGAACAAATAATGTGTTCTACCTATAGAAAATCAAGTAAATCAATGAGAATAAAAAGAGAGGTAAAAATAATACCCAAACGGGGTGATTACACAAAGGGGAAAAAAATGGGCTCCTCGCAATACATATGATCACTCTCAGACACCTAGTCAACAAAATGAAATATCTTTAGATCTCGATATGTAAATCTAAGGGAGTCAGAAAACTCCCAGTGAGTGTGTAATATGAGAGATATAACAGTACATATAATATGATAACAGTCAGTATATTGTGAGTACAACGACAATATAATTCATAGATAGTAATGAAAACAAACTGTAATAAAATCATTTGTCAAGTTAGGTGTCTAGTGTGTGTTGTGTGTGTGTGTGTGTAAAAACAAATGAACACACACACCAACTTAACACACATCAACTTACCATGCAATATGTAAGGTCCATTTTTCTTATTAATTATGTTAGCGAACTCCAATTGCCATATGTGATAAAAATGCATCACATATTACGCCTACTACACATATCAATTGAGGCCTTAGGTTACTGAAATTGACAGATGAAGACATGGTCTGTGCTTTAGGTGAGTCCCATACATACCGGGATTAAGGACCAGATGCCTAGCGCTGAATCAGGTTGTACCGTTAGGTACTCAGTAACAATATAAATAGATGGAATGTCAGTCATTCCCTAAAATCCTGCAGTGAAACCCTTTTTCCGCTCGGCAACATGTATCCTAGGTCCACTCAAATACAAACTTTATCTCTCCTATCAATTTTCTCAATCTCGGTGTAAGTTGTCAAATGATCATGTCACCTAAGTTACTGGGTCTAATCAATGTCTTTGTAATTCTAACATTTTACCAGGTGAGGTGGGATTCTAGAGAGCTCCCACAAATTCTAGAGGTGACTCCCACAAATTCAAGAGGTCAACCCTATGAATTCTAGAGGTGGCCACCACCACATCTATGTGCAGCATGGTACTTTACTCCGTGTAGTACTTAAGTCCATTTAGCACTTAGTTTTACACATTTTCTGGCGGGTGCTACCTCAATAACAGTGTAACAATATAATAAGAGTTGTCTCAGTAATTTCGATAACATCAATTAACCTATGAACATGACATGTACTGATTCGTTAACATGCTTACAATAAATACAACAAGTAGAAGTGATAATCAAAAAAATGTTAAGCAATTAATAATGTCACATACACTACATCTAAAATATATTAATCACAGTAAACCAATAGTGAGTTTCCTTATAAAGCTCCTATAATAAATCAATAGTGGCATAAAGTGACAATTTCAAGATCCATCAGTCATATTAAATCAAGATGATCAAGATCAAAATGTTACTAAAGAGTGGAATATTCTCAAACAATACGGAACTCTGCATCTAATACTCAACATCAACATGACTCGGTAATGTTTTGACCAAACTAATAAGTGGGTGAACCCGAAACTCTTACAATCAATAATCTAAAATCAACTCATAATCCAACCATCATCAATCTTATTTAAATACAAATCAAGATTCAATGTAAGGAATATAAATTTCAAGCCAAACTCCAACTCTAATTAGGCCCATATACAGATCTAAACATCAAAATAATAAACTCATTATCAAGAGAATCAGAGAAAACTAAGCACAAATTCAATTAATCAATAAATTAGTTCTCTCATTTTCATCAATATCCTCTGAGTTAGTCAGCATACTCGAACCTCAATATTTAGTTGTATTTAATCAATTCTCTATTATTTAATTCGACCAAAATTATCAGTTAAACCCCAGTGAAATCTAGCCTATTGACAAATCCAAGCATCAAGAGATCTAATCTTTTAATGAAGACACACCCTATCTAATCAAACATCAAGATCCAGTTAAATCCCATCTGAATTATTATCAAATAAAAAAACATCAAGTCTAATAAATGATTCACATAAAATTCACACATTTAGCTGCAATCACGAACTAATCAAACTTCAACACCAATTCAATTACAGCCTAAAATTCATTATAACTATATCGAAATTAAAATGATAAATGATTAAACATGAATCGATAGAAAAACTAATATCTCGGTGACAAAATACAAAGTCCATATACATTTAAAATCAAGGGTATATTTGATCCATCATCACCTAAATTTTCAACCTTCCTGCAGTTTAATAATTCATTATTAATAATCAATTGTTCCAAATAAAATCGTCATAATATTTAGGATCAATAATCTGGCTTTACTAGAATTTTCTTTTTCAATAGTTATATATTTTTATATTGACATTTAAATAAAGCCAGTTTACAATTCTCTAAAAGACATGAAATTAACTAGACAGTTTAATAATTAACATTGAACAAATATATTGTCAAACAAGTAGAATATCAACACTAAACATAATATTCAAAAGAGAAAAACACTCACGCAATTTAATAAATAACCATTAAATAGATAACTAAATTTAATTCAGTAAACAATAATTAATTTAAATAGATAAAAACACTCACTTGAATATGTCATGGATCTGGGTCGGATAATGGGTATGCTACTAACTTACAGATCGGATCTACATCAACTATAGGAGCCGGGTTCAGAAACGATTGCAGCTTGGATCCAACTCAACTCATTTAAGTTACGGGTCAGGTTGAGATTGGCGGGTCTGGGTCTGTATTGATAATATGAAATGGGTTAATGGTTCTTTGGGTTGTGGATGCAAAAGGAGAACAAGAGAGAGGAAGAAAGAGAGAGTGTAGGGATTGCGGAGTTAGAGGGAAGAGATGGTAGGGCTGCTGTTGGATTCAAGGGTTGCTGGCGAGGGTTGGAGGCGGTAATTTGGACCGGAGATGGAGTCACGGAGAGAGGAAGATGCAGGCGGTGGTAGATTTACTAGGCATGACTGATGTAGGCGCAGCAGGCAACAGTAGTAGGCTACAGGCAACGGCGGCACAAGGAAATGGCGTGGTGGGTGCAGGCGGACGAGGAAACAGAGGAGGAGAAGGAGGAGAATAAGAAGGATAAGGAGGTGGTTGGGTTCAGTGGTGGCACACGCGAGAAGGAAGGAGAGTGGGTGGGGGAGAAATAGTAGCGTGGAGGTAGTTGGTGTGTTGGCCCAAAGGTCCAACCTCTAGTTTTGATGATGATTAACTCATATAGTTATAGCACTAATGATCTGTGTTCATTAAGATTCAGATATTCAATCAAGATTTTAGTTAGTTTATAACCTCTTCAAGCTAACACATATTGATTTAAGAGTTTAAACTGTTGGCCCAGAGGCCTTCCACTCTAGTTTTGATGATGATTAACTCATGTAGTTATGTTTACTAATAATCTTGTGATGTTTAGTTTCAGATACTTAACCAAGATATTAGTAGGTGATTAGCTTCAACAAAGGTGTTTTTGAGCTTTTCACATGGTGATTCAAGAGCCCGAGCGTAAATGTTCATACCTAGCACTCGTTGGAGTCAAGCTCGGTGGATCACTTTTGGATCGAATCGACTTGGAGGCGGTGCTCTACGAGAATACCTTGGTACATAGTTTAGTTTTTATTTTATATCCATTTGTTAAAGATTAGATAGTATGATATGCTCAAGTTCACAACACACACGTTTCATGTTTTGGTTTTGATTTTCAGTTTTTGGTTTAACCGATCTTGGTTTTCATGAATATAGAATCAAAACAAGTTTACATGGTTTAATGTATATTAGATTTGTTCTATATACATGCATGCTTCAGCTACTTAAACAAACTTAGTTTGATAGTCTATTTCATGAGTTTGGAGTTTTGGTATTTTAACAAAACATATTTTTGGATTTTAAGTCAAAAACATTGATATATATCTATTTCATGTATATTGGATTATATCCATATAGAACATGCTTCAAGTTGTTTCAATATCATGTTTTTGTATTTGGATGAGTTTTGGACAAAACGAATTTTCAATTCAAAAATCCAAGTTTTGAAAAATACGGAATATGGTTTTCGGCAAAATTCTCATAACACAAAAAGAGTTCAAAATGTTTGTAACTTGGCTTGATTTTTACTCAAACAAGTTTGTATTTCAAAGAGAATATAAGAACTTATTTTTGTGGATTTTTAGAGAATTTATGGGATTTATTTGATGATTAAAAACCAAAATTTTCAATTCCTTTTATCAGCCCGCCGGGCTCTGGCGGTCGACCGTTCCGGTCGATCGGACCAGGAGCCGGTCGATCAGAGTGATCGACCGGAGCGGTCAACCGGACGTGCACAAGAATGTGCACATGGCCGTGTCAGTTGGCCGGTCGACCGAGCGGTCGACCGACTGAAGGCAACCCACTCTCGGGTTGCCCCGGACGACCGGGCGGTCGACCGGCCAGAGAGCCGTTGCTCTCTGGTTCAGGGCCCGGTCGACCGAGCGGTCGACCGGAAGGCTCAACGGTCAAAAATTTGACCGTTGACCGGTCGACCGGCTGGTCAACCTGAAGGCCAATTCTGGCCTAGTCAGCAGCCAACGGGCAAAACTATTTTGGGCCTTTATATGCCCCATCTCTTGGGTGTTTTGAAAAAGAATTTTTGAGCCAAAAATTTCTTACTCTCTAGTGTTTTTAAAAGCTTGTTTTCAAAAGAGTTTATTGGTTTTAAAGATCATTCTTTACTTATTTTCAAGAGTTGAAAAAATCAAAGAAAAATATAGATTTGGGATATTTGTTTTGTTCTTCATTTCTATTAAATACTAAGTTTTTTTCAAGTATTTTTCCTTGTGATTTGATTTCCAATATCTTGATTTTCCACACTTGAGCCATATCATTCTATCCTATCTATTAGGATCTTTATTTTGTAGAAGAAGTTGTTTATGGTTGAGATAGACCCCCTAGTTGTATACCCTCCTTACTTGTGTTATCCCTCTTGTGTAGAGGTTTATTTTGGAGTGGTGGTTGGCTCCCTCAAGTGAGAGGTGGAGATTGGTGTTTGTCTCCCTCTAGTGAGAGGTGGAGTTTGTGTTGGAATCCCTCAAGTGTGAGGTGATTGTTTTGTATTGGCTAAGTGCCTACCCCTCTTGTATGAGGTGGTGTTTGTGTTGGTTGTGTATTGCCTCTGTGAGAGGTTGTAATTGGTTGAGAGAGGAGTTGTGTACTCTCAGTTGTATTTTCCCCAAATCCTCAGTGGAGGTTCCCTGTGTGGGAGTCCTGTGTGGACAAAGTTAGTGGAAATCCTTCTGTGTGAAGGCAGGGACGTAGAGCTGTGTGCTCGAACCTCAAAACATATCCGTGTGTTAGCGATTGATCCATTGACTCTCTAACTCTCTCTCTCTTTTACTATTGTGCCTTGCATCATTTCATATTGCTCATTCTTATATGCTTGGCTTATTTGTGTGTGCCTCACTTGTGCTTAACCACGAGAGCTTCATATAGCACCTCAACTCTTATTCAGAGGAATCAAGAGGAGTTAGTCCAGAGCCCTTCACCAGGAATTCAGCTACACTCGTTGGTTGCATTAAGTGTTGTTGCAATTAAGTTTTTAATTTTCGCATTTAGTTCATTAGATTAGCAGTACACCTATTCACCCCCCTCTAGGTGTACTTTCATAAACATATAAAGCACATCAAGTACTTAAGAAGGAGTCTAACTTGAAAGGATCAAGTTTTGGATCAAGTCAAGATAGAAAAGAAGAGTAATTCAAGAAGAAGACTTGAGTCTAGAGTTTGTATGTTTAGAATTGCGTAAAGTATACATTAGTTTTAATTGTTCAAGTTTACATACACAAAAGTTTGATATTGGTTTTCAAGAACAATGGTTTTGGTTTTCGGTTTAATTAAATAATGTTTTGTTTTTATGAGTTGATTTATCAATACAAGTACACATTATTTTATATGTGTTTTGGATTTTATCCATACATATTGGTGCTTCAAAAGAGTTGAAAAAACTTGTTTTTGTATTTACACTAGTTTTAGAAATTTTCAATTTAAAATTTAGTTTTTGGAAAAATTTGGAAAACAAATTTTGAATATAGTTTATGTTTTCAAAACTGTATGTATCTTCTCAGAAAGAAGTTCACATGTTTGTAATATGTGTTGATTTTTGATCACATATATTTGTACTCATATGTTTTTATAAGAACTTATTTTTGTAGATTTTATACAAATTTATTAGGGTTTAAAGAGAATTTTTAAATTACGAAAAATAGTGTTTTTGGCCCTGAGCCGGTCAACCGAGCAGTTGACCGGATGTGTAAAAACAACTAGCTTGTGTACATGGCCGATCGAGTGGTCGATCGGACATGCACACAAGCTAGATGCTTATGCACATGATCGATCGGGCGATTGACAGCTTGGCAGAGAGATTAGGACCTCTTCTGGTCAGTCGGCTGGGCAGTGGACCGCCAATTATGTAGCGCAAAATTCATTGCTCTGTGTAGTCGATCGCTGGCTCCAACGGCTAGAAATCTAGTTGTTGGCAGTCGACTGTGAGGCCATCTCTTGTTTGGATTGTCTCTATTGGCTATATTTTAGATTTTCTATATTTTGTCTTATTCCCATACGAATATATTTTACTTTATTTAGGTCTAATCATTATTTGAACACATGGGTTTACTCTCTAATCATCTCGACCCGTTCCTATAAATGGGGGTCATTAGAGAGTGTTTTAAATAAGATTTTGACAAGATTTTTGAAAAGAAAATTTTATATTTATATTTTTGAAAAAAATTGAAAAATCAAGAAAACAAGTTTTTGGGAAATATATGTTTTGAGCTTCTAATTTTTCTATCTTCAAGGATATTTTCTCAAGTGTTTTCCTAAGAGTTTCATTTCAAAAATTCTAGTTTTATCACAAACTTGAGCTATCATTTCTATATATCCCTTTAGGATCTTATTTTCATTAGAGTTCTGGTTTGTGATCTTTGTGATCATCATGTGTTGTTACTTTCTCTGTGCTTTGCGCTACCCTCTTGTGTAGAGTGCATTGGCTTTGTGCCACTTCTTGTATAGAGATTCATTGGCTTTGTGTCGTTCTCTTGTGCAGGAAATTATTTTCTTTGTGAAATTCCTTAGTGAAGTAGTGAAAATCCTTCTAGGTGAGGCGGGAACGTAGAGCAAGTGGCTCGAACCTTGAAATATATCCTCGTGTTTTCTTTCACCTATCTCTCAACTCAACTCTACTCTAGTTTATATCTTGCATTACTACTCTTACTTATTCATATATGTTGATATTGTATCTACACTTGTGTTGATTCAAAAGAACTATTAAAGCACCTTACCTCTTATAAAAGAGGAATCTTGAGGAGAAGTTCTGGAGACCTTCACTGAAATTTCGGCTTTACTCTTTGGAATCTATGTGTGTGTTTAGTTTTTATTAGCTTAAGATTTAAATTTCGCATTTAATTAATACGTCACCTATTCATCATGCTGTAGGTAATTTACTAAGGAATTAATCCACACATCAATATAAAAAGTGGGTATAATCAAATCACAGAGAAAGCCAATGCAAACAGAGAAAATTACGTGAAAATCCAAATAAGAGAAAATCACGGAGAGGAGAGAGAAATTCTACTGTGTCAATGGCGATTACAGGTGGGGTTCTTTGGTGTGCTAGGGTTTTTGAATTCAAATGATCCTCCTATTTCGCGTTGGAAGAGATCTGTTATTTATACAGGTTGTATCTATTGGATAAGGTTGCAGAGTTTAACTCTGTTTAAACACTTAACCTCTTTATCTCAGAGGCAGTTTAGAGCAAAACATTCAGGTTTGAATTGACTGGGTGAAAGTTTATCTCTATCTTATTCTCTGCATCCGGCTGTTGATGTGATTGATCCATTCCTAAGCTGTAACCGTTGAGTTCAAATAAAGATTTAGTTTATAGATAAAGATACTTGTAACTGATTTCATCTCTTTCTCTAAATACATGAACTACTCAGAGTTTTAATTGAACGAGAACTCTCGTTCGAAAGTTATGGATGCGACCACGTGTCGCTCGCCTTTTTGGTGTTGAATGGACACGGGGCATGATCTCGAGGAGGTCGGGAACTGACCACTACAAATGCCCCTCTACTTCCTTCCCTTTGGAAGAGGTTGGGAACTCTTCCTCAGGGACTATAGGTTCTTGGGGATTTTGATGGAGAGAGGGGAGCAGATAGAGAAGGGAACTCTAGACCTGGACTCGAATCGATTTGCTATCGCTTCAGTTTTTGTCTTGTTGTGGCCTGCGTGGATCTACAGATTGGCAGAGCCTTGAATGTTGTCCCGTCCGACGTAGCGTCAGTCAATTAACTGCCACTTTTTGAGGAGTCGCAGCATTCAAGGGTGATACGACGTATCTGGCACGACAGTGTGAATCGAACTGTCACAACACGCGTAGGTCGCTGATCGAGTGATTCTTCATCTTATTTGGGGATTAAAATCCTGAACGGTTGTCGCTTAGGCTTTTTCCTCTCTGTAAATAGGGCAGACTTCAAGAGAGATTTGAATTGCTTCTTGAAAGTTTCTTACTACTAAAATCTTGCTTGTTCTGCGGTCGGAGATGTCTCCATCCTTCTTCATTCGGTGGAGAAAGAAAAGGAAAAGAAGGTGATGGTTTCTGTGCTCCTGATTTTCAGAAATTCTTTTGTCAAGAAGTTTCTGTTCTCGTGGTGGGCTCGTTAAGTAGTCTTGGCTCCTGTGACGAGATCCAACTGTCAGGATAGGAAATTTTCTAGCTTCTGCTTGGTCTGCCCCTTTGGACTCTAGCTAGAATAGATCGGGCATAGGTTGGGCCCTTTTTCTTTCCTTGTAGCGAACATAGAGCAGGGAGCATAAGAAAATTTGATGGTGATTCTGATCCCTGGGGTCGGCCATCAGCACTCTTATCGGATGACAGTGCCTTAGCTTCCTCCACTCCAGAGTTCATTATCGAGATCAAGGTCTTGGCATTGGTATACTCCTCGCCTTGCAAGCTTTAGTCTGCGGTTCGGGGCGCGGTCCTCCTTACTAGTGCCTTCTTGGGAGTTCTTGATATTCCCGCTCATTCGGCCCTGGTGGATTGTTTGTTTAGGAGTCATCACCAGGACGCAGCTGGGGATGCGACAATGAGCACCTATACCTTTTCTTTCAGGAAGAACACGTTCATGTAACATCAAAACTTGCACTTGTATTATTCTTGTTAGATGTATCCACACTCGTTCATAGATGGATGTAATTGTAAAGTCTATAGTAAAATAGAGAATTATGAATATAGGTGTTTTTTGGATCTTGCTTGGTTTTTGATCGTGATTTGACTTGTTGCGTCTACTCAGGAAGCTATTTTGAAGCAATTGGAATGATTTAGAATGTAGTTCCTGAATGGGATTCGTTCTCCATCGTACCTGCAAATGTCTACCTGAGTGGGGAAGCTCCCAGCTTCAAATTCATGTTGGTTTGAGGTAGACTGTTGACTCGCTCAGGGGACCATCAGGGTAGGTCCCCTTGTGGGCTAACTTCGAGCTATTAATGCAGGAGAGCCTCCATCTTTCACCCATGTAGACTGCAGAGAGTATACCTGATGCTCGGAGCAGATATCAGAGTTAGGTGAAACACAACTAAGGTAGCAGAAAGATGATTTTTTTTATTGGATATTACATGACTTATACATAATATCACTTCAAGTGAAGAGAGTTCTATTGTTTATTGAGTTGGTTCCCATCATGATCGGTCAAGGTGTACGACCCCTTGCCTCTCTGAGAGACGATGAGGTAGGGACCCTTCCAGTTGGGCCCCAACTTTCCTTGATCCTTCTGTTGCATGCTCTGAATTTCACACTTCAGGACTAGGTCACCAACTTGAAATTCTCAAGACTTCACCTTCTTGTTGTGTGAGGTGGTGACGGGGGAGTGCATGCATTTTCTTCTGTAGTAGGGGAATATTGCGACTTCCGTAGTGTCTCGATTTGTTTGAGTAGCACGAGCTACCGTCTCACAGAGTCAGATTATCTTATTTGTTGGTCCTCCATCTGCTTTCACATAGTGACAAGCATCTGGAGAAGTTGCTCACTGTTGAGCCGGGGCTCAGGCTCAGGCTCAGCGGTCGACACCCCCTGTGGCAATGTGGAGTTTGAATAAGAAACTTCGACGTTAAAATGTGGACGTCAGATGGGTCGGGCTAATGGTCCACATGCTCAGGCGCATCGATAGTCTAGTCCTTTCCTCGATGGAGCCATATCGGTCGTGCGAGGCTGTTTAGAGGAACGGTTAGGGTATTGGATGGGAGATATCCTAAGTAAGAATTCAGAAGATCTCAATAAAAGCACAAAATATTGTAGGTAATTTCTTAGGAAATTAATCCACGCACCAAAATAAAGGAGTGAGTATAACCAAGTCACAGAAAGCCAGCGTGAACATAGATATGAAAAGTCACCTAGAGGGGGGGTGAATAGGTGACAATGCTAATCAAAGGGCAAATTAAAAATTTAAAGCTACAACAATTACCAATCAAGATTCACAAGATGAATGCAAGCAAGTAAATATGACAATGATTATGATGAGCAAGAATAAGAGCAAGTATAGTAAAATAAAGAGTGCAAGAAAGTAAACCAATCGCAAACACAAGGATATGTTATCGAGGTTCGAGCACCCAGCTCTACTCCCCGCCTTCCCCAGAAGGATTCTAGCTACTTCCACTATCACAAAGAACAATTACAACCGGAGTACCCAACTCCACAATTACAATCACAAGAATCTCTGAGTAGTCACAAGACCACAAACTCTCTCTTTCAAAAATCTCTTCCCTTACAAAGGTGCTTAGAGAATAATGAGTAGAATTGAAGCTCTTTTGTGTGTAAGGAAGAAAATTAAATCAGAGAAAAACTTTTGAAAACCCTTCAGAAAATTGAGAGAATTTAGCACAAAAACCAAGAACTTTTGAAAGCCTTAAACTTTTGAATTTTGTAGCAATAATTGTTGTAACAAATCTCTCCCCAAACACCCCTATTTATAGGAGAGGGCTAGGGTTTAGGGATAAAACATAATTACTGAAGTTTAGGAGGCAATTAGTTCAGAATATATTAATTAAACTAATTTTAAACACAAAAAGACAAAAATAAACAGCTCTTTAAAAACTGCCGTTACTGTTCAACGGCTAGCTCGGTCGACCGGTGCGGTCGACCGCTAGTTCAAAATTTTGACCGTTACAGGCATTCGGTCGACCGACCCGGTCGACCGGAAAAACCAGAGAGCAAAAACTATAGTCCGGTCGACCGTGTCGGTCGACCGACAGACATGCACACGGATACGTGCATCTGCCAGAACCTCGGTCGACTGGTCCGGTCGACCGGACCAGACTGACACAGACTCGGTCGACTGCCCCGGTCGACCGGATCAGGTCAAAAATCAATTTTAGAAAAGAAAACAAAGAGGATTTTGATTTTAACAAAAATACTTTTGAACAGGGAATAGTATGAAATATAAAGATGTATCTGTAGGCAAAAACTTGTAGGCAAAATATTTTTGTATAATTTATAAGAAATTATTTTGGAATGAGCATGTGCGCAAAAGCGTGTGTGATAGAGCTTCAAACCTATCCACTATTCTTTAACAAACTTCTAAACTATAAAACTAAAAATAAAATATGCATAGCAATCTTCAAATCTTTGAGCCATGCTATCCTTGCTAGAGCCTTCTTCTTTTATGATCCTTCCTTGATGTGCACTATGCCTTCATAGCTTCATGAACCTAGAAGATGTTGCAATAGCAAGTAATGGCCTCCAAAATTGGTACAAACCTGAAACTCATCTTAACAAAGTTATTAGTACCAAATAGCTCATATTTGTTTTGTCATCATCAAAACCAAAAACAAATGGAGAGTGTAACCTCTTGGGCCAACAATCTCCCCCTTTTTGATGATGACAAAACAAATAGGCTATAAACAAAAATATAGGGGAGGAGAAAACTCCCCCTCAAATTGTGCTATATAATTAAACTCAAAACAACTCAAAACACAAGAATTCATAGAAAACATAAAAACATGTTCTTGATATCAAATGAAACCAAATTGAAATAATACCAATAGAACACAAAATACAAGAGTTCTCAATTTCACAAAACTCATAAAACCAAAACATATAAATTCATATGGAACCAAGACCAAATGAACTTATTTTTGTCCATATAAACTTATTCTCCCCCTTTTTGTCATACATCAAAAAGGGTTATGAGAAACATGTCTATTCAATAATACAAACATTAAGTTCTCCACAAATAAACGAAAATCTAGCAAAATCAAGAGGTTTAGTGAAAATATCGGCTAGTTGTAAATCCGTGGAAACATAATCAATATCTATATCACCTTTCTCAAAATGATCTCTAAGAAAGTGATATCTAATCTCAATGTGCTTGGTCTTACTATGTTGATTTGCATTTTTGGTCATGTGAATAGTACTAGTATTATCACAAAATATTTTTATATGATCAAAGTGCAAATCAAAATCAAGGAGAGTATGTTTCATCCAAAGGACTTGTGCACAACAAGCCCCCGCGGCAACATACTCCGCCTCGGCGGTTGAGAGAGCTACGGAATTTTGTTTCCTAGAGGACCATGAAACAAGACAATTACCAAGAAATTGACATGTCCCGCTAGTACTCTTTCTATCTACTCTACAACCCGCATAGTCGGCATCCGAATAACTAGTCATTGAAAAATCTCTAGTTTTCGGATACCAAAGACCCATTCCAATTGTGCCCTTAATATAACGAATAATGCGTTTTACCGCAATAAGATGAGACTCTTTAGGACACGATTGAAATCTAGCACAAAGACACACACTAAACATGATATCCGGCCTACTTGCCGTTAAATATAAAAGACTTCCTATCATGCTTCTATATAATTTAATATCAACATTTTTACCTTGATCGTCCTTATCAAGCTTGGTTGTAGTTGCCATTGGAGTGTTGCAAGCCTTTGATCCTTCAAGCCCAAACTTCTTTACTAGCTCCTTTGCGTACTTGGCTTGGTTAATGAAGGTTCCGTCTTGCAATTGCTTGATTTGGAGTCCAAGGAAGAAATTGAGCTCACCCATTGAAGACATTTCAAATTCAAGTTGCATGACCTTCTCAAAATCCTTGCATAAAAGCTCATTAGTAGATCCAAAAATTATATCATCAACATAAATTTGCACAATTAAAATATCATTATCAACATGCTTAGTAAAAAGAGTTGTGTCTACTTTGCCTTTAACAAAATCATTTGAAATGAGAAAACTAGAAAGCCTTTCATACCAAACTCTTGGAGCTTGTTTCAATCCATACAAAGCTTTATCAAGTTTAAAAACAAAATCGGGATGAACATGATCAACAAAACCGGGAGGTTGAGCAACATAAACTTCTTCATTAATAAAACCATTTAAAAATGCACTTTTTACATCCATTTGAAAAAGTTTAAAATTTTTAAAACATGCAAAAGCTAGTGTCATCCGTATGGCTTCAAGCCGTGCTACGGGTGCAAAGGTCTCCTCAAAGTCAATTCCTTCAACTTGAGTGTAACCTTGGGCCACTAACCTAGCTTTATTCCTAATGACATTTCCGGACTCATCCATCTTGTTTCTAAAGATCCACTTAGTACCAATTATTGGTCTATCGTGGGGCTTAGGAACAAGGTGCCAAACTTGGTTGCGCTCAAATTGATTGAGTTCCTCTTGCATGGCAAGCAACCAATATGGGTCCGTCTCGGCTTCGAGAATGCCTTTGGGTTCAAAATGAGAAATGAAAGCAAAGTTACCACATAGGTCATGGAGTTTGGAGCGCGTAGTGACTCCTCTAGATGCATCACCCAAGATGAGCTCCTTCGGATGATTTGTAGCGTATCTCCAAGCTTTAGGAAGCGGTTGAGAGCTTTCCTCATTATCCTCTTGAACTTCACCAATAGGGTCTAGCTTTTCTTCTTGAGCGGGTGAGTCTTTCAAAGATAGTCTCTCCATGTCTTCACCTAATGGTTCAATCTCTACAACATTCTCAACAACCACATTAGATTCTTCAAATTTAACATGCATGGATTCTTCAATGGTAAGTGTAGATCTATTAAACACTCTATATGCTTTGCTAGTAGAAGAATATCCAACAAAGATAGCTTCATAAGCCTTAGCATCAAACTTACCCAAATTATCCTTAGTATTTAAAACAAAACACTTGCATCCAAAAACTTTGAAATATGCAACATTTGATTTTCTAGAATGATACATTTCAAATGATTTTTTGAAGAATTTTTGCACAAATAAATACGATTCGATATATAGCATGCGGTGTTTACGGCCTCGGCCCATAAATATTGAGGGAGGTCATACTCACTTATCATTGTCCTAGCCATCTCTTGAAGTGTTCTATTTTTCCTTTCTACAACTCCATTTTGTTGTGGAGTTCTAGGACAAGACATTTCATGCTTAATTCCCTTTTCATCACAATAAGTCATGAAGAGTTGGTTAATAAACTCACCACCTCTATCACTCCTTATTCTCAAAATCGAAAAACCCTTTTCTTTTTCAACTCTTTTTCGAAAAATCTTAAAATGAGAAAAAGTTTGATCTTTATTTTGCAAAAAGAAAACCCACGTAAAACGGGAGAAATCATCAACCAAAACAAATGCAAATCTACTTCCATTTAAACTCTTAGTTTTAGTTGGTCCAAAAAGATCCATATGAATTAATTCTAAAGGCCTAGTTGACATGATATCCTTGATTGGTTTAAAGGAAGACTTGGTTTGTTTCCCAAGTTGGCACGCACCACAAATGCGGTCTTTCTCAAAATTCAAGTAAGGTATACCCTTCACCAATTCCTTTGAATTAATCCTAGAAATATGGTCAAAAGATGCATGTCCTAATCTTCTATGCCAAAGCCAAGAATTTTCATCAAAAGCATTCAAGCATTTAGTAGAACAATCTAAATTAAGCATGTCAATGATATAAACATTATTATCACGAAAACCGGTAAGAATACAATCATTAGATTTAACATCAAAAATCTTACAAGAAGAATCATCAAAAACAACTTTAAGTCCACGGTCACAAAGTTGGCTAATGCTAAGCAAATTATGTTTCAAACCATCAACTAAAACAACATTCTCAATAATAGGAGATGCACCAATTTGAATGTTACCTATACCGATGATAGTTCCTTTGGAGTCATCCCCGAAGGTGACGGTGCCACCTTCCATGTACCTTGATAGGGTTGTGAAGTTGTTGATGTCCCATGTCATGTGTCTTGAACAACTACTATCAAGGTACCACCGCTCCCTACGTCTTGGAGCTTTGGTGTGTACCTACATCAAACAATTTAAGACTTGATTTTGGTACCCACATTTTCTTGGGTCCTCTAGGGTTAGTGTCATGAACCCAAACAAGATTATTTGTTCTATTTAGTTGATCATAGCAAAACTTAGCTAAATGTCCATTTTTACCACAATATGTGCATCTATACACTCTACCATATTTAAAAGCATAGTGAGTGTGTGATTTGTGAGCATGAGAAACTTTAGCATGAGTGGTGTGAGCATGAGAATTCTTAGCTTGTGAAGTGTTAGCATGTGAAGTGTGCTTTTTAGAAAACATGTTCTCAAGTTTCTTGGTATTAAAAGCACAATCATTTAAAACTTTTTCAAAATCATTCATTTTTGATTTAAAGGAAGAAATTTCTTGTTCATCAATAATAGGAGATTTTGCTTTACAAGAAACTTTGTAGGCATTAAATTCTTTTTGTATAGAAATGAGATTAGAAGAAATATTATCCTTTTCTTTAGAAACCATAGCAAGTTCATTCTTAAGAAAAGCAACTTCTTTTTGTAATTTTATGCATTCAAGTTTCTTGTTATCATAAGTTTCAGAAAGTTCCACAAAAGCATGCACTAGAACTTCCTTACTTACATCATCATCTTCATCATCAAGGGATTGAGGGGTTACCTTGGGTGTGTTTGCCATGAAACACATATTAGCTTGATCCACCTCCTCTTCGGACTCGCTTTCCGAATCCCACGTAGCTTTGTAAGCTTTCTTTTCCTCCGGCTTCTTTGGCTTGAAGGAGGAAGTCATTTTCTTCTTGAACTCCGGACAATCCGCCATGATATGTCCGGGTTTGCGGCAATTGTAGCATATGATCCTCCGCTCCTCTTTGCCTTCAAATTTTCTCCGGAAGTTGAGCTTGTTCTTCCGGTACATCCTCTTGACGTTGCGAACAAGTAGAGTAAGCTCCTCATCTTCTTCTTCGTCATCTTCATCGTCATCATTGGTGGATGAAGTCTTGAAGGCTATGGATTTCTTCTTTGAAGTAGTGGCCTCTTCTCTTGCCTTCTTCTCCATCTCATGGGTCTTTAGGTTCCCAATGAGACTAAAGAGGTCCATCTCGTCCTTGTCGTTCAACTCCTTCAAGGTGGTGGCCTTGATCTCCCATGATGAAGGAAGAGCCCGAATTACTTTCCGCACCTTTTGATCGTTGGAGATGTCATCACCTAAGGAAGAAAGACCATTAGTGATTTTAGTAAACCTTGTAGCCATACTATCAATAGACTCATCATCAAGCATTTTAAATGACTCATATTGGGACCTCAAAAGATCTATCTTAGCTCTCTTGACTTGTGAAGTCCCCTCGTGTGTGACCAATAAGTGTTGCCAAATCTCATAGGCGGATTGGCAATGAATTACCCGTGTAAGGTCATCCTCATTCAAGGCGGTTAATAGGGAGTTTTGGGCCTTGGAGTTAGCCTCATATAGTTTAAAGTCAAGGTCGGTCCAAGTGCTCTCATCACCATCGGGTGCTTCATAGGGTTTGGTCAATGACTTGGCTACTAAGCTACCCAAAGATTGCAAAAATATAGTCATCCTAACCTTCCAAATTGGGAAATTGAGTCCATCAAATTTAGGTGGGGATTTAATGTTGTCGGCCATGTTTACTAGTGATGAATGAATGAAATGAAAATGTTGATTAGCAAGTTTTAAGGATCTCTCTATGGATGTTAAGCCAAACCTAGAGTCCAAGCTCTGATACCAATTGAAAAGTCACCTAGAGGGGGGGTGAATAGGTGACAATGCTAATCAAAGGGCAAATTAAAAATTTAAAGCTACAACAATTACCAATCAAGATTCACAAGATGAATGCAAGCAAGTAAATATGACAATAATTATGATGAGCAAGAATAAGAGCAAGTATAGTAAAATAAAGAGTGCAAGAAAGTAAATCAATCGCAAAAACAAGGATTTGTTATCGAGGTTCGAGCACCCAGTTCTACTCCCCGCCTTCCCCAGAAGGATTCTAGCTACTTCCACTATCACAAAGAACAATTACAACAGGAGTACCCAACTCCATAATTACAATCACAAGAATCTCTGAGTAGTCACAAGACCACAAACTCTCTCTTTCAAAAATCTCTTTCCTTACAAAGGTCCTTAGAGAATAATGAGTAGAATTGAAGCTCTTTTGTGTGTAAGGAAGAAAATTAAATCAGAGAAAAACTTTTGAAAACCCTTCAGAAAATTGAGAGAATTTAGCACAAAAACCAAGAACTTTTGAAAGCCTTAAACTTTTGAATTTTGTAGCAATAATTATTGTAACAAATCTCTCCCCAAACACCCCTATTTATAGGAGAGGGCTAGGGTTTAGGGATAAAACATAATTACTGAAGTTTAGGAGGCAATTAGTTCAGAATATATTAATTAAACTAATTTTAAACACAAAAAGACAAAAATAAACAGCTCTTTAAAAACTGCCCGTTATTGTTCAACGGCTAGCTCGGTCGACCGGTGCGGTCGACCGCTAGTTCAAAATTTTGACCGTTACAGGCATTCGGTCGACCGACCCGGTCGACCGGAAAAACCAGAGAGCAAAAACTATAGTCCGGTCGACCGTGTCGGTCGACCGACAGACATGCACACAGATACGTGCATCTGCCAGAACCTCGGTCGACTGGTCCGGTCGACCGGACCAGACTGACACAGACTCGGTCGACTGCCCCGGTCGACCGGATCAGGTCAAAAATCAATTTTAGAAAAGAAAACAAAGAGGATTTTGATTTTAACAAAAATACTTTTGAACAGGGAATAGTATGAAATATAAAGATGTATCTGTAGGCAAAAACTTGTAGGCAAAATATTTTTGTATAATTTATAAGAAATTATTTTGGAATGAGCATGTGCGCAAAAGCGTGTGTGATAGAGCTTCAAACCTATCCACTATTCTTTAACAAACTTCTAAACTATAAAACTAAAAATAAAATATGCATAGCAATCTTCAAATCTTTGAGCCATGCTATCCTTGCTAGAGCCTTCTTCTTTTATGATCCTTCCTTGATGTGCACTATGCCTTCATAGCTTCATGAACCTAGAAGATGTTGCAATAGCAAGTAATGGCCTCCAAAATTGGTACAAACCTGAAACTCATCTTAACAAAGTTATTAGTACCAAATAGCTCATATTTGTTTTGTCATCATCAAAACCAAAAACAAATGGAGAGTGTAACCTCTTGGGCCAACAAGATAATTACGTGAAAACTCAAATGAGAGAAAATCACAAAGACAGAAAGAAATTTCACTATTCAATGGTGAATACAAGTGGTGTTCTCTGGTGTGCTAGAGTTTCTGGATTCAAATTATCCTCTTTTTTTGTGTTGGAAGGGATCTGTTATTTATACAGGTTATGTCTGTTAGATAAGGCTGCAGAGTTCAACTCTGTTTGAACACTTAACCTCCTTATCTTAGAGGTAGTTTAGAGCTAAACATCCAGATTCGAATTGACTTGGTGAGAGTCTATCGCAATCTGATTATTTGCGTCTAGCTGTTGATGTGGTTGATATGTTCCCAATCTGTAACTATTGAGTTCAAATAGAGATTTGGCTTATAGATAGAGATACCTGTAACCGACTTTATCTTTTTCCACTAACTGCAAGAACTGCTCAGAGTTTTACTGGAAGGAGGACTCCCGTTAGGATGTTCTGGATGTGGCCACGTGTCACTCGCCTGTTTGGTATTGGATGAACACCTGGCGTGATCTTGAGGAGGTCGAGAACTGACCACTACAACCCCCCTCTAGGTGATTTACATGGTGCAGTCGGTATTGTTGGCCCAAAGGTGCATCACTCTAGTTTTGATGTAATTAACTCATGTAATTATAGCACTCATGATCTTGCATGTCTAAGTTTTAGATTTTAATAAAGATCATGAGTAAATATTTATCTTCAACAATGGACTCAAAGTTGAGGATTGAAGCTATCCAATATTGATTCAAGAGCCTAAGCATAATGAACATATCAAGTACTCAAGAAAAAGTCAAGCTTAATATGAATCAAGACAAGAAGGGAGAGAAAAAGGAGATCGAGTTTGTTGACGTCAATTCAAGATGAAGAAAACTTCAAGTAAATATATTTATAAGTGTTTGTAAGTAAGTTTAGATTCTGATAACGAATAGTGTAGATTTATTTGCTCAAGCTTTTTTAATTGAAAAGAATGAATTTAAAGTTTTAAAGAAAAGAATGGATCCTTTTAGACTCTACTCTAAAAGTGTGTGCTTTTAAGAAAAATAAAATTAAATCTTTGTTTTCAAAGAGTCAAACTTAAAGGAAACAATCATCTCAAGCACACCACACAAATGATGCACACCAAGCACAACACACTTATCATCATGCTTATTGTATACTAGAGTTTACACTTGTACACATTATGGCCGCAAATGTCATCTTGCAAAGTTTTATTTTGAACAAATAAATATTTCACATAAGAATTTTGAGTTCGTGAGATTGCTAACCGCTAAGAACCCAAGAAAGTATGGGTACCAAAAGACATCAAATTTATTTGATGTAGGTGTGTCCTCCTCAAAGACGCAGGGGGAGTTGGTGCCTTGATGGTGGATGCACGTGGACTAATCGATGGAAGCATTGCTATCAAGGAGTTAAGGTGGGAAGAACTTATTTGGTTTAAATGAATAAAGATTTGTATCAGTAACTCTCCATCCACTATTTTTAGGTATTTCCTTTATTATGTGTTTAAAAGCATATCTTGTTTATTGATAAAATTAGTTTTTGTTACAATTTTTTTTAAAGTGTCGATAATTTTTCTTGTTTACAAAAGAATTGGTTTTGTTGTGTTACAAAATTATTTTTGCTTCAAGTACATGAAATTTTTGTGAAAACTATTTGATGTACATGTATGGTTCTTGAGTGACTTGATTTTTTGTTATATATTCTATATATCCTTATGTAATTAACTCATGTAATTATAGCATTCATGATCTTGCATGTCTAAGTTTCAGATTTTAATAAAGATCATGAGTAAATATTTATCTTCAACAATGGACTCAAAGTTGAGGATTGAAGCTATCCAATATTGATTCAAGAGCCTAAGCATAATGAACATATCAAGTACTCAAGAAAAAGTCAAGCTTAATATGAATCAAGACAAGAAGGGAGAGAAAAAGGAGATCGAGTTTGTTGACGTCAATTCAAGATGAAGAAAACTTCAAGTAAATATATTTATAAGTGTTTGTAAGTAAGTTTAGATTCTGATAACGAATAGTGTAGATTTATTTGCTCAAGCTTTTTTAATTGAAAACAATGAATTTAAAGTTTTAAAGAAAAGAATGGATCGTTTTAGACTCTACTCTAAAAGTGTGTGCTTTTAAGAAAAATAAAATTAAATCTTTGTTTTCAAAGAGTCAAACTTAAAGGAAACAATCATCTCAAGCACACCACACAAATGATGCACACCAAGCACGACACACTTATCATCATGCTTATTGTATACTAGAGTTTACACTTATACACATTATAGCCGCAAACGTCATCTTGAAAAGTTTTATTTTGAACAAATAAATATTTCACATAAGAATTTTGAGTTCGTGAGATTGCTAACCCCTAAGAACCCAAGAAAGTATGGGTACCAAAAGACATCAAATTTATTTGATGTAGGGGTGTCCTCCTCAAAAACGCAGGGGGAGTTGGTGCCTTGATGGTGGATGCACGTGGACTAATCGATGGAAGCATTGCTATCAAGGAGTTAAGGTGGGAAGAACTTATTTGGTTTAAATGAATAAAGATTTGTATCAGTAACTCTCCATCCACTATTTTTAGGTATTTCCTTTATTATGTGTTTAAAAGCATATCTTGTTTATTGATAAAATTAGTTTTTGTTACAATTTTTTTTAAAGTGTCGATAATTTTTCTTGTTTACAAAAGAATTGGTTTTGTTGTGTTACAAAATTATTTTTGCTTCAAGTACATGAAATTTTTGTGAAAACTATTTGATGTACATGTATGGTTCTTGAGTGACTTGATTTTTGTTATATATGTTGTGCTCGGAGACAACAACCCTTAGAAGATCCAACCTGATCTCAATCACCAAGAATAATGAAAAACAAACTAGAAGAACAGCCAATCGCAAAAACCAGATCTAACGAGGTTCGGCCAACCTGCCTACGTCCTCGGGGCAATTCACGGAGAGAGTTTTCTTTTTTGGAAGATGGATTACAATAGCTCTGGATCTCTATCAACACAAGAGAGTTAGCTATACTTTGTCTAGGCACTCAACCCTAGAAAATTACAACCAGGGCTTAAATACATAACTTCCCGAAACAACAGATTTCGCCCAAAACCCGACTGTCGGTCGACCGGCCGGTCGACCGACTCCCTCTTACGGTCGACCGAGCCGGTCGACCGAAACAAACAGAGAGTTGGGTTGCTTACAGAGACCCTCTCCGGTCGACCGGTCCGGTCGACCGAAGCAATCCTGTGCATTTGGTGCACGTCGGTCGACCGGTCCGGTCGACCGACCACTGTCTATTCTGCTGCTGCTTCTTTTTCCTGCCTGCTGTTCCGTCGCCTTTCGTCGTAGACTCCTTGGCAGTCTTCAACAGCACCTGGCATGACTTCACTTCCTCTACTGTACTCTCTCCTCCAACAATTCTCCACCTCGGTGAAGATTGTTAAATCTGAGCCGAACACCGACTCGAAAGCGGCTGCACCAATCTGGTTGCCTACGTACCCCTTGCCCAAGGGATCAAGCCATCCGTAGTTCATCCACATGAGCTTCAGCAAGCTCAATTCACCTGAAGAATCTGGAGCAAGTCTTTGCAGTGTGCAAACTTTACTCCCGACACCACCTTTGTAAGCATATCGGCCGGATTCTTCGAAGTATGAATCTTCAATAAATTGATGTCATCTTCCTCCAGAATCTCCCGAACAAAGTGATACCTGACATCGATGTGCTTCGTCCTTGCGTGGTAGACTTGGTTCCTTGCCAAATAAATGGCACTCATACTGTCACAGTGTATCTTCAAGATCTCCTGTTCCACTCCCAAGTCATCTAGCAATCCCTGAAGCCAAATCGCCTCCTTCATGGCCTCGGTCAAGGCCATATACTCTGCCTCTGTAGTCAACAATGCGACTGTGGACTGAAGTGTGGAGCGCCAACTCACCGGTGCCTGCGAGAATGTGAATACATACCCCGTCGTCGACCGGCGTTTGTCAAGATCACCTGCATAGTCCGAATCCACGTACCCTATGCATTCTTGCTTCCCAGTGTTGTCCTTCTCAAACACGAGGCCTACATCAACAGTACCCTTGATGTACCTCAGGATCCACTTCACTGCTTCCCAATGACCCTGACCTGGATCATGCATATATCTGCTAACCATGGAAACTGCCTGTGATAGATCCGGCCTTGTACATACCATTGCATACATCAAGCTTCCCACTGCATTGGCATATGGTACATGAGTCATATGCTCACGCTCCTGAACACTCCTTGGAGACATCTTCGCTGACAACTTGAAGTGCGGCGCCATTGGTGTACTTACAGTCTTTGTATCTTTCCCGATATTAAATCTCTGCAGTACCTTCTCCAGATAGCCCTTCTGAGTCAAGCTAATCCTGCCAGCTTCCCTGTCCCTTGTGATCTCCATACCCAATACTTTCCTTGCTTCCCCCAGGTCCTTCATCTCGAACTCAGACGATAAAGTCTTCTTCAGAGAATCAATTGCAGATCTTGACCTAGAAGCAATTAGCATATCATCTACGTAAAGTAGTAGATAGACATACTCACCAGATGGTAACTTGTTGTAGTACACACATGGATCATAATGGCTTCTTGTGTACTTCTTCTTCCTGATGAAGCTGTCAAATCGCTTGTACCATTGTCTTGGAGACTGCTTCAAACCGTACAGCGATTTCTTCAGCTTGCATACCAACTCCTCTTTCCCTGCAGTTTTGTAACCTGTGGGCTGAGTCATGTAGATCTCCTCCTCAAGATCGCCGTGGAGAAAGACGGTCTTCACATCAAGTTGGTCAAGGTCCAACTCGTTCTGTGCCACCAAGGCCAATAGGATTCGAATAGACGAGTGTTTTACAACTGGGGAGAACACCTCGTTGTAGTCGATCCCTTCTCTCTGTGCGTAGCCTTTAGCCACCAGCCTTGCCTTGTAGCGCACTTTGTCTTCTTGGAGTGATCCCTGCTTCTTAGCAAATACCCACTTACACCCTATGGCTTTCTTCCCCTTTGGCAACTTGGTCAGTTCCCATGTGTTGTTCTTATAAAAAGACTGCATCTCTTCATTCATGGCCCCTTTCCATAACTCCGCTTCTGAACTGATTTCAGCTTCCCTGAAAGTAGATGGAATGGCTTCTTCAACAACTGGAAGTGCATGTGCAATCACCATGTCTGTAGTGAGCCAGCCAGGTCTCCTAGTATTCCTCCTTGGTCTTCCAACTGCAGTGGGATCTGGAACTGTATCCATAACCTGTTCCTGATCCTCTTCAACAACCTCAGCATCTTCTTCTGCAACTTAATCACCTCCCTGTGTCACCTCAGGAATGATCCTCACAGATACTGAGTCTTCTAGAGATGGTGGATCTGCATCACTCTCCACCTGCTGCAATAGCTCCTTGGTCTTCTTAGTCTCCACCTGCTGAGAGACTGTAGGCTTCATCATCGAGGCCTCATCAAAAATGACATCTCTGCTGATTATGAATTTGTTGTCCTGTTGGTCCCAGATCTTGAACCCCTTGGTTCCTTTCTTGAAGCCAACAAACACACCTTTCTTCGCTCTCGGATCCAATTTGTCTTCTTTTACGTGATAGTAGGCTGGACATCCAAATATCCTGAGCACATCATAATCTCCTGCAGCTTTACCCGACCAAGCTTCAAGGGGGGTCTTTCCCCCTATTGCAGACGACGGCAACCTATTGACGAGATGGCATGCATACCCCAAAGCTTCAGCCCAGAACTTCTTTGGTAATCCTGCATTTGACAATATGCACCGAACCTTCTCTAGCAAAGTTCGGTTCATTCTCTCAGCCACCCCATTCTGTTGCGGAGTTTCCCTTACTGTGAAGTGCCTCTCTATGCCCTCATCAAGACATAGCTTCTGGAAAGGGTCTGACTTGTACTCTCCTCCGTTGTCAGAACGAAGGACCTTGACTTTTCTTCCTGTACTCCTTTCCTGATTAACCTTCCACTTCACAAACAATTCTAGGACTTCATTCTTGTGTCGCATGGTGTACACCCAGCACCGCCTAGAATAATCATCGATAAACGACACAAAGTAATGGGTTCCCCCTATTGATGCAGTCTTTGTGGGTCCCCATACGTCCGTGTGAACATAATCAAGAATGCCTTCGGTGCAGTGTGAAGCTGTACCAAACTTCACCTTCGTCTTCTTGCCTATGATGCAATGTTCACACAGATCCAGTTTGCAGGTCTCTGCACCCTTCAGCAGCCCTTTTCTCACAAGGGCTTGCATAGATTTCTCCCCTGCATGTCCCAGCCTCATGTGCCATAGCCGGGTTAGATCTTCCTTCTGACTGGTCGAAGTTGCCACCTGGCCTGTCACTGTACTACCCTTCAAGTAATACAAATTGTTCCTGCGGTTGGCCTTCAACACCACCATTGAGCCCTTCGTCATTTTAAGAACACCTTCTTTAATAGACACTCCGAGCCCTAATGATTCCAAAACACCCACTGAGATCAAGTTCCTCTTCAGCTGAGGGACATATCTCACTTCCTTCAGCTCCCTTACCATCCCGTCGAACATCCTGATAGGAATTGTGCCTACACCCTCCATGATGCATGGATGATCATCGCCCATGACGACCGAACATCCCTCCAGCTTCTCAAGACTGGTAAACCAATCTCGATTAGGGCATACATGATATGTAGCACCTGTGTGCAGGATCCACTCGTTTTCCCCCGAGTAACCTACAACAGGAGTAGTAACTGAAAACGAGAATACCGAAGAATCTGAATCTGAATCCTCTGCCTGTGATTTACTGCTAGCAGCCTTTGTCACTCTTGCCAGATTTGCCTCAGATTTTGATTCCTTCTTCTTCCCCTTGTACTTTGGACAGTCAACTTTCCAGTGCCCAAACTCTTTGCAATACATGCACTGGTCTTTCTTAAGATCCCTTAAGCCCGGTCTTGACTTCGATCTTCCTCTCACCTCCTTGCCTTTCCTTGATGAGCTCCTGCCTCTTACCTCCAAAGCCTCTGCTGATGAACTAGATCTCCCAGAATGTTTCTCATTCTTCCTTTTCTCATAACTCATCAGTGCTGATGATATCTCATCATAGTCTAAGGTTTTCCTTCCATTTATGAATGTCATTGTAAATATTTCATACTCCTCCGGTGGAAGAGAGTTCAGAAGAATGACTGACTTGTCTTCCTCACTTATAATGGCATCCACATTTAGCAAATCCGTAAGAAGCTTTGTAAACCTGTTGAGGTGCTCATTTACTGTGCTTCCCCTCTGCATCCTGAACAAATACAGCTTGCTCTTAAGCTGCAGCCTTGACTCCACGCTCTTTGTCAGGTACGTCTTCTCGAGGGTATTCCACATATCCTTTGCTGACTTCTCATGTTGAACAGAATATTTGATATCTTGTGACAAACATGAGCGAATCAGGCCACATGCCGACCTGTTCATTTTTGCCCACTCATCATCAGTGGTAGTATCCTTCTTCTTCTCCAAAAGGAGCGTGTCCTCGAGGTTCTGTGCATTCAATGCATCCATAACCTCACACCTCCACATCCCGAAATTGTTAGTTCCATTGAACTTAACAACTTCAATCCTGGAGTTGTTCATTGTTTTAACAGACTTAGATTCCTCTGCCATTGAGATCCTTTCCTTGACCCTCTAACTATGCGGAAGATCAAATACTTGCAAAATAGATCTATTTCTGAGAAAAAAAAAGTGATTTTTACCTCTACCTTGAAACCCTAGCTTGAGTTTCTCACCAGATCTATTCCACCCCTGATTCAACGAGCCCTCCCTGCGTCCACCTGAGATCGACACACGATCTCCTTGAACACCAATGCCTCTGACCTGAGATCGACACACGATCTCCACCTGATCAGATCTGGAGCCCTTCGAATCTTCAGAATATCCCAAGCGTAACCTGAACGCTCTGATACCACTTGTTGTGCTCGGAGACAACAACCCTTAGAAGATCCAACCTGATCTCAATCACCAAGAACAATGAAAAACAAACTAGAAGAATAGCCAATCGCAAAAACCAGATCTAACGAGGTTCAGCCAACCTGCCTACGTCCTCGGGGCAATTCACGGAGAGAGTTTTCTTTTTTGGAAGATGGATTACAATAGCTCTGGATCTCTATCAACACAAGAGAGTCCGCAGCTATACTTTGTCTAGGCACTCAACCCTAGAAAATTACAACCAGGGCTTAAATACATAACTTCCGAAACAACAGATTTCGCCCAAAACCCGACTGTCGGTCGACCGGCCGGTCGACCGACTACCTCTTACGGTCGACCGAGCCGGTCGACCGAAACAAACAGAGAGTTGGGTTGCTTACAGAGACCCTCTCCGGTCGACCGGTCCGGTCGATCGAAGCAATCCTGTGCATTTGGTGCACGTCGGTCGACCGGTCCGGTCGACCGACCACTGTCTATTCTGCTGCTGCTTCTTTTTCCTGCCTGCTGTTTCGTCGCCTTTCGTCGTAGACTCCTTGGCAGTCTTCAACAGCACCTGGCATGACTTCACTTCCTCTACTGTACTCTCTCCTCCAACAATATATTCTATATATCCTTATGTGTACTCAATTCATCTTAAATTGTATATGTATGCTCTAGTTTTGATGAAGTTGCATGTTAATTGAAGGTTATATGAATTTTTTTTATACACCCATCTTTGTAATTATGATGGATTCTTAAAGCTCATGTATAATTTATTTGATTAGGATGTTTTATCATGATTTCCCATTTGATACTTTTATTTTCAACTGATATCGTGATTGTTAACTTGGTATCAAGATTTAATACATACACTAGTACAAATTGAGCTTTCATGTCGGATATTTGACATTGGTTTTAGTAAGACCATGACATGAAATAGAGGCGGTAGCAGTTTTATAATATTTTGAAAAACTTACTATATCTATTCTCTAAAGAACTGATGTAGAAACTCAAAAAATAGAGGCGATGGTATTTTTTTAATATGATGAAAAACTTACAACGCAGGTTCTTTGTAGAACCGACATAGAAACTCAAACCAAAACTTTTTTTTTAAATAAAAAACTTAGCACGTCTATTCTATTTAGAACCGATGTTTGAAAAACTTTCAACATCAATCCTTTTTAGAATCGACATAGAAACTCAAACAAGAAAAAGTTTAAATAAAAAAAATTTCACGTTGGTTCTAAAATAGAACCGACGTTTTTAACCCATTTCCTCTCAATTTCCACATATATTTCAATTTCCTTCCAAATTCCCCATAGATTTCAATTTCCCGATCAAATTCTCACTTTTTAACCATAGAGCCTCAGGTCGTTGAGCATCCTCGGCCTCAGCAGCCTCTAGACAACAGTCTCGCTCCAACTATTGCAGAAGGACCTCAATGTCTCAGCGGTCGAGATAAGTGACCGGATCAGGAAGGCCTCTGACGTGGATTCAGTCTCGCTCTGGCTGCTGCAGTTGGAGGAGTGAGAGGAAAGGCGAGGTGGGAGAGGGCAGTGATGTAGAGGGAATTGAAGATTAGGAAGGCAATGTCGAGGACGAGAATAAGGCTGTTGGAGGAGAAGACCATGATGAAGGCCACCAGCTGGAGCTCGATCATGCGGAGCGGCCCATCAGACCACCGACTACTGCTTTGAGGCCAATTGTTGGATTGTGGAGGTTGAAGACATGACAGTGGGGTCGGTGTGGGAGCCACGACGAGGCCCTCGCCATCATCCAGCAAGTCAAAATGGGCTCTGCTCTGAGCAAAGCAAAGAGCAGAGACACATCAACCGGCCTAGGTTGGCTTCGAGGTTGTGGAGGTCGATGTTAACGTCGAGGGCAGCGACGAGAGGTAAAGGTTGCAGAGGTTGCAGAGGCTGAGGTCAATGTTAAGGTTGGAGCAGAACTGACGATACGAGTGATGAAGCCCAGAGGATATCGCCCTTGCTGGAGGTGACGATGACGCTGGGTGAGGCCGAAGCGATGACAATGCAGGGGCTGTTTTTTTGATTTTTTAAAAAATTCGGATTTCACGTCAGTTTAAAACAAATGTCTTTTCCCCCACCTTATAATGTTGACCTCATAGACGTCATTCGTTATTTTGTTTTCATGTCGGTTTTAAACCGACATGGAATCTCAATTTTGTTGTAGTGATAGACATTTTCAAATGTATATTTTGTTTTGCAAGTGTTGTAACCTAGATCTCATACATTCTTGTTTGTATTTAAAAATGAGTTATTGGTTATTTAACTTTACATATAATTTGAAAATTATTTTCATTTTTCAATCGTGCATTTTGCCTATCTTATTAGTAGATAAAGATTATTGTTTGAGCCTAATAAATTATTATAAATGTCAAGTAAATGAAAAAGCATTTTCTTGATTTACTTGATTGGTTTTAGTTAACATTTTTCAAAAGGATTTTTTTTAGAATTTCCTATACTTGTTATTTATTACAAATCTAGTTTTAAATTATAAAAAGAATTTTACATGAGTTTTGATGATTCTTTTAGAACTTTATTGTACAAAATTATCTTATTTTCATGAAAATGATATTTACATGATATTTGTACACTCAACTTTTTATTTACTTATGAATTTACTATTCTTGAGCATATTTGTGCTAGATGAATTTTTGAGTGACAATTCTTATATAATTAGTATCTCTCATGTTATATATGATGTGTTTCTTATTGAATAGATTGAACTAATTTAATTTATTTTCAATTGGTAAACATTGAAGTTTAATATAAACATATAATTTAAATAGTTTATTTTTTTCAAAAATTAGTTCATTTATCTTTGTTTGTTTCTTTATTTAGCAGTATTTTCAAATTACTTTCAAATACTATCTATTTTCAAAAATACCTACCCTTAATGGGCGGTTGGCTGGGTGTTCATATATTGTATGAGTACAATTGCATGTTGGGACAGTGATACAATTTAGTTTTAAACTTAAATTACAATCAATATGTTTCTTGTATACTCATTCGTTTTTTTATATATGTATATTTACAATTGGTATATATAAATATATATGATTTGGTTAATTGTGCATGTTTAAAAAAAATTTTCGTGCATATTTTTGTGCATATTCTTTTTTGGCACAAATTAATCTCTTGCTACATTTTATTACATTTCATTTGATATCATGTTTTTTAAAAGCTTATGCATTAATTTTTTTTTTACTTCAACGAAAAGAGGAGAAAATTCTTTAATTTTTAATTTCTTCTTTTTAACAAAATGTTTTATTTTAGTAAAGTGTTAAAATTTCAATTGATACCAATTATTGCAATTGGTATATATATCTTGTTTTGATTTTAATATTTTTATTTCTTAACTAAATTAAATTTCAATTGATTCTTCAATTCATATCTATTTTTTAATTATTTTTGTTTCAAAATTGGTTTCCATATTTTATTTTTAATATTAATATTCAATGAACAAATTTCTCTTTCAATTGGTATTTGTAATGGTCACTTTCTGACCCGCTCAAGATCGTGACACATGTTTATCTAGCATCAGATGGATACGCGACCTGTAGTAACTTCCAAAACATCCAATCTAGTACCTTCATCTAGTTCGAATTTCGAACTGGTCGGTTAATTAGTAGAAGAGTCGGATGCAGTTATGGAGATCTCTATCTCTAAGACCAACCTCATTTAAACGAGATAGTTACCCCTCGGGACGTCATCATCTTTAACCAAGCACAGACTACCAGATAGAGATGAGACTCTCTCCTATATCGATTCAAGGCAGGGTGCTCAGCTCAAACGACTGTCGAGATAAAAAATTTAAGTGTTCAAACTGAGTAAGATTTTCTAACCTTATCTATTTGACATGACTTGTATAAATAGGAGATCCCTTACAATAGGAAAGGGGTAACGTTCACCTAAATTCAGATAACCCTATTGTAATGGTCATTGACATAATGTCACTTTTCTCTCTCTCTTCATGATTTTTTCCTTTTCGAGTTTTTCATGTAATTCATTGTGCTTACAATTGGCTTTTTCTATGGCTTGATTACATTCACTTTCTTATTTTGGTGCGTGGATCGATTCCTTAGGAATTACCCGCTACATTTGGTGCTTTCACTAAGATCTATATACTCAGAACCATACCCTTGATATCTCTCACTATCCAACACCCTAACCCTTCCATGAATACCCTCGCACAACGATCATGATGCACAAGAACACCTTAAGTCATGACGCCAATGCTTCTCACGAATTTGATCCATCGGCCCTTCCTCGCAGATAACTTGTCCAGATGGTGATCGCTCTGTGACGACGGCTGGAAGAACATCGGACGAAAACCGATCGCGAGCAAGAGCTTGTCACCATCCATTGCGATACAACAGAACGTGAGTGCGAGGCGGTAACACAGGTCAATCATCAGCTGCTCACACAGATAAAGATTCTGTAAGAGGCCCAGCAGCGAGTTATTGAGTTATGTGCACAGGAAATTCTGGTGGGTGATTAGTCTATAAAATTGCATATTTCATACAATATCTTCACATTTATTCAATATTAAATCCTGTTAATAACACCTGTCTTGTATGTTTCTAGGTCCATGGCATAAAATGAAGAAGAAGCCCAAAAATCCCATTTAATTGGTGATTAAAAACCAACAAATCTAGCCATTGAACTTAGAGGGTTGTTTTGTCAAAACCGGATGTTCAAATCTGGAATCCAAGAAGTATAGCCGAGAGGGGGACAAGCGGGAGCGCGCAGCAGGTGGCGTCACGCGCGGCCCCCAAGATTGTCGTGAAAATGCGGCTAAAGCTACGTTTCCGTGGCAATAGCGTGGAGCTACGCGTTGTGATTTGATGTGCGGCTTCATACACGCTCCCTGGTGCCCCCTTTCGCCTATAAATACCCTGAGATTTTCAGAGCACAAGAAGGAGGAGTTTTGAGGAGTTTTCAGGATAGTTTTTAGGGTTTTCTTCTCCATGTTGTAGTTTAGGTTAGTTCTTCTTCTTCTTCCTTTTTATATTTTCTATTTCTTATAGATCTTATAATAGGAAAGAGAGTGGTACATGGGTGAAAAGTAGGTGACAATCTATACAAGGTTCTCTCTTTATCTCTCCTTGTTTTCTTCTCTCTAATTTCTTTTACATGCTTAGCTAATTTTTTTTCTCATGGCAACTAACTACTAACAGTAACTTGCTAACTCTTACTTGATAATCCACATGAATCTAATAGCCTCTTCTTGGCCTTACTCTTGCAAGAGCTATTGATGACTCAGGATGATGGATTCTAACACTCTAACATTCTAACTCTCTAACAAGCTAACATTACTTTATTTCATACTTGCTCTTATTTAGTTTTGATGGTTTAAGTGTATCTTGCACTTGTTTATTAAGTTTGGATGTGATGAGTTATCTTATGGGTTATGCTTTGAAAAGCTTTTGAACCAAGGACTAGTGATGGCCAAAGATACATGTGAGGCAACTATCACTAAGAGCTTAGCATGTTAGTGGATCTATTAGTAGTTAGTAACCATGAGTTTTCTTTCTATTTTACTTTGTTTTAGATATATCTAAAAAATCAAAAATATCTTATCTTCTATGTTCCCACTTCTTCGTGTTTCACCGTACTCTTCTCTTTTCATTCTTCATTTTTCTTTTCTTTTCAGTCTTTCAAACATTGAAGAACACTTAATATACACGTGAACATATCGTGTAAGTTTCTATCGCCTCCCGTCCTTGTGGATTCAACTCGTTTTAGCCTCTATGGTATAACGGAAGTATCGAGGAAGCCAAAGCACGCACTTTTAAATCTTGATTTCAAAACATACATTTTTCATGCACGGTTTTCACCCGATCAAATTTTGGCGCCGTTGCCGGGGATGGGAATAGTTTGATTTCATATTTTTGTTAACTTTTCTTCTTTATTTTTTAGTGTGCAAGTTAAATTCTTTAGCATTACAGAAGTCTACACTTGCTTTTGTGTGGTTGGGTAAATTCTTTATATTATTACATTCTGTTGCTAGTTTCTGTTACCTGTGCACTATAATAATTTAAGAAAAAAATATGAAAATTGGATGCTTTAAAACGATTTCGACATTTACATCTAGGCACGAATCGATTTCAATTCCAATATATAGTATTTAATTCTTGTATTGTGATCTTGACGAAGGTGTACATATTACATTGCATATAGTTAGGACAAACACATGAGTGATTTACTCTCTTTGTGTGTTCATTCTTATCTATAATGCACACTTGCACGAAGTGAACTTAAGGACAAAACCTAATACAACATAAGATGGGAAAGTCATTACCCTCCCTTAACCTAAAAATCACCCCTACTCACACAACCCAAGTCTTATAAAAATTGTTAGACGTTGGCCCCTAGGGATATCTCGGACTCATTTAAGAGATTGACCTAAGGGGAAAGTTGTTAGAAGTTGACTCTTGTCAAATCAGTGTCCAAGGTTTGGGATTGAGAGGCGAAACCTCTAAGAACAGTGGTTTAGCATAATTAGACCCGTTGCTCCGGCATGGATACCTCCCACTGGTCTTACCCCTACCTGGCCGTTAACTTGTGGTCAGATTCTGACAATGTACCCTCCGTGGACAGTCTAACCAGTTAGAAGTCATCTAGGTCTAAGTCAACCCTAGCATAGGCTTGTTTTCTTTTTCTTTTTCTTTTTCTTTATTTGTTTGTTAGTTAGTTTGTTTTTTTGTAAATTATGAAATATATTTTAACAACAATAATTTTTTCAATCCTAATATGAATCCATATTTTACCCCCGACCTTATTTGACTTGGATAACTCCGACCCGGCTATGTACAATATGAACCAATCATATATGTCAAATTGGGATTATCTGACTCAATATGTGCCCCAGTCCCAATACTATGAACAAGACTGAAATAATCATTACCACTCTTCACAGAGTCAGTGGGGATCTCCCGAGTCATATGGTCAACCACCTTACCAACATCCAGCTTCATATACCTTCTCCCGAACAACCATTAGAAGAACAAATTGACTGGGAAAAGAGGATGGAAGCCTTAGAGGAACTCGAGCGACGAATTCAAAATCCCATCAAAATTTTCAAATCCAAGATCCTTACTCCATTTTTCAAGTCTCACAGCAAGAAGAACATACGGACTTAGAAAAGAGACGGAATCCATGATTTAATTCCAAAGCGATCCTTTCTATATGATAGAAGCTAGACTTAGTCGATTGGAAAATATGTGTAGAGATAAGGAAACTCTCCGTATTCAATCTTGGACTATTCCTAACACTTCTAATCATATTGATAAAAATCAAGAATCATGGAATCTTGAAGACTTTGACCAAGATTTAATTTCACTACAAAATCTTGAACTTGATCAATATCAACTCATTGACAAATTGGCAAGTTTTCATTTCAATGAAATTGAACTTGAATATGAATGTGAACTAGACCCACCACTTTGTGATTCAATTCCAATCTTTGAATCTATATTGACTCCAGCATCCTTACCCAAGTTGGACCCATTGCCCGAGCCAACATTGATTCATGTATCCATAAATTTTGAAATTGAACCATTTCTTTTGGATAGTCGCATTCATTGATGGGAATAGAATGTGAAATTAAATTCTTTAATTTGGACTCAACTCTTGAACCTAAACCGACTCTCGAACCCAAGGTTGATTTTTTCGAGTTAGTATTGGTTCCAGAACTTTTCATTTCAAAGGCTAAATCATCCATTCCATAAAATCACATTCTATTGTTAGACCAAGATATTGACCAGAATGACTCAGTGATGATCTTCCAAGATTGGTCATGTAAAGGGAATAATTTTAATGATAGGATCTTGCATGATCCTATTAAAATTGGGGATTATAAATATGTTAATAAAAAAAGGTCAATAAAGGTGGATTTCGTGAGCCACCACATTATCTTCATTGGGTAGCAACGCTTGGCCCAATCAGACCATCACCAAGCCACCACAATGAGGTAATTTTCCTTCCCTTTTCATTTGTTTCGTGTATATACACATTCACGATGCATTGAGGACAATGCATGAGAAAAGTGTGGGGGAGGGTTACTAACATTGTTAGTTTTACATTTCTTTCTTTTACACTTCTTTTTAGAAAATTTTTGATTTTTCTTTCGTATAGAAACTCTTTTTCTTTTCTTTTTACAAAACTTTTTGAAATAAGAGAAATAGTTTAGATTTATTTTTAAGAAAATTAAGATTATCTTAGGAATTAGGAAGACCTAAAATTATGAATTTTTTTAACCAAGTCAAAATAATAGATCTTGTTTAAATTTTAGGATAAGGAAGTAAGATTGGAAAGATAATTTGATCTTGAATTTTTTTCTTAAATTTATGTACTTCACACTTGCACAATTTTTTGGGATTGAAATAAAGACTGAAAATGCTATAAAAAATATTTTAAAAAATGATAATAATAAAAATCACTTATTGAAGTTAGGTAATTATGCCTCAGGAAGCATGAATATTCACGCCTAAAATGGTGGACAAAAACAAAATAATCCCCTTTAGTTTTGTGGTCTTGTTTACTGATTAGTCTATAATTTTGCATTATTATATCGCATTTTCCTGCTGATTTATGAATAAAATGTCGGTCAAAACTATATTTTGGTCCCTCTTGTAGATAAATTAGGAGTTTAAGGGAAAAGGAGTAATAAGAGCTTAATTAACCCCATTTTTGGGTAATTAATTTCAAATTTCTTGGAGACCAAGTAAGGGAACATCTAGAAGATGTATTAAACCTAGACCTTTGCTCACGTCAGACGAATATTTGGGCGAAAAATACCAGAATTGGGATATACTAGGAAAGTCTTAGAAGCGACGGGGACTCGCTCGCCAAAACCAGGGCTTATGTCCCTGGTATTGCCGCGGATCCGCGGTAATAGCCGCTTTTTTGCGGCAATTGGGTGGAGCCATGCGTCAATTTTCAACGCGTGGCCCCGTCTTGTCTTCTAGAAGTCCCTTATGCCTATAAAAACCCCTACAGAGGCCCTAAACGCAAGCAGTTTTTGATTTTAGGCTAGGGTTTTTATGTTTTATTGTAGTGTAGTGTAGGTGTTCTTCTTTTCTTTTATTTTGTATTTTTATTTCATTTTTAGATCTTGTAGTAGGGCTGAGAGATTCAAAGAGAGATAGAGAGGGATTGATGTAATAGATGGTGACAATCTATGTAAAGGTGCCTCCTTTCTTCTCTAATGTAATCTTCTCCATCTTCTACATGATTCTTAGCTAACTTTTCTTCTCATGGCAATCTAACTACTAACCACTAACCATCTAACCACTTACTTGATAATCCACAAGAATCTAATAGCCTCTACAAGGCCTTGCTCTTGCAAGAGTCATTGATAGCTCATGATGATGGATTTTAACATTCTAACATTTCTAACACCTAACCCACTAACTTGCTAACTTGCAATGTCTTCTTTATTTCTTGCTCACCTCTAACCAGTTTTGATGATTTAATAGTAGCTTGCAACTTGTTAGTGGTATGGATGTATTGTTTGAATGTAAAAGAACAATCTTATGGGCCATGCTCTGTATCGTCTCTTGAACCTAAAGATTAATGATGACCAAGGATCCAAGTGAGGCAACTATCACTAAGAGGGTAGCATGGTTAGTGGAGCAATTAGTAGTTAGTAGCCATGAGTTTTCTTTTATCTTGTTTTAAAAATCAATTTCCAAATTCTTTTTATCATTTTCTTCATTGTTTTCACCACCTTAGTTCATCTTAGCTTCATCTTCTTTTCTATTTTCTTTTCCAAACATTTCTTTTTATTTTCACATCGCTTTCATCACTCTCCTCACCTAGATATTCTGGATTTCTTTTCTTTTCTTTTCTTTTTCTAATTCTTTTAACAAAGAAGACTTGTTAACAACGACGTGAATAGAGACTGTTATTTGACCCGTTGAGCCAATGCTATAACGAAAGTATCGAGGGAACGTTAGCATATACAAGCTCTTCATTGATTTCATAAAACACACGTTTTCGAATGCTAATTCCGCGTCGATCAAATTTTTGGCGCCGTTGCCTGGGATGGGAATGGTTTTGTTTTCACGTTTTTGTTAAAAAAATTTTCTCTGTTTTCGGGTGCAGGTCAAAGTGTATAGGAACTGAATATTGCAGAACAACCACTAGCATTGCATCTCCCTGCTCTAGAAAGCAGGGACCCAGCTTCTAAAGAAACGCCGAGCAACTACGACTTTTGCTGCGAAAACGCGGCCATGTTGTGATAATTGTATATCTTGTTGTGCTGGGCTGTGTTCATTGTAATAGCTAGTTGATCTGTACTATTACTTTCCTGTTTTGATTGCCTAAACACCGTAATAAACTAAAGAACTAAAATACGATATTTTGGACGCTTTTAAAAGGTTTAGACATTTGCATTTAGGCACATGTCAAATTCATTTTCAATATACTGTATTTTGTTCTGTTGTTGTGATCTGGACTGCATATGGCATTGCATAAGCACAGGACAAACACGTGGGTGATTTATCGCTTTGTGTTATATTCTTGTCTATATTGCACATTTGCATGAATTGAAATTAAGGGCAAAACCAATAAAAGATAAGGTGGAAATTTCATCACCCTTCCTTAGCCCAAATATCACCTCTCCACTCACACAACCCAAGCCCTAATAAAAATTGATAGATGTTGGCCCCTAGGGACATCTCGGACTCATTAAGAGATTGACCGAGGGTGAAACTTGTTTTGAATCTTACTCTTGTGAAATCGGTGTCTAAGGTTGGGGATTAAGAGGTTACGCCTCGAAGATACCGTGATTTGGTGTATTTCAGGCCCGTTGCTTATGCACGGATACCTCCCACCGTATTTTGCCCCTACTTGGCCGATTAGCTTGTGTTCGGATTCATACAACATCCTGCCCTAGGTAATCGCCCAGTTATGAGTCGTCTAGGTCTAGGTCAACCTTAATATAGGCCTGGTTTGATTTTTCTTTTTCTTTTGTTTGTTGTTTGCTTTTTCTTTTTTGTTTGTGATTGTTTGTGAAATAGAATTCAACAATAATAATTCTTTCAATCCTAATATGAATCCATATTTCACACCGACCCTATTTGATTCGGATAATTCCAACCCGGCTTTTACACTATGAACCAACCAAATACACCGGGTTGGACTTATCTGGATCAATACAACCCATACCCACAATCTTATGACTATAATTTCTAAAATAATTTCAATTCTTTATAGAGTCAATCGAGATTCACCTCCCCCGAGTCAAATTTTTCACCACCTTGTCCACAATTTTCACAATTTTCACACTCTCCATTTCCCAATTTTGAAGAAAAATCTGAGTTTGAAAAAAATATAGAAGCCACGCAAGCCATGCTTGAGTCCCAACAAAAGAAGCTCAACTCCCCAATTTCATAATATTTTTAAGATTCATACTCAGTTTCACCTATTCAACAAGACCAACCATCTGCCGTGGAAACGAGTAAACAACTCTTGCGTGAGTCCGAACTTCAATCTCAAAATATGTTGGACTCACAATCTTCACTATCTTTCCAAAACCAAGATTCTTCGCTTTCTAGACCATTCACTTGAAAAAAAAAATCAAGTCTAGAAAAGAGTAAAGAAATCTTGCAGGAGTCCGCGTTACAATTTCAAAAATCTTCTTCTCAGTCTATTGATAGGTTGGAAACACAATTAAGTCAATTGGTCAACATTTATAGGAATGAGAAAACTCTCTCTTATCAACCTTTGACCAATCCAAATATCTCTAACTCTATCAATTTGACTCATGACTCTTGTTGTTTTGGAAACCAAGATTCCTACACTCCTTTTCTAGAACAACCACTTGAAGATACATCACATCTAGAAAAGAGTATAGAAGTCTTGCAAGAGTCCGTGCTAAAATTTCAAAAATCTTCTACCGAGTCTATCAATAGGTTGGAAACACAATTGAGTCAGTTGGTTAGCATTTATAGGCATGAGAAAACTCTATCTTATCAACCTTTGACCTATTCAGCTATCCCAAACTCTATTGATCTAATGCAGGACTCTTGTCATTTTGAAAATCAAGATTCAATTTCAGCACACCCATCTGAACTTGTCCAAACTTCAAATTCTATTGACATTTTGGCAAGTTATACTTTTTCTGAAATTGAACTTGAGCATGAATATGATCCTGCACTTCAACTTAGTAATTCAATTTCACTTCCTGATTCAATATTGACTATGGTATTGTTACCTGAATTTAGGCCTTTTCCCGAGTCAGTATTGGATCTAGTGCCAATTCAATGTGAAATTGAATCACCAATCTTTTATAATCATTATATTGAACTTAACCAATTTCATACTTTTGAAAGTCCCATTGATAAATTGGCAAGTTCTTATTTTTATGGAATTGAACTCAATGTGGAATATGACCTAGATTCTCAGATTTGCGATCCAGCTCAGATTCCTGAATCAATATTGACTCCTGTTTTGTTACCCAATTTGAGTAATATTTTAGAGTCAGTTTTGGTTCCTACACATGTCATTCTTGAACTGGAATCACCAACCTTAGGAAGTCACATTCCATCATGGGGAAATGAATGTGGATTTGAGTTTCAACTTCTTGATTTGGACCCACTTCCTGAATCAATCTCGACTCCTGAACCTTTACTTGACTTAAGTCTTTTCCTGCGTCGATATTAGTTCCTATACTTCCTGAGTCCAAATCAACCATTCCATTCTAGGACAAGGGTCTTGATAAATTAGATTCTAAAATTATTTTGAAAATTTGAAAACTAGATCGGGTAAATTTTTTAATAAAAATCATAAATATATACATCATTCTAGTGGGTTGAATTTTAGAGATCTCTGGTGGGTTCCTCCGGACTCCACGTAAATTGGATTGAGCTGTATTTCGTGGACCAATCAGACCACCACCGAAACCATCACCTTGAGATGATTTTTTCTTCACTCTCTATTTGTTTCATGCATACATATATTCACGATGTATTGAGGATAATGCATGAGATAAGTGTGGGGGAGGGTTTACTAACGTAGAGTTTATTAGATTTTTTTTTTCTTTTTCACTTCTTTTAGGATATTCTTAGATTTTCCTTTTATATAGGAATTTTTTCTTTCTTTAAAAACTTTTTGAAAAAAGAAACAATGTTTTGATCTATTTTTAAGAAAATTAAGATGATCTTAGAAATTAAGGAAGCATTACATTATGACATCTTAAACCTAATTGAAATAATAGATCTTGTTTAAAATTATAGGTTAAGCATAAAAGATTGGGGAGATAATTTTATCTTGAATTTTTTGCCTTAGATAATTTGCACTTCACACATACACAATTTTTGGGATGGAAAAGAAGACCTAAAATGTCATAAAGCAAAAAATAAAAAGAAAAAATATACGAAAAAAATCACTTATTAAGCTGGATAATTATGCAACAAGAAGCATGATTATTCACGCCTAACGGTGGTCAAAAGAAACAAATAATCCCCCTTAGTTTTGTGGCCTTATTTACTCGAGTCCTTAAACCTGATGGATGTTTTCTCATCTAGTGCCCTAGGACCATCTGGATTGGGAGTCATCGGTTAAAGTCTCACTATCCGGGTAAACTAGAAAGCCTAAGAAAACTAAGGGAAGAATATATATATATATATATATATATATATATATATATATATATATATATATATATATATATATATATATATATATATATATATATATGGCTTGATGGTTGGAGTTGAAATCCAAGAAATCTTCACTGTTACAAAGTGCATATTATCTAGGTTTTATGAAGGATAAAATATTCAATCTAATTTTGAATTCTTACCTTAATTGAAGACAATATCTTGCATAGAGACTAAGTTTAAGGAAGAATAATTTTTTGTGGACTTATGACCTTAGGTCGCTTATATTTTTACAAAAATATTTCATAAACTTGTCTGTCTTTCAAAATGCGTTTTCAAAATACTAACATTTGTCTTCTTTTTTTATGGATTTTGTGGGTGCAATCCGCTGAAAACCCTCAAGAGACAAAACTCCTCATTTAGCGGAAACCTAGAGGTTTAATGGCTTGTTGTACACGCTCAGTGCAATCGCGTCACCCGCGAAAGTGGTATAATAACATTTGTAGTATAGTTTTTCTTTTCTTGTTTTGCTCGGGACGAGCAAAAGATAAGTGTGGGGGTGTGATTAGTCTACAATTCTGCATTATTATATCACATTTCGCTACAAATTTGTAAATAAAATATCAGTCTAAACCGTGTTTTGGTCCCTCTTGCAGATAAATCAGGAGTTAAGGGTAAAGGAGTAATAAGAGCTTAATTAACCCCATTTTCAGGTAATTAATTCTAGATTCTTGGAAACCAAGCAAGGGAACATCAAGAAGATGTATTGAACCTAGACCTTTGCTCACGTCAGACGAATATTCGGGCGAAAATACCAGAATTGGAATATACCAGGAATGTCCTAGAAGCGATGGGACTCGCTTGCCAAAACCAGGGACTTATGTCCCTGGTATTGCTGGGGATCCGCGGCTTGGTTCCGCGGCAATTGGGTGGAGCCATGCATCGATTTTCGACGCGTGGCCCCGTCTCCTCTTCTAGAAGTCCCTTATGCCTATAAAAACCCCTGTAGAGGCCCTAAACGCAAGCAGTTTTTGATTTTTGGCTAGGGTTTCTATGTTTTAGTGTAGTATAGTGTAGTTGTTCTTCTTTTCTTTTATTTTGTATATTCATTTCGTTTTTAGATCTTGTAGTATGGTTGAGTCTATCATCAGAGATTTAGTATTAACGTAATTAAGACTCATTGGGGATTTAAGAGAACACTGTTAAAGGTATGATATTAACATAACAATGATTTTAAGTGGATCTACCATCCTATTGAAGAGAATAAAAAGTAAGACTAGACCTATGGGGATCTGAGTATTTCTTTACCGTCAGAGGTGTGATATTAACTTAACGGATTAGATTGAATTAATCTTATTAGATGTGTGATATTAACTTGACAAGGATGTGAGATAGAGGTGTAATGTTAACTTTGCCCCCACAGGAATTTCAGTTTCATTAGAAAAACTGAAGATATCACTGTTATAGGTGTAGTGTTTAATTAACAGTGGGGTAATGTCAGAGGTATAGTATTGGACTTGACATTGAATGCTAGAGGTGTAATATTGAACTTAGCATTAATCATCTCGGCATCGATGCGGAAGCTCGAGAAAAAGTCATTGTCAGAGTGTAGTGTTAAACTTAACAATGAACCAGATGCTAGGGTGTAATGTTAAACTTAACATCACTCGTCTCAGCTTCGATATGGAAGCCTAAGGGAAATGACTGTCAGAAGTTTAATATTGAACTTGACAACAACTTGATCACTGTTAGAGGTGTAATATTAAACTTAATAGTAATTTGTCAGAGATGTTATATTAATATGACAAGAGTTTGTTTGCGATATGAACAATTTTGAGGGCTTGTCATTCTATTGAGGAGAATTGACAAGTGAAGTTTGGATTGTCAAAGGTATAGTATTAACTTGACAATTTTAAAGACTCATGACTCCATGTAAAGGAGTCGACAAGTGAAAGTTCATACTCGCTAGGGAGTATTGAAGCTTTTTACTGTTAGAGGTGTAGTGTTAACATAACTGTGATTGAGCTTGTGGACCTAACACTCCATGATAGGGAATTGGTAGGGGATTTTGATGAAAAGTAGAATGAATTATCGGAGATTTAATATTAACATGACAAACATTGATTTTTCAGGGGTATTGAGAGGTTTGTTGTTAAATGTGTGATGTTAACATAACAGTGAAGAGATTCCTAGTGAGTATTCAGTGAAATTTTGTCATCAGAGGTTTGTGTTGACCCGAAGGCCCATCACTCTAGTTTTGATGATGATCAACTCATGTAGTTATAGTACAAATAATCTTGTGTTTAATTAGTGACAGATTTATGATCAAGATCTTAGTAGGTGCGTAGCTTCAACAAAGGATTTAAAGTCAAGTTTTGGAGCTAGCACGGTGTGATCCAAAGAGCTTTTGGATCGTGTTTGGACAGAGTCAAGAAGATGAGAAGGCTTCAAGTGAAGACTTCAAGAAGATGAAGACTTGTGTCTAGATTTGCTTTAATAAGATTTGTTTTTAGATAAAATGTAAAGGATAGAATAGTTGGTGGATTTCTCAAGTATATATTACACACACACACTCTTAATAGTTTTGTTTTTACAAAAGATTTTCTTTTAGAAAATACATGTTTGGTTTTTAGTATTCTAGTTTATATGTTTTAACCAAAACCATATTTAGAGCTTCATGTCAAAAACATAGATATTTTACCATGTTTGTGTAGTGGATCATATCCATACACTCTATGCTTCAAACGAGTTTAAATATCTTGTTTTTGTATTTGGTGAAGTTTTGAAAAAAAACCAGTTTTGAAAAATACTGTTTTTCATTTGAGCCAATATTTCCAACTTACAAAAATAGTCCAAATCTTTTGTAACATGCCTTGATTTTGTGCAAGGATGTTTGTTTATCAAAGTATATTGGTAAAACTATTTTTGTAGATTTTTCTATATTTTATGGGATTTTATTTCAACCAAAAAGACCAAGTTTTAAATCCCCTTGACTGTGCTGAAATCACCTAAAGGGGGGGTGAATAGGTGATGGCTATATGAATTATGGCAATAATGCGGAATTTAAAAATTAACTTAACAATTAGCACAATATACAAATTCTTGCAAGTAATAGACAATATAAAAGTGCAAGTAATAAAGAGATAGAGTTTAGAGAGATTTGATCAAACGCAAACACAAGGAGTTGTTTCCGAGGTTCGAGCCACGCTCTACGTCCCCGCCTTCACACTTGAAGGATTTCCACTATTGAGGATCCCACTGGATCAACAATACAAGGACACACTTGTCCGTCTCTCGTGATGCCGCAACACCACCTTGAGCACACTAGCTCGCCTTGAGGCCGATGCCTCTACAACTTCACTCAAGTAAGATAAGAGTGATCAACACTTGATCACTTTACAAAAGCTCACTAAGCACAATCCTAGAACCAAATATGTAGATGTAGATATATGGGATTGTGTAGTGCTAAGCTAGAGAGAAGTAGAGATGTAGGCTTCAAGATGGGTGATTGGAATTTTGGCTTTTGAGAGAAAATCTTGTCTAAAAGGAAGAGCTTGGAAATCTTTAGAAATCTCTTGTAAAAATATTCTTGATGGCTCTAAAATTGTTAGTCATATCAACTGAAGTGACCTCCTATTTATAGGGGTCAAAAACATCCTAAGAAATCTGTTGGAATCAAATCCCAAAAGAGAATCAGCCAGAAAAAATAGCTGTTGGATCTGTCAGAACTTTTGACAGAGTCCGGTCGACCGGGTCGGTCGACCGCCAACGGTCAAAAATCTGACCGTTGGGGCAGCCGGTCGACCGGGTCGGTCGACCGAAAAATCCTGTGAACGCAATTGTGCCTCAGTCGACCGGGTCGGTCGACTGATATAGACGTGCACAGTTTGTGCACATCGGTCGACCGGGTCGGTCGACCGGCCACTGTAAGTTCTGATATTTCAGAACTTCAGAACCAGAAATCTGGGGTTTTGGTTTTATGGACTTGGGTTAAATTTTTGGAACTTTGTAAAAACATAGAGTATGAGCATATGTCATACTTCTATCATGTTAAAATAGTTTGATAAAAATCCCTTTGATAAAAACTTGTTTTTCCATAAAAGTGTTTTTTCCAAAACTATTGTTTTTCTAAAAAACTTATTTCCAAACATGTTCACTTTAAAAACTAAGTTAGAAATGGAAATTAAAAATCTTTTTGAAGCCAAGAACCTAACTAAGAGGTGTGTGTGTGATAATCCCATAGCTCTACTTCTAATATCTAGCTTTGACAAAATATCTAAAATAGAAAATAAAAATACAAATCTTATTTTCTTTGTCTTCTTGATCTTGTCTTGATCTTCACATCATCATCTTGATTCCGAAGCATCCTAGTTGTGCATAGCTTGGGAATCTTCATTTTTGCGGCGTCCAAACTTGTGAGTCTTTTAGCGGAGCCGTCAAAAACCTGTTCTTGAACCTGAAATCCTTTTAAACAAAAATATTAAATACATAACTAAATATGTTTTGTTATCATCAAAATAACTGGGATAATGGCCTTTGGGCCAACAATCTCCCCCTTTTTGATGATGGCAAAACATATGTAGTTATCACAAAATATTTTGGGTAGAGACTTCAAATGAAGCTCCCCCTCAACACATGCATATATAGGAAAACATATGTAAATGGTAAACACCATATTTCCATGCCAACAAATGATACCAAATACTCATGTCATAGAATAGATGAAAGAAATGAGTTCATACATGACATAAATAAGAGATACACAAAAAAAAAAACAAAAGATACGCATAAAGTAAACAACCATGTCCAATACATGTCCAAACACAAATAAAATACTACATGTCCAAACACAAATAAAATACTACATGTCCAAACACAAATAAAATACTACAAGATTAACTCTCCTAAAATAACTCTCCCCCTTTTTGACATCATCAAAAGGGGAGGTCACTCAGCAGCATCATCATCATCTCCAGCATCCTCGTCCTCCTCGTCGCCGGCATGCTCAGATGAGCCCTCAGCCATCTTCTTGTCTCCACCATCTTCTTCCTCTGAGGGAAGAAGCAACCTCCTCTGGATCCATGCCGTCAACTCTGGTGCGCGGTGGTGGAACAGACGAACGAGCTCTGGGAGGAAATGGAGGACCGGTGGCTGGGAGTCGACAAGCAATCGGAGTCCGATCAGGAACGAGCATGTCAAATTTAGAGAATAGAGCCTGAAACTGAACGTCCACGAATCTCATGGACTCAGCAAAATAAGACATGTTGTTCCGGATCTCCGCCCGAAAAGCAGCATCCTGAAAGGCACGAGCATCCAACTCTGCACGAATAGCTGCGTCGCGCTTCTCGACCCAGGCCTGGTGCGCCTCGATCTGAGAGCGGACCTCCGAAGAGAGAAGGGCCTGAAAACAGGAGGAAAAACAGGGGCTGAAGAGGAAGAGGATCCAGGTGCAGACGATGAGCCAGGACCAACAGGAGGAATAGGTGGTTGCACAGGAGCGTGTCTACGCAACTGAGCTTCCATCATCTTCAGGACAACTCCGTTGATGTTGGTCAAAGGATTGGAGGGACTTTCGGCAGAAAGATCAAAATCAAGAGCCCTAAGAAGATGGGTAATAAGCATGCCGTAGGGCAAGCTTCTACCCGCAGTACGGATCTGATCAGAAGCCATGTGAGAGGTTATGACTCTAGGAAAATTTACCTTAATGCCTCGAAGAAGGCAATAGATAATCAAAGGTACGCAACCCCTAGCGTGGCTATACTCACCATGCTTGGGGACAATGTTGAAGAAAATAATCTTAGCAAGGACCTGAGCAGTGAGAGTGTACCTACTCACAACCTCATTCCTTACTAGACCGGGGTTGTCATCCCCGTGGATCAAGGTAGAGGCGGTGAGCGCAGACTCACCGTCCGGGAATTCAAAGTCATGCAAATCATGGGTGTACACATCTGCTCCGCCAGTGGAGAGATGCAGAATCCTAGCAAATCGACCGATAGAGAGGTCGATATCTCTACCTAAAACCCTAGATGTGATCCGATTACCATCGAATTCAAAATTAGCATAAAAGTAAGGAACAAGGGAGGTGTAAACTTGTTCCTTGATGGTCAAAAATTCCACTAAATTGTTGGACTGCAGGATGTGTGGAATATTCAAGTGTTCGAAATCTTGGATTACTACAAACCTCCCTGAGTTGATATTCCTAGTGGAGAAATGAGAGTATCGATCAGCTGCAAGATCATTTATGAAAGGCCGAATGGGTCTAGGAGCTTGGAAGGAAGGTTGTGCAACTTCCTTTCCCTTCTCAGATCGGGAACGTTTAGGTGGCATGATGAAAAATGAAATTTTTAGGTTTAATCAAAGTTAGGGCTTGATCTAGATGCTTAGAAACCTAGAATTGATGACAATAGATAGTTGATTCCAAAGCAAGATATGAAAATAGAGTCAAAAATTGGATTTTTACCTTAACTGTGAAGAACTCAAACCCTAAGCAAAGAAATCCGAATTTCTCCGAATCCAGCGGATGGATGATCCTGAAATTGAAGATCTGGAAGTAGAAGAAGGAGTTTAAGGAGGGTTTTAAATTAATTTGGGAACGGTTGAGTGATTGGAGAGAAAAAGAAAATTTTTGGAGAAGAGATGGAGTGGGTTCGTCGGCTGAGTGAGAGAGAGAGAAAGAAAAAAGTGAAGAGAAAAGACAGTTATAGGGCAAAATTCGACGATCGGTCGACCGGTCCGGTCGACCGAAACAACCCGAGAGCTCTGTAAATATAGAGCGGTCGACCGGCACGGTCGACCGATTTATCCCGAGAGCTCTGCAGACAAGATCGGTCGACCGGGACATATAGTCGGTCGACCGATAACAGAAAAGAAATAAAAATTTCTTCTCAGGCAGAATCGGTCGACCGGGGCTTTATAGGTCGGTCGACCGGCTTTGCCTGAAATCTGTTATCAGCAACTGGCCCAAAAAAAAAATTTTAAATAAATTTGTAGTCAAAATAGGTATGACATATTAAACATATAGGAATACACCAACAGGTTTTAAATCTTCATTAAGTTATTGCAACATCAAAATTCATGCAATCCCTTTTTAATTTTAATTTTCATATTTAAACAAAGATTTTAAAGATGTTGAAGCCGAATACCCAGTGACGGGTTCTGAACTTCATCCTCTTGATTCCTCTTGAATGAGTTGAGGTGCGCAATTGCCATCTTTAAGGTGTTTGTTTAAATAGGAAATTTTACAAATGATTATTTTTATTTATGAAAATAATGTGTATATGTATACAATTATATAATCACAAATTATAAACTATACATGTGGACATACATTAAACAAGGCATGAAACAAAAGATATAGAAGTTAACACAAGGCACATATACAACATGATAGAAAAGTAGTTCTATACAAGCATATATCAATAGAGTACAAAAGCAAACTATCAATTCTATACATATGTATACATGACTAAAAATCAAAAACTTTTAAATGGAGATGTTACCAATTGAAGGGCAATCTCCACAAATAGGTGCCTCCACGATAGCGATGCATGCACGATTTGTTCTTTAAGCTCCGATGCATCAACCACCCGGGCACCACCTCCTCCTAAGTCTTGGAGGGGGTAGATCCACCTATACCTGTATCATTTAAATTCGGTGGCTCTTTTGGTACCCAAATCTTAGTGGGTCCTTTGGGGTTAGATCCGGGGCGAATCCAAACAAATTTATTCTTAACATTGTTCTTAGCATAACAAAATTTTTCTAAATGGCCTTTGCGGCCACAATAAGTGCAAATAAAAATTCTACCACTATTGTACATAAAAGCATGGTTATGTGTGTGTGCATGTTTATGTGTAGCATGTTTATGATGAACATGTTTCCCTTGGGCTACTCCCTTAGGAAATTTAGAAGCAAGCTTGTTAAAATCAAATGCACATTTCTTTAAAGTGTTATCTAAAGAATCAACACGTTTTTGAATTTCAACAAAAATATTTTTATTATTAGAAATCATGGGGGTTTTTCCTTTATTAGCTACCTTATACTTATCAAAATCATTTTTCAATTTTTCAAAAGAAGTAGATAACTCATTTTTCTCTTTTAAACAAATTTCAAGTTTATTCTTCAAAACATCATTTTCCTTTTTCAATTTCTTATTATGAGATTGTGAAATCTCATACCTATGTTGCAATTCTTCAAAAAATTGAGCAAGTTCATCTATTGTGAGATCATCATCATCAATGGAAGTTTCTAGACATACCTTAGATGATTCCTCACCTTGTGCCATAAAACACATGTTGGCGGCGTCGTGCTCCTCTTCGGATTCCGACTCCGAGTCATCCCATGTAGCGGCCAAGGCTTTCTTCTTTCTTTGCCCATTCTTGGATGTGGTTGCTTGTAGAGCGGGGCAATCGGCTATGAGGTGACCGATCTTCTTGCAATGAAAGCAAGGACCGGGTTCTTCTCTTTTCTTCTCGTACCTTCCTTGAGGTTTCCCTCTTCGGAAGTTACTTTGCCGTCCCTTCTTGTAAAACATCTTGCCCACCTTCCGGATGAGCATGGCGAAATCCTCATCGCAATCTTCGGATGAGTCATCTTCCTCAATGGTAGTAGGAGTGGCTTTGAAGGCAATCGTCTTCTTCTTTGGTGCCTCCCTCTCTTCTCTAACTTTCATCTCCATCTCATGCGTCTTGAGATTTCCGATGAAGCCGGAGAAGTCCATCTCCTCTTTGTCGTTGAGCTCCTTGAGTGTGGTCGCCTTGACTTCCCATGCTTTGGGAAGAGCTCTAATCACTTTCCTTATCTTTTGATCATTATCAATCTTGTCGCCTAAGGAAGAAAGAGCATTAGTTATTTTTGTAAAACGGGTGAGCATATCATCAATGCTCTCATTTTCAAACATGTAAAAGTTCTCATATTGGGAACGTAGCAAGTCAACTTTGGCTCTCTTGACTTGAGACGTTCCCTCATGAGTCACAATGAGTATGTTCCAAACCTCAAATGCGGATTTACAATTAATTATGCGTGCAAGGTCATCCTCATTCAATGCTTGGGTTAATGCATATTGTGCCCTAGCATTAGCCTCATAGTCTTTGGAAGTATCCTCGGACCATGTGCTCTCATCACTAGTGGGTTCAATAAAATCTTTGGTTATAGCCCTAGCTACCCTAACTCCTAGGGATTTAAGGAAGAGATTCATTTTCACCTTCCAAATGGGGAAGTTTAAACCATCAAACTTGGGTGGGGATTTAATGCTAGAAAAGTCCATGGATGCCATGAATGCACAAGCAAATGAAAATGCAACAAAAATGTATATAGCCAAATATGGATCTCCCTAAGGTGGTTAGACCTAAGCTGTAGGGTTAGGCTCTGATACCAATTGAAATCACCTAGAGGGGGGGTGAATAGGTGATGGCTATATGAATTATGGCAATAATGCGGAATTTAAAAATTAACTTAACAATTAGCACAATACACAAATTCTTGCAAGTAATAGACAATATAAAAGTGCAAGTAATAAAGAGATAGAGTTTAGAGAGATTTGATCAAACGCAAACACAAGGAGTTGTTTCCGAGGTTCGAGCCACGCTCTACGTCCCCGCCTTCACACTTGAAGGATTTCCACTATTGAGGATCCCACTGGATCAACAATACAAGGACACACTTGTCCGTCTCTCGTGATGCCGCAACACCACCTTGAGCACACTAGCTCGCCTTGAGGCCGATGCCTCTACAACTTCACTCAAGTAAGATAAGAGTGATCAACACTTGATCACTTTACAAAAGCTCACTAAGCACAATCCTAGAACCAAATATGTAGATGTAGATATATGGGATTGTGTAGTGCTAAGCTAGAGAGAAGTAGAGATGTAGGCTTCAAGATGGGTGATTGGAATTTTGGCTTTTGAGAGAAAATCTTGTCTAAAAGGAAGAGCTTGGAAATCTTTAGAAATCTCTTGTAAAAATATTCTTGATGGCTCTAAAATTGTTAGTCATATCAACTGAAGTGACCTCCTATTTATAGGGGTCAAAAACATCCTAAGAAATCCGTTGGAATCAAATCCCAAAAGAGAATCAGCCAGAAAAAATAGCTGTTGGATCTGTCAGAACTTTTGACAGAGTCCGGTCGACCGGGTCGGTCGACCGCCAACGGTCAAAAATCTGACCGTTGGGGCAGCCGGTCGACCGGGTCGGTCGACCGAAAAATCCTGTGAACGCAATTGTGCCTCAGTCGACCGGGTCGGTCGACTGATATAGACGTGCACAGTTTGTGCACATCGGTCGACCGGGTCGGTCGACCGGCCACTGTAAGTTCTGATATTTCAGAACTTCCAGAACCAGAAATCTGGGGTTTTGGTTTTATGGACTTGGGTTAAATTTTTGGAACTTTGTAAAAACATAGAGTATGAGCATATGTCATACTTCTATCATGTTAAAATAGTTTGATAAAAATCCCTTTGATAAAAACTTGTTTTTCCATAAAAGTGTTTTTTCCAAAACTATTGTTTTTCTAAAAAACTTATTTCCAAACATGTTCACTTTAAAAACTAAGTTAGAAATGGAAATTAAAATCTTTTTGAAGCCAAGAACCTAACTAAGAGGTGTGTGTGTGATAATCCCATAGCTCTACTTCTAATATCTAGCTTTGACAAAATATCTAAAATAGAAAATAAAAATACAAATCTTATTTTCTTTGTCTTCTTGATCTTGTCTTGATCTTCACATCATCATCTTGATTCCGAAGCATCCTAGTTGTGCATAGCTTGGGAATCTTCATTTTTGCGGCGTCCAAACTTGTGAGTCTTTTAGCGGAGCCGTCAAAAACCTGTTCTTGAACCTGAAATCCTTTTAAACAAAAATATTAAATACATAACTAAATATGTTTTGTTATCATCAAAATAACTGGGATAATGGCCTTTGGGCCAACATATGCTGCCTGGCTTCAGCCGGTCGACCGTGCGGTCGACCGAAGCCTGAAGGCGGTCGACGAACGATCGACCGACGTGCACAGGCGTGCACGCCATTCTGGCAGGAGGGCCGGTCGACCGACCCGGTCGACCGTCCAGAGAGCTCTGCTCTCTGGAAAGGCCCCGGTCGACGACCGGTCGATCGGACAGAGAGACTTGCTCTCTGTATCCTGGCCTCGGTCGACCGACCGGTCGACCGATGGCTCAACGGTCTGAAATATGACCGTTGGCCGGTCGACCGGACGGTCGACCGACAGTTCTGTCAGGCCTCCAAATGCTAGTTTTTCTAGCCCTATAAATTTGGGCATTTGGGGGCTGTTTTTCACAAGATTTCAAGAAGAGTTTTAGGCTAGTTTTTCCCATTCATTTCAGTGGTTATATCCACAAGTTTTAGAGCCAAATATTTCCAAAAGGGGAGTTTTATCAAGAGTGTTTAAAAGTGATTTCTTGAGTTTTTTTCTCCACCATTTCCATCCTTGTTTTTCTCACAAACACTTGAGCAACCCATTGACATATTCATCCTATAGGAGTGTTTTTGTGAGAGTGTTTATTGGTTATCAAAGTGTTTAGATCACCAAGAGTTCTTTCTTGTTTCTTGAGGAGGCGGACGAGTGCGTTCGCGGGTGTTTCGAGTTCGGGTGCGAACTTGTTGTTTGAGGTGCAGCCTCGGCAAGCTTGTGGGCTTGCGGTGTGTACGGACTAGAGAAAGTTCAAGGAGTTCTAGTGGGAACTCGTTGTAGGTGTTGCCGCACCGAGTGATCCGGTGGGATCGATTTTAGTGGAAATCCTTCGTGTGTCGAAGGTGGGGATGTAGAGCAAGTGTGCTCGAACCTCGAAACAAATCCCTTGTGTTTGTGATTGCTCACACTCTCTCTCTTTGTCTCTTATCTTGCATGCTATTATTGTCTTATCTTTACATGCTTGATATATTGTGTGCTTAATTGTTATACTTGCTTGAGGATTGTTTGCTAACACTTGTATTCAACCAAGAGAGCCAAAGCGGCACCTCAATCCTTATCTAGGGGAATCTAGAGGAGTTAGTCCAGAGCCCTTCACGGGGAATTCGGCTACACTCTTGTGTTATACGTGGTGTTTAGTTTAAGAATTTTAGTTTAGGTCATAATAGTTTTTAATTCCGCATTATTTGGCATTTAGTGACCATTAGATTAGCCATCACCTATTCACCCCCCTTTAGGTGATTCTTCAATTGGTATCAGAGCCAAGTGCTCTGAATTTGGGTCTTACAACCTAGAGTTAAAGATCCTCATTTTTAGGCTAATCACAATATTTTTGTAAACACCATGGACTTCATGTCACCACCCATGTTTGACATTCTTAACATCCAAATTTGGATGGTTAAGATGTCCTTGTACCTCAAGGCCCTAGGCATACATGTTTATTTTGCCACTACAAGAAATGATTATTGTTTAAATGACAAAAATATTGAGGCTAATGTAAAAGCCCTACATGCTTTAAAGTCAACCCTAAATGATGATTATTTATCTAGGGTTTCTAACATTGATTCGGCTTTTGTACCTTGGAACATCATCACCTCCCTTGGCGAAAAGGATCTATATTATGCCGGGAGCGATCGGATGTTGGAAGTGATGTCTCCAACAAGTGCTACATGGTCCAAGGGGATAACCCCCTTGAGGTAACTACCGAATCTGAGGTAGATAAAAATGACATGTCATATGATGAACTTGCTTCATTTTGTCAACTACTCCTTGAAAAATATGACATGATTAAAAAGGAAAATAAAAATTTGAAAAAGAATTTTGATTGCATGCTAAAAGAAAATGATTCATTTAGAAATAAGGTTGCATGCATTGAAAAGGAAAATGAAATTTTGAAAAATGAAAATGTTTCCTTGCTTTCAAAATGGATGATCTTTGTGAAGGAAACACAAATTTGAAAAATAAAATTGTTTTGGTGGAAAAACAAAAAGAAGTTGTTTTTCAAGAAAACTCTTGTTTAAAAAGAAAATTTTGTGAAAAAGAAAGTTTTTCTAAAAAGAAAAAGAAAAATGATTCTCAATCTCACCATACTTTACATGCCACCATTGATAATAGTGAGATTAAAATTTTGAAAAATAAAATTGATTGTTTGAGCTCCACCTTGAGCTCATGTGCATTTAATCACACTAGATTGGAGAAGTTATTTTCTAAGAAACAAACTCCACATGTTCATGCACATCATCATCATGCATATGCTTATGTTGCACGTCATGATCACACTCACACTCATAAGCATCCTAAGGTGTACAAATGTACACATTGTGGCCGTAAAGGCCATTTAGCAAAGTTTTATTTTGACAAGTTGCATTATTTTAATTTTGCTAAAAATAAAAATATTTGGGTGCCTTACAATGCTAACCCCCAAGGACCCAAAAGAAAATGGGTACCAAAACCCCCACTGTGTGTTTTTGATGTAGGTGAGGCTCTCACAAAACGTGAGAGGAATGGTGCCTTGATGGTGGATGCATATGGACTTGATGGACACATATATAAATGCATCGCTATCAAGGAGGTTTGGTGGGTCAACCACCATGTTTGGAGTTTTGGAACATAGTTTCTTAGTTGGTAACTATTTCTAAACTCTTATTTTATTTACATGCTTATTCATTTGTAATATCATATAGCATGTCCATGTTTTATTTGTTTTGTGCTTCATGTGGTAAATACATGTTTAGATGTAGATTCCATTAAAACTCGTGTATATACATGTTCAAGTAGTGAGAATATTTGATTTATATATGTTTGCACTTCATTGCTCATTTATACTCATTATATGCCCATGTATAGCCTAGTTTTGATGATTTTCTCATTTACACTTGTTTTGCCAATTTTCATGTTTTACTTCATGTATATGTAGCTTTTATTCAAATCTAATCAATATACATGTATACCCGTGAGTCTCTTGCCTTCATGCAAATACCTTAATAGACTCTTTTATGTTTGGGATATGTATGCATATTGTTAGATTTAGATAAATCATACATATACCTAGAAGTTTGTTTTTGTTTTAATGAAAAATGAATTTTTTTGTTCATGATTTGTTTGATAAAAAGATTCATGTTCTTTTAGAGCTTATTGAATATTTTCATGAAAATGCTATTTACATGATTACTGAACACTCATACTTCATTTATTTTGTCATGACTTTATTTCATGAACACTTTTATGAGCCTTATTGTTTTTGAGTGTCAACTCTTGTGTATTTGGTATGATTCATGAAATACATATGATTTAGTTTCATGTTTTTGAAGGATCTTTAACTAGTTTTTCAAAAATTAATTTAACTAGTTATTTATTCTTCAATAGTTTATGAGTTATACACATGATCCTATTATTGTTTCAATTGGTATCATTGAATCATTTCAATTGGTATCAATTTGACTCTATTTTTTATATACTGATATTTTGTTTTCTATATATGTATGTATCAATTTCAATTGGTATACTCATTTTTCATACATATATATGAGTTATTTGTGCTTGAGTTAAAATTGTTTTACATGTTTTAAGCACAAAGTTGTTTTTGATAAGAAAATAAAAATTTTAAGAAAAATTCTCAAGATTTGTTTTATTGAGAAAACTCAAAATTTTGTTTTATAAGAAAAAAAATCAAAATATTTTTGAGTTGTATTGCCTATATGCAAGGAGAGCTTAACATCTCTTCTACATATAGATTCATGTTGAGTGTATTGTATATTGAGGAGCTTGACAACTCTTCTTTATGTGGTACACGTGTGTAGGGGAGCTTCACATCTCCTCTTATGCATTACATAATATGTGTTATGTAAATTGGAGCTTGTCATCCCTTCTTCATGTAATGCATATGTGTAGGGAAGCTAACTTAGCGTCTTCCTCTTCATGAATGTATATCGCATATAACCTTTTATTGATTTATGTTTACCCCTTCATTGGTTCCTTGTTTCGGACAAAAGGGGGAGAAAAATTTATTTACTGGTTTTGTTTTTACTTTAACCCCTTTGTTGATGATTGACAAAAAGGGGAGAAATATTTGAGATATATGCATGTTTTCCTTACTTAAGGGGGAGTAGTATTTGTGTTTATGCATATATGTTTTGTTTTGCAAATAAGAGAAAAAGGTTTTGTGATTTTGTTTTATGCTTGATTAGCATGTTTACTCCTTTATTTGCATACATGTTTATGAGCATACATTGCATATTTATTATTTATTTGTGATGCATAAGTTAAGGGGGAGCTTCTTTGAAGCTTTACTTTAATCCATGCATATATAACTTCATGAGTTTTGTCATCATCAAAAAGGGGGAGATTGTTAGCCCGAAGGCCCATCACTCTAGTTTTGATGATGATCAACTCATGTAGTTATAGTACTAATGATCTTGTGTTTAATTAGTGACAGATTTATAATCAAGATCTTAGTAGGTGCGTAGCTTCAACAAAGGATTTAAAGTCAAGTTTTGGAGCTAGCACGGTGTGATCCAAAGAGCTTTTGGATCGTGTTTGGACCAAGTCAAAAAGATGAGAAGGCTTCAAGTGAAGACTTCAAGAAGATGAAGACTTGTGTCTAGGTTTGCTTTTATAAGATTTGTTTTTAGATAAAATGTAAAGGATAGAATAGTTGATGGATTGCTCAAGTATATATTACACACACACACTCTTGATAGTTTTGGTTTTACAAAAGATTTTCTTTTAGAAAATACATGTTTGGTTTTTGGTATTCTAGTTTATATGTTTTAACCAAAATCATATTTAGAGCTTAATGTCAAAAACATAGATATTTCACCATGTTTGTGTAGTGGATCATATCCATACACTCTATACTTCAAACGAGTTTAAATATCTTGTTTTTGTATTTGGTGAAGTTTTGAAAAAAAACCAGTTTTGAAAAATACTGTTTTTCATTTGAGCCAATATTTCCAACTTACAAAAATAGTCCAAATCTTTTGTAACATGCCTTAATTTTGTGCAAGCATGTTTGTTTATCAAAGTAATGGTGGTAAAACTATTTTTTGTAGATTTTTCTATATTTTATGGGATTTTATTTCAACAAAAAGACCAAGTTTTAAATCCCCTTGACTGTGCTGCCTGGCTTCAGTCGGTCGACCGTGCGGTCGACCGAAGCCTGAAGGCAGTCGACGAGCGGTCGACCGACGTGCACAGACGTGCACGCCAGTTCTGGCAGGAGGGCCGGTCGACCGACCCGGTCGACCGTCCAGAGAGCTCTGCTCTCTGGAAGGCCCCGGTCGACCGACCGGTCGACCAGACAGAGAGACTTGCTCTCTGTATCCTGGCCTCGGTCGACCGACCGGTCGACCGATGGCTCAACGGTCTGAAATATGACCGTTGGCCGGTCGACCGGACGGTCGACCGACAGTTCTGTCAGGCCTCCAACGGCTAGTTTTTCTAACCCTATAAATTGGGGCATTTGGGGCTGTTTTCCACAAGATTTCAAGAAGAGTTTTGGGCTTGTTTTTCCCATTCATTTCAGTGGTTATATCCACAAGTTTTAGAGCCAAATATTTCCAATCAAAAGGGGAGTTTTATCAAGAGTGTTTAAAAGTGATTTCTTGAGTTTTTTCCCCACCATTTCCATCCTTGTTTTTCTCACAAACACTTGAGCAACCCATTGACATATTCATCCTATAGGAGTGTTTTTGTGAGAGTGTTTATTGTTGATCAAAGTGTTTAGATCACCAAGAGTTCTTTCTTATTTTTTGAGGAGGCGGACGAGTGCGTTCGCGGGTGTTTCGAGTTCGGGTGCGAACTTGTTGTTTGAGGTGCGGCCTCGGCGAGCTTGTGGGCTTGCGGTGTGTACGGACTAGAGAGAGTCCAAGGAGTTCTAGTGGGAACTCGTTGTAGGTGTTGCGGCACCGAGTGATCCGGTGGGATCAATTTTAGTGGAAATCCTTCGTGTGTCGAAGGCGGTGATGTAGAGCAAGTGTGCTTGAACCTCGAAACAAATCCCTTGTGTTTGCGATTGCTCACTCTCTCTCTCTCTTTGTCTCTTATCTTGCATGCTATTATTGTCTTATCTTTACATGCTTGATATATTGTGTGCTTAATTGTTATACTTGCTTGGGGATTGTTTGCTAACACTTGTTTTCAATCAAGAGAGCCAAAGCGGCATCTCAACCCTTATCTAGGAGAATCTAGAGGAGTTAGTCCAGAGCCCTTCACGGGGAATTCGGCTACACTCTTGTGTTATACGTGGTGTTTAGTTTAAGAATTTTAGTTTAGGTCATAATAGTTTTTAATTCCGCATTATTTGGCATTTAGTGACCATTAGATTAGCCATCACCTATTCACCCCCCCTCTAGGTGATTCTTCAGTTTGATGTTAACTTGACTGACTTCACTAGGGATTGAGGAAAATATCTTGTCAGAGGTTTACTGTTAACAACGTGACAAGTTTGTGCTCATTTCGCTGGAGAAATGATACAAGTATTTTTTTGGCCCCGCCATTCCATGGAAGGGAATTGGTAAAAGATTTTGGAGAGAAAGGCGGGACCAAGTCCCTTAGGATTTTTAGCAAACCCTCAGCTCTTAACGGATTTGGTATGTCTTTACCAACTACCATTTAAGTTGGACTAGCCACGCTATTCCCCTTAGCACGATGAGTTATCGAGAATTATGTTAGACTTAAAAGCTAATATTTTTTTTCTCTCTTTGGCCGTTGAGGCGTTGGATTTTGATAGTCTCTAAAGAAGAGTGACAAATTAATACTCAGTTAGCTTGCCTTTATTGGCTCAATTCTGTCGAGAATTAGACTGTGTTCTCATGCACCATTTACCCGATCATTCCTCTTAACCAACTTCTTATGTGCTGATTAAAACTTTTAACCAGCTTCTTATGTGCCGATTAGAACTCCAGTGATGTTTAGTCGTCGACGATGGTCCCACCTGTCGCTGAATAGTTATTGATTAATGAGAACTATTATGCTCGTGTTGAGCAGAACACAACCGAACGATATTGATCAATGAGTACTACTATGCTCGTGTTGAACAGAATATAATCAACTACTATTAATCAATAAGGACCATTATGCTCGTGTTGAGCTGAACATAGTCGTCAATTGAGAATTCCATTGTAGGGGAATGCATTTGATGCAAACGTCATATATACTTGACCCAACAATCAGAGGTTTAATGTTAATATGAGCAAGGGTAGTATTTCTTTAAGAATTTGCCGTTAATCGATATCATAAGTATATTGCCTTCTGGATTTATCAAGTGATATGCTCCATTTGAGTAGATTGACTCTACCACAAATGAGCCTTCCCCTCTGGGTTGAAATTTTCCTTTCATCTTGTGCCTCATCATCATTGGCATCCTGATAACCAAGATGAGGTCACCTTTCTTGAAAGTTCGCTCCTTAACTTTTTTGTTGAAGGCTCTGAAAAATTCCAGCTTGATAAAACTCAATTTGTTGTTGAGCTTGTAGACGTTTGTCATCCAAAACTTTCAACTCCTAGAGACGTAGTCGATGCCTCTCCTTGATCGGGGGAAAATCGTGCACAAAAAGTGTATGTTTTGAAATGAAGATTTAAAGTGTGTGTGCTTTGGCTTCCTCGATACTTCCGTTATAGCATAGAGGCTAAAACGAGTCGAATCCACAAGGACGGGAGGCGATAGAAGCTTTACTGGTTGATTCACGTGTTTGTTAAAAGTTCTTCAAAGTTTGAAAGAATGAAAAGAAAAGAAAACAAAGAATGAAAAGAGAAGTTCGGTGAAACACAAAGAAGTGAGAAACATAGAAAAGAATATGTTTGTGATTTTTGGATATATTTCTAAAATAAAGTGAAAAAGAAAGAAAACTCAGGGCTACTAACTACTAATGACTCTACAACATGCTAACCTCTTAGTGATAGTTGCCTCACATGTATCATTGGCCATCACTAGTCCTTGGTTCAAGAGCTATTCAAAGTATGACCCATATGTAATCAACCCAACTCAACAAACAAGTGCAAGCTACACTTAAACCATCAATACTATAGAAAAGTAAGCATGGAGTAAAGTAATGTTAGCTTGTTAGTGGTTAGGAAGTTAGAGTGTTAGATCCATCATCATGAGCCATCAATGGCTCTTGCAAGAGCAAGGCCAAAACAAGGCTATTAGATTCATGTGAATTATCATAAAAGAAGTTAAACTAGTTGGTGATTAGTAGTTAGTGCCATGAGAGAAAAGATTAGCTACACATGTAAAAGAAGTTGATAGAAAACAAAGAGAGGTAAAGTGAGCACCTTTCATAGCTTGTCATCTTCTATTACAAGTACTCTTGCATTCCACTCATGTATCACTCTTTCTTCTAATACAAGATCTAAAACAAAATGGAAAATACAATGGGGAAGAAGAAGAACTAACCTAACCTAAACTAAACTATAACATGGAAATGGAAACTACCCTAAAAACTCTGCATATCTTCAACTCTGGAACCCAAGGGGGTATTTATAGCCTCCAGGGGACAGGGGGCCAGGGGACAAACCCTGGCCCGAAGCGGCGCGCGCGCCGCGGCCATAGGGTGGCCAGGCGCGCGGCGCTTCGAGCCACGCGCTATCCTTTCTGTCCCCTGTCAGCTTCTGGTGCCGGTTTCTGGTTTTGCGTCCCTGATTTTGACGAATCAACTCTTTTAGGTCAATGGCTATTCATGTAGGTTTTAATCACCATTAAATGGTGATTTAGGGTCTTCTTCTTCATTTGCACACTATGGACCTAGAATCAAGTAAGTAAGGTATTATTAGCAGAATTTATTATCAAATAGATGTGAAGATGTGGTATGAAATATGCAGTTTTAGAGACTAATCACACCCCCACACTTATCTTTTGCTCGTCTCGAGTAAAACAAAAAAACTAAGAAAGTTATTACACTACTTTCGCAAGTGACGCGATTGCACTGAGCATGTGCAACAAGCCGTTAAACCTCTAAGTTTCCCCTAGAGGAGGAGTTTTATCTCCTGAGGGTTTTCAGCGGATTACACTCACAAAATCTATAAAGAAAGAAATCAAATGTTAGTATTTTTAAAACGCATTTTGAAATAGAGAAAAGTATTAAAATATTTTTGTGAAAATATAAGTGATCCAAGGTCATAGGTTAACCAGAATTGTTCTTTCTTAAACTAAGTCAAAATGTAAAAAATCTTGTTATAAATTAAATGTAAGGATTTAAAATTGAATTGACTCTTTGATCTTTCATAAAATTCTTAGAAAATATGCACTTTGTGGACTGTGAAGATTTTTGGGATATCGACTCTAACTTTCATGCCATTTATTTATATTATTATTATATATTTTTCTTTTTTTCTTTTTCTTCCCTTATTTTTCTTAGGCTTTCTTATTTACCCAGGTAGTGAGCTTTTAGCCGGTGACTCCCAAACCAGATGGTCTTAGGGCACCAGATGAGAAACATCCCTCGAATAAGGACTCGAGTAAACAAGGCCACAAAACTAAAGGAGATTATTTTATTTTTGTCCACCGTTTTAGGTATGAATAATCATGCTTCCTGAGATATAATTACCCAAATAAGTGGTTTTTATTTATCATAAATTTTTTCATATATATATTTTTATGACATTTTTAGTCTTTATTTCAATCCCAAAATTGTGTAAGTGTGAAGTGCATAAATCTAAGACAAAAAATTCAAGATCAAATTATCTTTTCAATCTTACTTTCTTATCTTAAAATTTAAACAAGATCTATTATTTTGGCTTGGTTTAAAATTTCATAATTTTAGGTCTTCCTAATTCCTAAGATAATCTTAATTTTCTTAAAAATAAATCAAAACTATTTTTCTTGTTTCAAAAAGTTTTGTAAAAAGAAAAGAAAAAGAGTTTTTATTAAAGATTTTTTTTTAAAGAAGTGTAAAAGAAATAAAATATAAAACTAACTATGTTAGTAAACCCTCCCCCACACTTATCTCATGCATGATCCTCAATGCATCGTGAATGTGTAAATACATGAAACAAATGGAGAGGGAATGAAGATTGCCTTAAGGGGGTGGCTCCGGTTGTGGTCTGATTGGGCCAAGCGTTACTACCCAATCAAAATAGTGTAGATCGTGTAGGAACCCACCAATGTCCTCTCTAATATGACCTAATAAAATGTTGATTGAATGAATGATCTTATTTAAAAAGTTATCCCCATTTAATTTCCAATTTTCAAAAATAATTACTGAGTCATTTTTGTCAACAGTCTTGTCCAACAATGAAGTGTGATTTTGGAAGATGATAGATTTGGACTCAAAGGGATTGGGGGAAAACCGTGCACAAAAGGTGTATGTTTTGAAATGAAGATTTAAAGTGTGTGTGCTTTGGCTTCCTCGATACTTCCGTTATAGCATAGAGGCTAAAACGAGTCGAATCCACAAGGACGGGAGGCGATAGAAGCTTTACAGGTTGATTCACGTGTTTGTTAAAAGTTCTTCAAAGTTTAAAAGAATGAAAAGAAAAGAAACAAAGAATGAAAAGAGAAGTACGGTGAAACACAAAGAAGTGGGAAACATAGAAAAGAATATGTTTGTGATTTTTGGATATATTTCTAAAACAAAGTGAAAAGAAAGAAAACCCATGGCTACTAACTACTAATGACTCCACCAACATGCTAACCTCTTAGTGATAGTTACCTCACATGTATCATTTTGCCATCACTAGTCCTTGATTCAAGAGCTATTCAAAGTATGACCCATATGTAACTCATCACAACCCAACTCAACAAACAAGTGCAAGCTACACTTAAATCATCAATACTATAGAAAAGTAAGCATGGAGTAAAGTAATGTTAGCTTGTTAGTGGTTAGGAAGTTAGAGTGTTAGATCCATCATCATGAGCCATCAATGGCTCTTGCAAGAGCAAGGCCAAAACGAGGCTATTAGATTCATGTGGATTATCATAAAAGAAGTTAAACTAGTTGGTGGTTAGTAGTTAGTTCCATGAGAGAAAAGATTAGCTACACATGTAAAAGAAGTTAGATAGAAAACAAAGAGAGGTAAAGAGAGCACCTTTCATAGCTTGTCACCTTCTATTACAAGTACTCTTACATTCCACTCATGTATCACTCTTTCTCCTAATACAAGATCTAAAACAAAATGAAAAATACAATAGGGAAGAAGAAGAACTAACCTAACCTAAACTAAACTACAACATGAAAATGGAAACTACCCTAAAAACTCTGTATATCTTCAACTCTGGAACCTAAAGGGGGTATTTATAGCCTCCAGGGGAACAGGGGGCTAGGGGACAAACCCTGGCCGGAAGCGGCGCGCGCGCCGCGACCGTATGGCCGCGTTTCCGCGGCCATAGGGTGGCCAGGCGCGCGCGCTTCGAGCCGCGCGCTGTCCTTTCTTTCCCCTGTCAGCTTCTGGTGCCGTTTTCTGGTTTTGCGTCCCTGGTTTTGACGAATCAGCTCTTTTAGGTCAATGGCTATTCATGTAGGCTTTTAATCACCATTAAATGGTGATTTAGGGTCTTCTTCTTCATTTGCACACCATAGACCTAGAATCAAGCAAGTAAGGTATTATTAGCAGAATTTATTATCAAATAGATGTGAAGATGCAGTATGAAATATGTAGTTTTAGAGACTAATCACTCCTCATCTGTCATTTCTGTTATCAGAGTGACGCGCAAAGATGGGATCTGAATTTCCAGCGGAAGTATGGCTTCACACCCATATACCAATGAAAATGGTGTAGCTTTCATCGGGGTTCTCACTGTTATGCAGTAAGCCTATAAGCATTCACCTTATTTTATGTCCCAATCACATTAATTTTTGAGACGAACTTCTTGAGAAGCTTCCCAATGATTTTGTTAAGAGCTCTACAAGGCTGTTAGCGGCTGGGTAGTATGCCGTTAAAGATATGCTTTAGACTCTGAACTTGTTGCAGAATCTCTGAAACACTTGGCTGAACTGAGGCCTATTATTGTTGACAATCTGTCATGGTACACCAAGGTGGTAGATTACGTAATGTTTGGTAAACTTGATCACATCAGATATTTTCACTTCCTTCAGAGGGATAACCTCCGCCCATTTAGAGAAGTAATCGATTATGGCTAAGATAAACTGATATCCTTTGGATGAAGGTGGGCTGATAGGACCAACCACGTCCATTCGCCACATCTCAAATGCCCAGAAAGAAGTCATAGGATGAAGATATCCTGGTGCCTGATGAATGAAGTCATCATGGATCTGACAGGTGTGGCATCGCTTAGCGTATGCGATGGCATCAGGGATCATCTTCGGCCATAATATCCAAGTCTTCAGAGTCAGTCTCTGAGTTTTGGACCAGGTTGTTGAGCTCTGCACATACCGTCATGAGCCTCTTTGAGTGCCTCTTGTGCCTCCTCGTGTGATAAGTAGCAGAGGAGGATTCCATCATGTGATCGACGATAAAGGGTTTGTGTGATCACATTGTAATAGAATCGAAGGGCCTTCCTTCTGATGGCGGCCGCCTCTTTAGGGTCATCGGACAGTATGTCGTATAAGGCATAGTCAATGTATGAGAATTGCTAATCCCTGAGCTCTAGACCTACTGACGTATCTAGAGCTTCTTTGACTTGAAGGTCTCATATTGGTGTTTGATCATCTTCAAAAGCAAATTTTGGACAGTACAAGTCATGGTTGTAGACGAGTACTTTCTCTGTCGCTCCAGTTAGAAGGGCCAAGGAAGCGGCGAGGGATACCAGTGCATCTGCATGCGCATTTTGCTGGCGAGATACATGGTCAATGTAAAAGTTTTTGAACTTCTCCGCCATGTGGATGGTTGCGTTGTGATAGGGCACCAAGTCTTCATGTCAGACTTCGTACTCCCCGCGAATCTGATTGACGATGAGCTTTGAATCACCATACGCTTTAAGATTTTTGATGCCAATCTCATTGGTGATTTGCATCCCGATTAAAAGAGCATTATATTCTGCTATATTGTTGAAACACGGATCAGTTAATGAGAAGCACGAGAGATTACGTAGTTTTGTGGGGAGACAAGTACTACCCCACCCCCACTACGATATTTTCTCGAGGACCTGTTCTTGATGCGCCGTCGAAGAAGAGTTGCCATACCTGTTCTTCGAAGGACGTCTGGTCATGAAACTTTAGTGATCTTATCTGGGAGATTTTCATAAAGTTTGATTATTCTTAGATCTGGATGTTTAGCCAGGAAGTTTGCCACTGTCTGTCCTTTCACAGCTTTTTATGTCAGAAATTGCATCTCGTATTGGGAGAGCAATATGACCCATTTGCCAATCGACCATTCAGCGATGATGGTTCATCATAAGCAATCTTAAAGGATTGACTTTTGATATGCCATGTATAGTTAGGCCCACCAAGTAGCTTCTGGACAGCGAACCAATGGGAGGCATTCTTTTTCGATCAGATTGTATTATTGTCCAGCTCTGATCATGGTTCTACTCAGGCAGTAGATTGCTTACTTGTGCCCCTGATTATTATTCTGGGCTAGTAAAGCTCCAGAAAATGATCCATAGCTTGAACATATATCAAAAAAGATTTTACTGACACCGGAGCTGTAAGGACAGGAGGATGCGTGAGATACCGCTTGATTTTCTCGAATGCTTGTTGGCAAGCATCATCTCAGATGAATGAGACACTCTTCTTCATCAAGTTGGTGAAGGGTTAGCAACGTCCTGAGAAGTTTGAGATAAACCTCCGGATGTAGGATAGTCGCCCTTGCAATCCTCTAAATTCTTTAAGGTTCCTTGGAGGTTGCATCCCTGGATGGGGCGGACTTTCTCTGGGTCGAGGTGGATTCCTTTGGATGTCACTACAAATTTAAGGAACTTGCCACTGGCTACCCCCAGGAAAGATTTGGTGGGGTTCATTTTTAATTGATATGTCCGTATGATATCAAATACTGTCTTCAGATCTGCTATGTGATCACCTTTGGCACAGTTTTTTACTGCAATATCGTCTACGTAGCATTCCACTGTCTTACGTATATGCTCGTAAAAGATTAAATTCATAGCTCTCTAATATGTCGCCCCCGCATTCTTCAATCTGAAGGGCATCACAGTATAGTAATACACCCCAGTGATGCTCTGAAAGATGATCGTGTTGGCCCAAAGGCCTTCCACTCTAGTTTTGATGATGATTAACTCATGTAGTTATGTGTACTAATAATCTTGTGTTATTTAGTTTCAGATCATTAATCAAGTTATTAGTTGGTGATTAGCTTCAACAAGATGATTTGGAAGCTTTCACATGTTGATTCAAGAGCCCAAGCGTCAAAGATTATATATAGCACTTGCTCGGTGGATCAAAGAGTTTTGGATCGAGTCGGCTTGGAGATTGCGCTCTACAAGAAGACATCGGTACCATAGTTTAGTTTTGTATTTAGATCCAAATTGTAAAGATTAGAATAGTATGATATGCTCAAGTTCACAACACACACGTTTCATGTTTTGGTTTTCGATTTTTGGTTTAACTGATCTTGGTTTCATGAATAGATAGATCAAAACAAGTTTACATGGTTAATGTATATTAGATTTGTTCTATATACATGCATGCTTCAACTATTTAGACAAACTTAGTTTGATAGTCTATTTCATGTGTTTTATGTTTTGGTATTTTTAACAAACATATTTTGGAATTAATGACAAAAACATGGATATATATATGTTTCATGTATATATGATTATATCCATATACATCATGCCTAAATGTTGTTTAATGTCATGTTTTTGTATTTGGATGAGTTTTGGACAAAATGTATTTTCTATTCAAAAATTCAAGTTTTAGAAAATACAAGTTTTGGATTTTGGTAAAAATGATAAGACACAAAAATGTTTGAAAATGTTTGTTATTTGTGATGAAATTTTTATCATATGTTTATATTTCAATATAAAATGAGAAAACTATTTTTGTGTATTTTACAAGTTTCTATGGATTTATTAGAATAATTTTTCATCCTGTTTTCTGACCCAGGACACTGGCTGACAGGCCAGGTCGGTCGACCGTGCGGTCGGCCGAACAAATGGCCGGTCGACCCAGAGGTCGACCGACGTGCACAGAGCTGTGCACGTTTGGCAGCACAGTGGGACGGTCGGCCGGCCGGCCGACCGGACCAGAGAGCAGTGCTCTCTGTTCTTTTCGGTCGACCGTCAGTTGCCAACGGTCAAAATGTGACCATTGGAGGTCGACCGGTAGGTCATTTCTGGCAGTTTCTGCTGCCAACGGCTATTTTTTTTGGGGGCTATAAATACCCCATTGGAAAGAGTTTTTATTCAAGATTTTTTATGCGAATTTTTCCTTACTCTCTGGTGTTTTCACAGCAATCAAAAGAAGTTTTTGGACTTAAATTGAACAATCTATTTGGTGTTTTTGCTAGGGTTTGGAATATCAAAGAAAAGGGTTTTGGGAAAAAGAGTTTTGATTCAACTTCTATATCTTGGTTTCAGTTTTTTCCCAAGGATTTTCTTTATGATTTTGATTTCAATTCCATTGGTTTTCTCCACACTTGAGCTACATCTACTTTCTTATTCTATAGGATCTTTGTGTGGGAGAAAGAGATTATTTGTGGTTGTTGTTTAGACCACCAAGTTGTAAAACCCAATCTTTGCTTGGCCTTGTGCCTTGGGTTGTATCCCTCAAGTTGTGAGGTGATCCTTGTGTTTGCTTTGTGCTTACCCTCAAGTTGTGAGGTGATTGTTTTGTTGGATTGGAGCTTGCCTCAAGGAGGAGGTTGTGGTTGTAAAGAGAGGAGTTGGGTACTCCTTGTGAGAGTTCTTTGTGGACTAGCTAGTGGATTAGAAATCCTTCGTGTGTCGAAGGCGGGGATGTAGAGCTGGGTGCTCGAACCTCGAAACATATCTTGTTGTTTGCGCTTGATCCATTGACTCTCTCTCTATCTCTCTCTTTACTTTGTGCCTTGCAACTATTCATATTGTGCATTCATAATTGCTTGGCTTGGTTGTGTGTGCATCACCTGTTGATTGCACTTGAGTGTATTGCATTAAGTTTTTAAATTCCGCATTGAGTTCATAGATTAGCTATATCACCTATTCACCCCCCTCTAGGTGATTTCAATTGGTATCAGAGCCTCCGCTCCTGATATTTAGGTTTAACCACCTAGGAGTGAGATCTTGATTTGCTAATCTTCATTTGCATTTTCATTTGCACTCATCTAGTTTGCACTCATGGATAGCCCTCCTATGTTTGACCATTTTAGACTTGATACTTGGAAGGTCAATATGAGTAGGCATTTAAAATCACTAGGTCATCTTGTTTATCAAGCCTCCACTTTAGAATCCTTCCCAACTAGTAGCAAACACAAAAAGGCTAATGCATTAGCCCTTAGGACTCTTAGAGCATCTCTTAATGAAGATCTTTTATATGTGTTTGATCGTTATGACTCGGCTTTTGCAGTTTGGAGTATATTGACATCTCCCGAGCTGCCTGTGATTATCAACAAGTTGAGGAGATCTAGGAAAGACAAGTCCGACGAGCATTGCCTCATGGTCCAAGGAAAGACTCCCTTGAGGTACATTCGGATTCTCAACTAGATGATAGCTCTAGTTCATATTGCCATGGATGTTTTGAAGTTCAAAATTTAAATGTAGAACTTGCCACTAAGCTTGAAAAATTCTTGGAAAAGCATGAATCTTTGAAAAAGAAAAACCTTGATTTAAAAGAAGAAATGAAGGATTTATGTTCAACTTTTGAATCGGTTTTGCAAGAGAAGGAAGAGATTACTAGTGAACGTGACTCACTACGATCTCAACTAGACCTTGTCCTAAAAGAGATTGATGTTTTGAAAAATAAAAATGATTGTGATGATGTTGTGAAAAATAATGAGGTTTTATCTTCTAAATTAGATCTTGTTTTTAAAGAAAATCTTACTTTGAAAAATGAAATTGATTTAATTACAAAAGAATTGGATTGTGTTTTAGATAAAAACAAATCTTTGCAAAATGAGATTGATATTCATGTTTGTCATGCTAGTGTAGCTTCTTGTTCTAGCACACCTATTGCATGCTCCACTTTATCTTCTAGCATTGAAAATGACATAAATGTTTTGAAGATGAGTGTTGATAGTTTGGGCTCCACTTTGAGCCAATGTGCTTTGAACCATTCACGCTTGGAAACCTTGTTTTGAAAGAAACAAGTTCCAACCTTGCATGCACACCATTCACAGGCATACACGTGCTTCCCACGGTCACATCATCACACGTATGCTCATGTGTACACATGTACACATTGTGGTCGAAAAGGCCATCTTGCTAGATTTTGTTATGATCGCATATATAATGAAAATTTAGCAAATAATTTTGTTTGGGTTAGAAAAGGTACTAACCCCTATGGACCCAAAAGAAAATGGGTACCAAAAACCACCTCTTTGACTTTTGATGTAGGTGGAAGCTCTCGCATCACCTGAGGGTATTGGTGCCTTGAGGTGGATGCATTCTAAGCTTAAAAGAGAACCATTTGGATGCTTCACTCTCAAGGAGATTTGGTGGGAGGACCACCGTGTTTTGGAGACATGGAGAGTTGCCTCTTCGGTTTGGTAACAATCCCTTACTCCATTTAGTGTTTACATGCTTTCATATCATAGTTTATAGCTTGTTTTATTGTTTCATAATTAGTATGATATTGCCATGTTTATTAGACTTATGCTTTACATGATTAGCTCTTGAGACACCCATGTTTAATATGGACCCACATTTTGTGTTCTCTTTATGTTTTAGCTATCATGTTAATCATAGATCTAATGCACATGTCTTTGTCATATTAATCATATGGTTGACTATGACTTTTTGTTTGATTGCATTTATCATGTTGATTTTTGACCCGTTTCATGCTTCATGTTTTGACTACTTGCTTGAATGATAGTTTCATTAAGACTAGGATTTATACTTGTACAACTAGTGAGCTACAAATAGATCTTTACATGTTTGTGCTTGAACGCTCATTGTATTCACTTGATGTATTAGTATAGTCTAGTTTTGATGATTCTTGCATTTGACTTGTATTCATCATTTTACATATTTTATTTTAACTTCATGTATATGTCCATCTTGTCCAAACTATCA
>JAVJIF010001859.1:0-99678 GCA_038442645.1 Agave tequilana
GACCGTTGGCTGACTCCGGTCGAACGCTCGGTCGACCATCCCAAACTGAGAGTTTGGGTCTGTCAGTCGATCGACCGCTCGGTGGGACCGTAATGGGGGTCCGGTCGACTGGGGAACGTGCACACATGCAAACCCATAGGTCAGGACTGCGGTCGACCGCGCGATCGACTGTTCTGACCTGTAACAGAGCCGGTCGACCGCCCGGTCGACCGCAACAGGTCATAATCAGAAAATAGGTTAGAACTTTGATGTTATTTTCAAAGGAATTTTTGTAAAGGCTTTGTAAAATACAATAAGTTAAGCATGCATATACTAAAATAAGATTTAAAGTATTTTATCAAGAGTCAAAAATAATTTTGAAAATACGTGCAATTTTGTGTGTGTAGGATTTTGAGCTTCAATACTATATACTATTCTTTAACAAACTAAAAACACAATGATCCACATGTAGGCGTCTCTGAACCGTGCTCTTATCCTATGAGTGAGTCCTCTTGAGCCATCAACCTTGTAACATTCTTGAGAACTCTTGAGCCATCAATAACTGTACCAACCTGAAATACATTCTTGAATCTCTATTAGTACCAAATAGCTTTTATATGTTTTGTTATCAACAAAACGCATAAACCGGAGAGTGTAACCTTTGGGCCAACAATCTCGCCCTTTTTGATGATGATAAAACATATAAGCTATAACATAAGATATAGAAGGGAGGTAAAAACTCCCCCTAAAATAATGTTATATTAAACAAGTATACTGATTAGTCTACAATTCTGCATTATTATATCGCATTTCCCCACCGATTTATGAATAAAATGTCGGTCTAAACCGTGTTTTGGTCTCTCTTGCAGGTAAATCAAGAGTTTAAGGGCAAAGGAGTAATAAGAGCTTAATTAACCCAATTTCGGGTAATTAAATCCTTATTACTTGGAGGCCAAGCAAGGGACATCTAGAAGATACGTCGAACCTAGACTCTTGCGCACGTAAGACGAATATTTGGGCGAAATTATCAGAAATGGAATATACCAGGAAGCTCCTAGAGCCAAGACGGATCCCGCACCAAAATCAGGGAGTTAACTCCCGGTTTGGCAGCGGATCCGCGGCAAAAGCCACGAATCTGCGGCCCATTGGTGGGCCACGCGTCGATTTTTGACGCGTGGCCCCGTCTCGTCTTCCAGAAGGATCCTATGCCCATATAAACCCCTGTAGTTGCCAAAACAAAAGCAGTTCGTTTTTACGAGAAGTTTTTGATTTAGGCTAGGTTTTCTATCTTTAGTGTAGGTGTTCTTCTTCTTCTTGTATTTTGTGTTTTTATTTGTTAGATCTTGTAGGAGGCTGAGAGATTCAGAGAGAGATAGAGAGGGATTGATGTAATAGATGGTGACAATCTATGTAAAGGTGCCTCCTTTCTTCTCCATTGTAATCTTCTCCATCTTTTATATGATGCTTTGCTAACTTTTCTTCTTCTCATGGCAATCAACTACTAACCACCAACCATTAACCACTTACTTGATAATCCACATGAATCTAATAGCCTCACAAGGCCTTACTCTTGCAAGAGCCATTGATGGCTCATGATGATGGATTCTAACATTCTAATATTTCTAACACCTAACCCACTAACTTGCTAACTTGCAATGTCTGCTTTATTTCAGCTAACCTCTAACCGGTTTTGATGATTTAACAAGTAGCTTGCATCTTGTTAGTGGTATGGATGTGTTGTTTGAATGTAGAAGATCAATCTTATGGACCATGCTTTGTATCGTCTCTTGAAGCCAAGGATTAGTGATGGCCAAGGATCTATGTGAGGCAACACTATCACTAAGAGGTTAGCATGGTTAGTGGAGCAATTAGCAGTTAGTAGCCATAAGCTTTCTTTTATCTTATTTAAAAATCAATTTCCAAAATTCTTTTCATCATTTTCATCGTTGTTTTCACCATCCTCTTAGTTCACCTTTGTTCATCTTCTTTTCTATTTTGTTTTCCTAAACCACTTCTCTTTTGTTTTCTTCGCCGTTTTCAACGCCTTCTCCACCTACCACTTTCTTGTTTTCCTTTTCTTTTCTTTTCTTTTCTTTTTGTAATTCTTTTAACAAAGAAGAACTGTTAACATAAAATGTGAATAAAAATGTTAATGCTTCTATCGCCTCCGTCCCTGTGGATTCGACCCGTTGAGCCAATGCTATAACAGAAGTATCAAGGGCACATTAGCACATATACATATTTTCATTGATTTCATAAATACACACTTTTGAGTGCTAGTTTCGCCCCGATCAAGTTTTTGGCGCCGTTGCCGGGGAACGGGAATGGTTTTGATTTCACGTTTTTGTTAACATTGTCTTCTCTGTTTTGGTGTATAGGACATTCTTTACAGGATATTAACATTGCAGAACATAAACTAGCTTTGCATCTCCCTACTCTTGAAAGCAGGGCGCCAGCTTCTAAAGAACCGCCGCGCAAACGCGACTTTTGCCGCGAAAACACGGCCATGTTGTGATATTTGTATATCTTGTTGTGCTGGGATGTGTCATTGTAATAGCTAGTGGATCTGTACTATTACTTTCCTGTTTTGATAGCCTACACATCGCAATAAACTAAAGACTAAAATACGGTATTTGGACGCTTTTAAAACGGCTTAGACATTTGCATTTAGGCACGTGTCAATTTCAATTCCAATATACTGTATTCTGTTCTGTTGTTGTGATCTGGACTGAGGTGTACATATGGCATTGCATATAGCATAGGACAAACACGTGGGTGATTTATTCACTTTGTGTTATATTCTTGTCTATATTGCACACTTGCACGAATTGAAATTAAGGGCAAAACCCATACAAGATAAGGTGGGGATTTCATCACCCTTCCTTAGCCCAAAATCACCTCCCCATTCACACAACCCAAGCCCTAATAAAAACTGATAGACGTTGGCCCCTAGGGACATCTCGGACTCATTAAAGATTGACCGAGGGTGGAACTTGTTTTGAATCTTACTCTTGTGAAATCGGTGTCTAACGATGGGGATTAAGAGGTTACGCGTCTCGAAGATACCGTGGTTTGGGGTAATTAAGGCCCGTTGCTTACGCACGGATACCTCCCACCGTATTTTGCCCCTACCTGGCCGATTAGCTTGTGGTCGGATTCAAGCAACAACCTCCCCGGGTAATCGATCAGTTAGGAGTCGTCTAGGTCTAGGTCAACCTTACTATAGGCTTGGTTTTGATTTTTTCTTTTCTTTGTTTGTTGTTTGATTTTTCTTTTTTGTTTGTGATTGTTTGTGAAATGGAATTCAATACTAATAATTCTTTCAATCCGAATATGAATTCATATTTCACACCGACCCCATTTGTTTCAGATAATTCTAACCCGATTTTTCATAATATGAACCAACCAAATACACCGGTTGGACTTATCCGAATCAATACAACCCATACCCACATTCTTATGACTATAATTTCTAAAATAATTTCAACTCGTCACAGAGTCAATGGGATTCACCTCCCCCGAGTTTAATTTTCAACCTCCATGTTCCCCATGTCCACCTTGTCCACAATTTACACAATATTCATTCCCCGATTTCGCTTCCTATACTCCTTTTTCTGGACCTCCCATTGAAGAAAAATCTGAGTTAAGAAAGAGTATAGAAGCCAATTTACAAGAGGTTGAGCGACAACTTCAGAAAAGGATGGCCTCTCCAATTCCACATATTTTCAAGAATCTTACTCAGTTCCACCCCTTATAATGAACAACGATCTGCGCTGGAAATGAGTAAGGAACTCTTATGTGAGTCCAAGCTTCTATCTCAAAACATTTTTGACTCACATTTTTCACAAAATTTCAAAACCAAGATTCTTATACTCCCATTCTAGAGCATCCACTTGTAGAAAAATCAAGTCTAGAAAAGAGTATAGAAATCTTGCAGGAGTCTGCATTAGAATTTCAAAAATCTTCTTCTCAGTCTATTGATAGGTTGGAAACACAATTGAGTAATTGGTCAACATTTTTAAGAATGAAGAATCTCTCTCTTCTCCACCTTTGACCAATTCAAATATCTCTAACTCTATCAATTTGACCCATGACTCCTATTGTTTTGGAAACCAAGATTCCTACACTCCTTTTTTAGAACAACCACTTGAAGATACATCATATCTAGAAAAGAGGATAGAAGTCTTGCAAGAGTCCGCACTAAAATTTCAAAATCATCTGCCGAGTCTATCAATAGGTTGGAAACACAATTGAGTCAATGGTTAGCATTTACAGGAATGAGGAAACTCTATCTTATCAACCTTTGACCAATTCAGCTATTCTAAACTCTATTGATATGACCCAGGACTCTTGTCATTTTGAAACTCAAGAATCAATTTCAGCACACCCACCTGAACTTGTCCAAAATCTAAATCCCATTGACATTTTGGCAAGTTATCCTTTCCTGAAATTGAACTAGAGCATGAAATGATCCTGAACTTCAACCTGGTAATTCAATTTCACTTCCTGATTCAATATTGACTGAGGTGTTTTTACCTGAATTCAGGCCTTTTCCCGAGTCAGTATTGGATCCTGTACCAATCCATTGTGAAATTGAATCACCAATCTTTTATGATGATCATATTGAACTTGACCAATTTCATACTTTTGAAAGTCCCATAGATAAATTGGCAAGTTCTCATTTTTATGGAATTGAACTCAATGAGGAATGTGACTTTGATCCTCAAATTTTGGATCCAGTTCAAATTCCTGAATCAATATTGACTCCTGTTTTGTTACCCAATTTGAGCAACATTTTAGAGTCATTTTGATTCCCATACCTGTCATTCTTAAACTTGAATCACCAATTTTAGATAGTCACATTCCATCATGGGAAATTAATGTGGACTTGAGCTTCAACTTCTTGATTTGGACCCACTTCCTGAACCAATCTCGACTCCCGAACCTTTACTTGACTTAAGTCTTTTTCCTGAGTCGGTATTAGTTCCTGTATTTCCTGAGTCCAAATCAATCATTCCATTATGGGACAAGGGTTTGATAAACTTGACTCTGAAATTATTTTGAAAATTTAGAAATTAGATAGGGTAAAATTCTTAATAAAAATCATAAATATATACATCATTCTAGTGGGTTGTATTCTAGAAATCTCTGGTGGGTTCCTCAGGATTCCACGCAACTTGGATTAGGCCGCATTTCGTGGACCAATCAGACCACCACCTTGAGGTGATTTTTCCTTCCCTCTCTATTTGTTTCATGCATACATACATCACGATGCATTGAGGACAATGCATGAGATAAGTGTGGGGGAGGGTTTACTAACATAGAGTTTTTAGATTTTCTTTCTTTACACTTCTTTTTAGGATACTTTTAGAAATTTTCCCTTTTGTATGTATAGGATTTTTCTCTTTCTTTAAAAACTTTTTGAAATAAGAGATAAAGTTTGGATCTATTTTTAAGAAAATTAAGATGATCTTAAAATTAAGGAAGCCTTAATTATGACATCTTAAACCTAGTCGAAATAATAGATCTTGTTTAAAATTATAGGCTAAGTAAGATAAACTGGAGAGATAATTTTATCTCGAATGTTTTGCCTTAGATAGTATGCACATCACACTTACACATTTTTGGGATGGAAACAAAGACCTAAAATGTCATAAATAAAAAGAAAAAAAAATAACTAAAAAATCATCATCACTTATTAAGCTGGATAATTATGCCTCAAAAGCATATTTGTTCACGCCTAATGGTGGTCAAAAGAAACAATAATCCCCCTTAGTTTTGTGGCTTATTTACTCGAGTCCTTAAACCCGAGGGATGTTTTCTCATCTGGTGCCCTAAAACCGTCTAGTCTGGGAGTCATCGGTTATAGGCTCACTACATGGGTGAACTAGAAAGCCTAAGAAAATTAAGGAAGAAGAAAAAAAAGAAAAAAATAAATAAATGGCTTGATGGTTAGAGTTGAAATCCCAGAAATCTTCAATATCACAAAGTGCATATTATCTAGGTTTTATGAAAGATAAATATTCAATCCAATTTTGATTTCTTACCTTAATTGAAAACAAGATTTTGCATAGAGACTAAGTTTAAGGAAGAATGTTTTTGGTGGACTTATGACCTTAGATCGCTTATATTTTTGCAAAAATATTTAAAAACTTGTCTCTCCTTGAAAATGCGTTTTTCAAAATACTAACATTTGTCTTCCTTATTATGGATTTTGTGGGTGCAGTCCGCTGAAAACCCTCAGGAGTAAACACTCCTCCTCTAGGGGAACCTAGAGGTTTAACGGCTTGTTGCACACGCTCAGTGCAATCGCGTCACTTGCAAAAGTGGTGTAATAACATTTGTAGTATAGTTTTCTTTTCTTGTTTTGCTCGGGACGAGCAAAAGATAAATGTGGGGGTGTGATTAGTCTACAATTCTGCATTATTATATCGCATTTTCCTACCGATTTATGAATAAAATGTCGGTCTAAATCATGTTTTTGGTCTCTCTTGCAGGTAAATCAAGAGTTTAAGGGCAAAGGAGTAATAAGAGCTTAATTAAACCCAATTTCAGGTAATTAAATTCGCATTACTTGGAGGCCAAGCAAGGGAACATCTAGAAGATACGTCGAACCTAGACTCTTGCGCACGTAAGACGAATGTTTCGGGCGAAATTACCAGAAATGGAATATACCAGGAAGCTCCTAGAGCCAAGACGGATCCCCGCACCAAAACCAGGGAGTTAACTCCCTGGTTTGGCTGCGATCCGCGGCAAAAGCCGCGGATCCGCGGCCCATTGGTGGGGCCACGCGTCGATTTTCGACGCGTGGCCCCGTCTCGTCTTCCAGAAGGATCCTATGCCTATATAAACCTTTGTAGTTGGCCAAAACGAAAGCAGTTTTCGTTTTTACGAGAAGTTTTTGATTTTAGGCTAGGTTTTTCTATCTTTAGTGTAGGTGTTCTTCTTCTTCTTGTATTTTTGTTTTTTTTTGTTAGATCTTGTAGGAGGCTGAGAGATTCAGAGAGAGATAGAGAGGGATTGATGTAATAGATGGTGACAATCTATGTAAAGGTGCCTCCTTTCTTCTCATTGTAATCTTCTCCATCTTCAACATGATGCTTTGCTAACTTTTCTTCTTCTCATGAAAATCTAACTACTAACCACTAACCATCTAACCACTTACTTGATAATCCACATGAATCTTATAGCCTCACAAGGCCTTGCTCTTGCAAGAGCCATTGATGGCTCATGATGATGGATTCTAACATTCTAACATTTCTAGCACCTAACCCACTAACTTGCAATGTCTGCTTTATTTCAGCTCACCTCTAACCGGTTTTGATGATTTAACAAGTAGCTTGCATCTTGTTAGTGGTATGGATGTGTTGTTTGAATGTAGAAGATCAATCTTATGGACCATGCTTGTATCGTCTCTTGAAGCCAAGGATTAGTGATGGCCAAGGATCTATGTGAGGCAACTATCACTAAGAGGGTAGCATGGTTAGTAGAGCAATTAGTAGTTAGATAGCCATGAGCTTTCTTTTATCTTGTTTTAAAAATCAATTTCCAAAATTCTTTTCATCATTTTCATCGTTGTTTTCACCATCCTCTAGTTCACCTTTGTTTCATCTTCTTTTCTATTTTGTTTTCCAAATCACTTCTCTTTTGTTTTCTTCGCCGTTTTCATCGCCTTCTCCACCTACCAATTTCTTGTTTTCCTTTTCTTTTCTTTTTGTAATTCTTTTAACAAAGAAGAACTGTTAACATAAAACGTGAATAAAAACTGTTAATACTTCTATCGCCTCCCGTCCCTGTGGATTCGACCCGTTGAGCCAATGCTATAACGGAAGTATCGAGGGCACATTAGCACATATACATATTTTCATTGATTTCATAAATACACACTTTTGAGTGCTAGTTTCGCCCCGATCATATACTATACTAAAACATTAAACCATAATGAAAGAATAAACATGAAAACATATTCTTTGATATAAAACAAACTTAATATTTGAGAACAAAACACAAACACAAACATATTCTTTGATATAAAGCAAACTTATTATTTGATATAAGCAAACTTATTATTTAAGAACAAAACACAAACACACTTATAATGACAAACATATTTCTCCCCCTATTTGTTATACATCAAAAAGGGATATATTAGTATGAAAACTCTTTAGTCAATAACACAAACATTGAGTTCACCACATATAAAGGAAAATCTATTGAAATCAAGTGGTTTAGTGAAAATATTGGCAAGTTGAAAATCAGTAGAAACATAATCATTATCAATATCACCTTTCTCAAAATGATCTCTAAGAAAGTGATATCTAATATCTATGTGCTTGGTCTTACTATGTTGATTTGCATTCTTAGTCATATGAATTGTACTAGTATTATCACAAAATATTTTAATATGGTCATAATGCAAATATAATCAAGGAGAATATGTTTCATCCAAAGGACTTGAGCATAACATGCCCCAGCCGCAACATACTTGCCTCTGCGGTTGAGAGGGCTACCGAATTTTATTTCTTGGAAGACCATGAAACCAGCAATTATCGAGAAATTGACATGTTCCACTAGTACTCTTCCTATCCACTCTACAACCCGCATAGTCGACATTCGAAAAACTCTTCATTAAGAATGTCTGGTCTTCGGATACCATAGACCCATTCTAATAGTGCCCTTAGGTATCGAATAATGCGTTTTACCGCAATTAAGTGGGATTCTTTAGGACAAGATTGGAATCTAACACAAAGACACACACTAAACAAAATATCCGGCCTACTAGCCGTTAAATACAACAAACTACCAATCATGCTTCTATATAATTTTATGTCTACACTCTTATCTTGGTCATCATTGTCAAGCTTGGTAATAGTAGCCATGGGAGTATGCAAGGTTTTGAGTCTTTAAGTCCAAATTTCTTGATGAGTTCCTTAGTGTACTTGACTTGACTTATGAAGATCCCATCACCCTTTTGCTTGATTTGGAGTCCAAGAAAATAGTTCAATTCACCCATCAAAGACATCTCAAATTCATGCTGCATACATGATTCAAACTCCTTGCAAAGTAATTCATTAGTAGAACTAAAGATTATATCATCAACATAGATTTGTACAATAAGAATGTCACTACCAACATGTTTAGTAAATAATGTGGTGTCTACTTTGCCCTTAACAAAATTATTTGATAGAAGAAAGTACAAAGTCTTTCATACCAAGCTCTTGGAGCTTGTTTTAAACCATACAATACTTTATCTAGTTTGAAAACAAAATTTGGATGATATAATCAACAAAACCGGGGGTTTTTCAACATATACTTCCTCTTCAATAAAACCATTTAAAAATGAACTTTTTACATCCATTTAAAAAACTTTGAAATTTTTACAGGATGCATAAGCTAGTGTGATCCGTATGGCTTCTAGCCGGTGCAAAGGTCTCCTCAAAGTCGATTCCTTCAACTTGGGTGTAACCTTGGGACCACTAACCTAGCTTTATTCCTAACAATATTTCCTGACTCATCCAACTTGTTCCTAAAAATCCACTTAGTACTAATAATTGGTCTATCATGAGGTCTAAGAACAAGATGTCAAACTTGGTTGCGCTCAAATTGATTTAGCTCTTATTACATAGCAAGCAATCAATATAAGTCACCCTTGGCTTCAAAGATGTTTTTGTGTTCAATATGAGATATGAATGCATAATGCCCACACAAATCATAGAGTTTGGAGCGAGTGGTTACCCCCTTTCATGCATCACCTATGATGAGATCATTGGGATGATTTGTAGCATATCTCCAATCTTTAGGAAGTGATTGTGATGGTTCCACTTCATCCTTTTGAACTTCACCATTTGGTTCTTACTTGTCTTCTTGGATGGGTGAGTCCTTCAAGGATATTTTCTCCATATCTTCACCTAAAGAATCAATCTCTACAACGTTCTTAATAAATGCATTAGATTCCTCAAACTTAACATGCATAGATTCTTCAATTGTAAGAGATGATTTACTGAACACTCTATATGCTTTGCTAGCATTAGAATAGCCAACAAAGATAGCTTCAAAAGTCTTAGCATCAAATTTGCCCAAATTATCTTTGGTGCTCAAAACAAAACATTTGCATCTAAAAACTTTAAAATACGAAACATTTAGTTTTCTCAAATGATAGATTTCAAAGAAAGTTTTAGAAGTATTTTTACACAAGTAAATTCGGTTTGATATATAGCATGCAGTGTTTATGACCTCGGCCCATAAGTATTGAGGGAGCCCGTATTCACTTATCATGGTCCTAGCCATTTCTTGAAGAGTTCTATTCTTCCGTTCGACGACTCTATTTTGTTGTGGAGTTCTAGGACATGACATTTCATGCTTAATTCCATAATCATCGCAATAAGTCATAAAGAATTGGTTGACAAACTCACCACCTCTATCACTTCTTATGTGTAAAATTGAAAATCTTTTTTCTTTTTCAACCCTTTTTCAAAAATCTTAAAATGCGAAAAAGTTTGATCTTTATGCTCCAAAAAGAAAACCCATCTGAAACGAGAGAAATCATCAACTAAAATCAAAACATATCTATTTTCATTTAAACTTTTAGTTTTAGTTGGTCCAAATAGATCCATGTGGATCAATTCTAATGGCCTAGATGTTATGATATCCTTGATTGGTTTGAAAGAGGACTTGGTTTGTTTCTCAAGTTGGCACACACCACAAATGCGGCCCTTTTCAAACTTCAAATAAGGAATACCCTTCACCGATTCCTTAGAATTGATTCTAGAAAGATGATCAAAAGAACCATGGCCTAATCTTCTATGCCATAACCATGAAATCTCATTAAAAGCATTTAAACATTTTATAGTGCAATCCAAATTAAGCATATCAATAATGTAGACTTTATTTTCACGAAATCTAGTGGGAATACATTCAGTGGCTTTGCAATCAAAAATATTGCAAGAAAATTAATCAAAAATAACTTTGAGATCACGATCACATAGTTGACTAATACTAAGTAAATTATGTTTAAGCCCATCAACAAGAATTACATTTTCAATTAAAGGAGATGTACCAATCTTGATGGTTACCTATACCGATGATGGTGCCCTTGGACTCATCTCCGAAGGTGACGGTGCCACCTCCAACATACCTCAATAGGGTTGCAAAATTGTTGATGTCCCATGTCATATGCCTTAAGCAACTACTATCAAGGTACCACCGATCCCTATGTCTTGGAGTCTTGGTGTGTACCTATATCAAATAATTGAATGGTTGATTTTGATAGCCATATTTTCTTGGGTCCTAATACGTTAGTGTTTCGAACCCAAACATGATTATTCATACTATTTATATGATCATAACAAAATTTGGCTAAATGACCATTTCGGCCACAATAAGTACATTTATAAATTCTTCCATATTTAAAAGCATAATGAGCATGTGATTTATGAACATGTGATTTATGAACATGTGGTTTTTTAGCATGATTGACATGTGATGTGCTGACATGATGAACATGTGGAGTTTTAGCATGTGATGGTTTATCATGTTTAACATGTGACGTGTGCATGTGTTTCTTTGACAATATTTCTTATAGTTTAGTATTGTTAAAAGCACATTCTTTTAAAATATTTTCCAAATCATTTATTTTATTTTTTAACATAGAAATTTCATTTTCATCAATTTTAGGATATTTAGCTTTGTATGCAACTTTATAGGCATCAAAATCTCTTTATGTTGAAATAAAAGTGGAAGATAATTCATCTTTTTCTTTTGTAAAAATAACAATTTAGTTGTTTAGCATTTCATTTTCCTTTTTCAATTTTAAACAATCTTTCTTCGCAGAATCATAATTTTCTGAAAATTCAATGAAAGCTTGTAATAACTCTTCTTTGCTTATTTCAATATCATCATAAGATGGTTCGGAAGTTACCTTAGGTGTGTTTATCATGAAACACATGTTAGTCGTATCAATTTCATTTTCGGATTCACTTTCCGAATCCCAAGTGACTTTGAACGCCTTCTTTACAAACGGCTTCTTTTGCTTCATGGAGGAAGATATCTTGTTCTTAAAATTGGACATTCGGCCATGATGTGTCTAGGTTTCCGACAGTTGTAGCATGTGATCTTCTTCTCCTCCTTCCCTTCCCATCGCCTTCTATGGTTGAGCTTTTTCTTGTGGTACATTCTTTTTATATTTCTCACAAGAAGAAATAGCTCTTCATCTTCCTCTTCATCTTCTTCATCATCGAAGATGGTAGAGGTTGACTTGAAAGCAATAGACTTTTTCTTTTGAGGCGTCGTTTCTTCTCTAGCCTTTTTCTCCATCTCATGAGTCTTAAAGTTACCAATAAAATACTTCTTTCGATAATACTCAAACTTTGAAATCTATGCAATAGTTGTTGTATTTAACCTTAACCCCAGCCACCCCAATATAGAGGATTTAGGTAGGGATTAAAGGGTAAATATCTATTTGGACTAAGCAGGTATATTTTGACCAAAATCCAACCTAATCCACATTTTAAAGATAAAAATCACGTTTTAAAACAGGTTTAAAAAACTAGCCGTTTAGCCAGAAATGCAGAGCACGGTTGACCAGTTTTCAAATATTTATGACCATTGGCTGACTCCGGTCGACCGCCCAGTCGACTGTCCTAAACCAAGTGTTTGGGTCTATCAGTTGGTCGATTGCTTGGTCGACTGTAATGGGGGTCCGATCGACCGCACGGTCGACCGGCGAACGTTCACACATGCACACCCCATAGGTCAGGACTGCGGTCGATCGCGCGGTCGACTGTTCTGACCTGTAACAGGCCGTCGATTGCCTGGTCGACCGGAACAGGTCATAATTAGAAAATAGGTTAGAAATTTTATGTTATTTTCAAAGGGATTTTTGTAAAGGCTTTGTAAAATACAATAAGATAAGTATGCATATACTGAAATAGGAATTAAAGTATTTTATTAAGAGTCAAAAATAATCTTTTGAAAACAATGTAATTTTGTGTGTGTGTGGGGTATTTGAGCTTCAATACTATATACTATTCTTTAACAAACTAAAAACACAATGATCCACAGGTAGGCATCTCTGAACCGCGCTCTTATCCTATGAGTGAGTCCTCCTGAGCCATCAACCTTGAACATGCTTGAGAACTCTTGAGCCATCAATACCTCTATTAATACAAAATAGCTTTTATATGTTTTGTTATCATCAAAACGCATAACCGGAGAGTGTAACCTTTGGGCCAACAAGATGCTCACTGATATGAAAGAGAAGATGAAGGAACAACAATCCAAAATCATATCGCAATTGGTGGCTCTCGACCATGAGAGTGTCACCATGAGTAGGAGGCATTGAGGCGGCTTAATGACCTGGTCCAGGGTCAAATCACTACCCTCCAGAATGATCATTCATCAGCATAGTCAGAAAGTGATCCAAAATCGATGGATCTCCCAACCTTTGAATCCTTGATAAACTGATCCAGATACGGATCATAAAAGCTAGGCTGCAAGGACAACCAACGCCTTCAATTACCAATGTTTTTGACACCCACCTCTCCGAAGACATCCTGGAATGTGAGTTCCTGAGGAAATTTTCAACTCTGACCTTCGTCTACTATTTCGGGGTGAGCGATTCCATCTAGTACATCAGGCATTTCTGGGAAAAGATGGTGGTTTATTCCTTTAATGATCCACTCTTGTGTATCACATTTCTTTTCAGTATGAAAGGTGTAGCATCGGATTGGTTTTACTCTAACATCTCACCCACAATGCAATTTCGAGGAGGTAAGCATGATATTCCTCACTTAGTACGCTCTCACAAGGAGGACAAGAAGAACAACCATCATCTCCTCTCCGTTAAGATAAGGTAAAATGTTAGCTTTAAATTATACATCAGCTTCTTCCAAAGCCAACTTACCAAAGTCTCTAACTGCGATGAGGACGTCTCTGAACACACGTTCAGCAGCGGCATGCATGTTTCTCACCCCCAATAATACAAGCCCCTTGATCGTGGAAAAATAGTGCACAAAAAGTGTATATTTTGAAATCACAAGTTAAAAGTGCGTGATTTGACTTCCTCAAAACTTCCATTATAGTATGATGGCTAAACGGGTCAAATCTACAAAGAAGGGAAGCTATAGTAGCTTTATCAGTTAATTCACGTATGTGTTCAGTGTTCTTCATATTTGAAAAAAATCAAAAGAAAAGAAAACAAAATGAGAAAAATACGGTAAAAATAAAGAAGTTGAAAGCATAAAAAAGAATGTATTTGTGATTTTTGGTAAATTTCTAAAACAAAGTAAAAAGGAAAAAAAACTCATGGCTACTAACTATTAATGGCTCCACTAACCATGCTAACCTCTTAGTGATAGTTGTCTCACATGTATCCTTGGCCATCACTAGTTCTTGGTTCAAGAGCATTTCAAGATCACTTTCACATCCAACTCAAGAAACAAGAGCAAGCTACACTTAAACCATCAAAACTAACTAGAGCAAGTATGGAATAAAGTAATGGTATCTTTTTAGAGAGTTAGATGTTAGAGTGTTAGAATCCATCATCATGAGCCATCAATAGCTCTTCCAAGAGTAAGGACAAGTAGAGTTATTTGATTCATGTAAATTATCAAGGAGTTAGTAAGTTAGTGGTTAGTAGTAAGTTGCCATAAAAAAATTATCTAAGCATGTAAAAGGAGTTAGAGAGGAAACAATAACTAGAGATAAAGAGAGAACCTTTCATAGAGTGTCGCCTTACATTACAAGCACTCTCACTTTCATCCTATGTACTACTCGCTTACCTATTACATGATCTACAAGAAATGAAAAATACAAAAGAGGAAGAAGAAGAACAACTAACCTAAACTAAAGAAAGGAAACTATCCTAAAAACTCTACTGTCTGAAAATGTGGCCAACCGGGGTATTTATAGGTAAAAGGGGCAGCAGGGAGGCATCATGGGGCCACGATCAAAACTCGACACGTGGCCCCACCATAAGGCCGCGAAAGGCGATTTTTATCGCATTTTCGCGGCCCTTCTGGGGCCGCCAGTAGATGTAAACTGTTAGCTTGTCCCTCTACTGGTTTCTGCTATTGGTTTCTGATTTTCTGCAACCTATTTTGGCATATCTAGCTTCCAAAATTAATGGCTAATATTTGTAGGCTTTAAATCACCAAATAAATGAGATTTTTGAGCTTCTTCTTCACTCCACACCATGGACCTAGGAACATACAAGAGATATGTCATTAACATAATTTAATATTGAATAAATATGAAGATGTGGTATGAAATATGTAATTTTGGAGACAATCACACCTCCGCACTATCTTTTGCTTGTCCCGAGCAAAACTAAAAAACTAACTAAGAAAATTATTACATCATTTTCTCAGGTGACATGGTTGCACTGAGCGTATGCAACAAGCCATTAAACTTTTAGGTTTCCTCTAGAGGAGGAGTTTTGTCTCCTGAGGGTTTTCAGCAAATTACACCTACAAAATCCACAAAGAAAGAATTCAAATGTTAGTATTTGAAAATGCATTTTGAAAATTGAGAAAAGTGTTGAAATATTTTTGTAAAAATTTAAGTGATCCAAGATCATCATAGGTTAACCAGAAATTATTTTTCCTTAAAGTAAGTCTAAATGCAAAATCTTATTATAAATTAAATGTAAGAATTTAAAATTAAATCGATTCTTTGATCTTCCATGAAAACTTATAAAAAATATTCACTTTGTGAACTGTGAAGATTTTTAGAATATTGACTCTAATTTTCATGCCATTTATTTATATCAAATCCTTCTTCTTTTCTCTTAATTTTCTTTGGCTTTCTTGCTTACAGGGGTAGTGAGCCTTTAGCCGGTTTCTTCCAAACCAGATAGTTTTAGGGAACCAAATGAGAAAACATCCCTTGGGCTTAACGACTCGAGTAAAGAATGCCACAAATCTAAAGGAGATTATTTTGCTTTATCAACTATTTTAGGCGTGAATAATCATGCTTCCTGAGGCATAACTACCCATCTTCAATAAGTGCTTTTTATCATCATTTTCTATGTATATTTTTATAACATTTTCAATTCTTATTTCAATCCCAAAAAAAATTGTATAAGTGTGAAGTGCATATATCTAAGGTAAAGAATTCGAGATCAAATTATTTTTCCAAACTTACTTTCTTATACTAAAATTTAAATAATTATTTTGACTCGGTTTAAGAATTCATAATTTTAGGTCTTTTTAATTCCTAAGACCCTCTTAGTTTTCTTAAAAATAAATTAAATTCTCTTATTTCAAAAAGTTTTGTAAAAAGAAAAGAAAAGGGTTTTTATACGAATAAATTTTTAAACAACCTTTGTTAGTAAACTCTCCTCTATACTTATCTCATGCATTGTCCTCAATGCATCGTGAATATATATATGTATGAAACAAATAAAAAGGGAAGGAAAAATTATCTTATCGTTGTGGTTCTGATGGTGGTGTGACTGGTGCACGAAATGTGGCCAATCCAAATATTGCGGATCTAGAAGGAACCCACCAGTGACCTTTCTAATATGACCCATTAACAGAATGATGAAGTGTATGGGCTTATTTAAAAGATTATCCCCAACTAATTTTCAATTTTCAAAAATAATTACCGAGTCATTTTTTACAATATCCTTGCCCAACAATGAAGTGTGAATGTGGAAGATGATTGATTTGGGCGCAAACGGAACAGGAACTAATACTGACTCGGAAATGTGACTTAGATCAATTCTTGATTCAAAAGTGAGAGTCGTAATTGGTTCAAAAATGGGTCCAAACTAAAAAATTGATGTTCACACACTTTTCCCATCAATGAAATGTGATCATAAGATATTGGTGATTCAATTTCACGGTGTACTGGTACAGAATTAAAAGTTGACTTCAGAATATGAAAAAAAAATATGGTAAGGATACCAGAGTAATTATAGAATCAAATTGAAATGGAATTACAAACTTGTGGATCAGGATCACATTCTTGCTCATGTTCAATTTCAAGAAAAGTATAACTTGCCAAAATGTCAAGATGGTTCTCAAAAGTTTAGGCAAGTTCAAATAGATATAATGAAATTGAATCTTGATTTTCGTCCACAGAAAAATATGAATGAGTGAAATAACTGATTCAAGTTCAGGAATTATGGGAGTCAAAACTGGCTCAAGAATGTTACCTAGCTTAGGTAACACTACATGAGTTGATATTAATTTAAAAATTGGACTCGAATCTCTAAATTGAAGCTCAGGTTTACATTCATCTTCAAGTTTAATTTTAGGAAATAGATAACTTGTCAAAATATCAAGGATTTAATTTTGGTCAAGTTCAGGTTGGTATGATGAAATTGAAGCTTGATTTCTAAAATGATATGATTCTTGAGTCATATAAAAATTTGGTGGACATTGGAAGTCAACCATATATTAAATTAGTTGTCAAACTCTTGCATGAATTCCATAGTCTTTTCCAATAATAATTTTTCTTTTGGTGGTTCTGGAAAAGAACTCTATAAGGTTTGGAAATTTTGTGAAAATGATGAGGCCGCCATGATTTTAAATTATTTTTGGGCCTCTAATATGGCTTTCATACTCTTTTGTAACTCTGATTTTTCTTCAATTTGGGGTTCTAAAAAAAGTTTATGTGAAGAAAAAATGAGAAAGAAGATGGTGGACAAGGTGATTGATAATTTAACTCGGGGGCGGTGAATCCCCACTGACTCTATGAAGAATAGAAATTATTTTAAAAATCTTGGTCATAGGATTGGGGGCATGGGTCATATTGGGTCGGATAAACCTAATCCGGCCTATATGGTTGGTCCATATTGTACTTGGCCGGATTTGAGTTATCCAAGTCAATTGAGGTCGGGGTGAAATATGGATTCATATTAGGATTGAAAAATTGTTGTTGTGAAATCAATTTCACAATTTACAAAAAAGAAAAACAAACAAATAAAGAAAAGAAAAAGACAAAACAAGCATATATTAGGTTTGATTTAGACCTAGATGACTTCTAACTGGTTAAAATGTCCATGGGGGGTACATTGTAGAAATCTGACCACAAAGTTAATCGGCCAAGTAGGGGAAAGACTAGTGGGAGGTATCCGTGCTAGAGCAACGGGCCTAATTATGCCAAACCACTATTCTTCGAGGTTTCACCTCTCAATTCCTAACCTTGAGCACATATTTGACAAGAATCAAACTCTAACAACTTTTCTCTTAGGTCAATCTCCTAAATGAGCCTTAGATTTCTCTAGGGGCCAGCATCTAGCAAGTTTTATTTAGGCTTGGGGTTGTTTGAGTGGGGAGGTGATTTTTGGGATAAAGGAGGGTAAGGACTTTCCCACCTTAATTTATGTTGGGTTTTACCCTTAATTTCAATTCGTGCAAGTATGCAATATAGATAAGAATGAACACAAATCAAGTAAATCACTCACGTGTTTGTCTTAACTACATGCAATGCAATATGTACACATCGGTCCAAATCACAACAACAAAAGAACAAAATTTAGTATATTGGAATAAAAAATGATACGTGCTTAGATGCAAATATCTAAGCTGTTTTAAAATATCCAATTTCTATATTTTAGTTCTTTAAATTATTACAGTACACAAGTAATATAAACAGAAAAATAACAGCAGAAGATAGCAATATACAAAGATTTACCTAACCACACAAAATTTTTGAAGCACTTGCTCCCTGCATTCATGGGCAAGGAGAGCAAGCAAGTATGGACTTCTGTAATACTAAAAATTGACATGCACACCAAAAATAAAAAAGAAAGGTTAACCAAAATGTGAGATCAGACCCTACATCCAACTGGAAGAAGTAATGAAGACATTCTTCAATCATACCACAAAGCATGATGATGTCAGAGAAAAGTTGAAGTCTCCACACGAAGCCTCTGCTCATGCCTAAGATCAAAACCGTGGTAAACTTGCCTTCAAGAGATAGGCTCTCCCTATCCTTCAACCAAATTCACTTCAAACTTACAATCCGATGGAGTAGCACTTCACCCCACTCAGGGTACCCATTAGTGAGGTTTTGACACAATAAAAAATCAGCCATGGGTTAGACACCCAAGGCCAATCTGATACAACCCATTGTTGGAACTTATTTTGATAATAATAAATATAATTTGTACTATTTTTATGTATTTTTAGATATTTGTTAAAAGTCTTGATCACGCACACAAAATAGTACTATTAGTAGACTTGACCCTTCTTATAGTAGACTAATATAATGTCTAATCGACTTATCAAAATCTTATAGTCGACTAATAAGATTGGTAGTCGACTTACCAAAATCCTATAGTCGACTAAGTCTTGTCTATCAGCTTTCTGTTTTTTAACTGTTAGCAGCATTAGTCGACTTATTAATATTGTTAGTCGACTAATCTATGTTGTAGTCGACTTATAAATTATGTTGGTAGACTAATTCTAGTTTCTAGAGACTTGCATATCTGTGTCAGTCTTGATGTAGTCTAGTTGATCCATTGATTAGTCGACTAACCAAAGCAAATCTTATTCCCCTAGTCGACTACACCACATACCTTAGCCGACTTATAACTGTTTCTGACTATTAAACAGTTATTGATTTCTGGTATTTCATCTAACGTTTTAATATTCAAATTTGTCTTGATAACTATCCTAACTGATCATAGATTTCAGCTATAAATAGGGATGTTGTCTTAGGCTAAATACGCTAATTCATAACATTAGTTTTCTGTCCAAAAACTCTGTTGAAATATTCTGTTTTTCAGAAAGCTAGTTCCACTTTCTATTTCTTCACACAAATTTCAATCCTTTAGTGAAGAATTCTGAGAGTCCGCCTATAAAAGACCTTGTTCACGATCACATACAAATCTCAAGGCTTATAGAATTGGTTGAAATCACTCAAAGAGAAAGATTGTATAAGAGCGTCTTCGGGTTGAAAAGAAGTTGCACAAGGTGTTATTATCTTCTTATTGTTAAGAAGAGTTGTACACATTTGGCAAAGGAGATTTGTCAAGTGGTGTACAAGGTGTAGGTTTTGGGTGTACAAAATCATGGATAAGAAAAATCTCAAGCGGGTTACTTGGGGACTAAATGTAGATCACGAGGACCGAACCAGGATAAAATCTCTTGTGTTTGCGTTTACATAATTTCTAAGAGTTATTTCCTTTCTTACAATTATTTTATTTAACGCTAATTATCTTTATTCTAGTATTGTGTTGACATAATTTTTAGATCCTACAATTGGTATCAGGGCCCTGCATACCCTGTCAACACCTACAAAGATGGCAATGGAGTTTCCTTCCTCACAATTCAGAGAAGGCCATTCTACACAACATCCACCACTATTTGATGGATCCAATTATAACTATTGGAAGTGTAGTATGAAGATCTACTTGAAATCATTCAACTACGAACTATGGAATATAGTAGAGGCCTCGTACTCTAAGCCAACCATCAATTACAGCGCATGGAGTGAAGAACAAAAGAAGTCTGCAAACCTTGATGCCAAAGCAATGAACGTGCTTTTCTATGCCTTGAATAAAGAAGAATTCAATCACGTGTCAACGGCCAAATCTGCAAATCAAATATGGCAGATTCTCCAGGTAACCCATGAAGGTACAAATAAGGTTAAAGAATCTAAAATTTTTGTTCTTGTTCACAGGTTTGAACTCTTCTAAATGAAGGAGAACGAACCATAGCCGAAATGGTTATAAGATTCACCGACATTACAAATTCCTTATCATCCCTTGGAAAGGAGTACACTCAAGTCAAAAATGTTAGAAAGGTTCTTCGTGCACACACATCAGATTGGGAGAAGAAGACCATTGTAATAGAAGAAGCAAATGATCTCTCAAATGTTATTAGAAAACCTTATTGTTAATTCAATGACATATGACATACAACTTGAAGATCGGAAGAAAGATAACAACAACTGCAATCCAAGAAAAAAGTACTTCCTTCTATGCATCCTTAGATACGAACAATTCAGATGATGATGAACAGGAGATGGCAATGCTCTCAAGAAAATTCAGAAAGGTCTTGAAGCAAGGTAAGTTTCCTATATGTTTTAATTATAATAAAACAGGTCATATGAAGAAGGATTGTCCATTGCTCAAAAACAAAGGACAATTCAAGAGCAAAAAGTTCAAAAAAAGAAAGATTATCAAGCATCATGGGGATAATAGTGATTCATCTTCCTCTGACGAAGAAGAAACAACTGAACATGCCCACATATGTTTTATGGCTCAAGAAGACGATGAGGTACAATATACTGCACTCTTAGATGCATTCCATGAGTTATATAATGATCTTAAAAATGAAAAGATGAAAAATAAAGTTTTATCAAAGGAAAATGAAAGACTTCACAAAGAAAATGAACTTCATGTTTCTAAATTGTCTTTCTTAAATTCTCAAAAAGATGATTTTAAAAAGTTATATTATCTTTAAAAAGAGATAATGAGAATTTTTTAAAAGAGAATATTTTTATAAAAAAAGAAACTATGTCTTTAAATGAAAGAATTTCTATTTTAGATAAAGACATGACAAGTTTCAAAGATAAATATGAAGAACTTCTGAATAAAGTAATAAAGTTTAATAAAGGAAAAGAAAATTTAAATGATATATTGTCATATCAAAAGGTTTCATATAATTATTTTGGACTTAGATTTTCTAAAGATAAGCATATTGGTCTTGATTGTTCAAAAAATAATGTTAAAAGAACTACACATGTCTATAAAAAGAATAATGATAATTCTTTTGTTAAGAAGGCCATGAAATTAAAGTATAAATATATTTGGATTCATAAAAATCTAAATACTTTGGATAAAAATGCTTATATTGCATCATATATACACATGTATGTAATTCATGCAATTATGTTTATGCTAACAGATGGAAACCAAATTCAAATTGGGTTTGGATTCCTAAAGGTTAATATTTTGATCATGTTATGATTGGTTTCATTAACAATATTTTATCTTAAAGGTACCATACAAAGAAAAGAGAATACCTGATGATATAAGTTATTTCTAACATTTAAAAATATATCATATGCATGCTATGATGCAGGGCGAGAACACTTGTTATATATATATGTTATAACCCATTTTATACAGGGGGAGAACACATATTTGTGATAACTTGTTTTCTGCAGGGGGTTTCTTTATAGGGAAGCTTGTGCATACACACATTGTCATCATCAAAAAGGGGGAGAATATTGAAACTTATTTTGATAATAACAAATGTAATTTGTACTATTTTTATGTATTTTTAGATATTAGTTAAAAGGCTTGATCACACACACAAAATAGTCCTATTAATAGACTTGACCCTTCTTATAGTAGACTAATATAATGTCTAGTCCACTTATCAAAATCCTATAGTCGACTAATAAGATTTCTAGTCGACTTATCAAAATCCTATAATCGACTAAGTCTTGTCTAGAAAAGATATCAACTTTCTATTTTTTTACTGTTAGCAGCATTAGTTGACTTATCAATATTGTTAGTCGACTAATCCATATTGTAGTCGACTTATAAATTCTGCTGGTAGACTAATTTCAATTTTCAGAGACTTTATAACTGTATCAGTCTTGATGTAGTCGACTTGCTCCATTTACTAGTCGACTAATCTAGGCAAATCTTGTTCCCCTAGTCGACTACACCCCATACCCTAGTCGACTTATAACAGTTTCTGACCGTTAAATAATTATTGATTTCTTGTGTTTTATCCAACGTTTTAATATTTAAATTTGTATTGATAACTATCCTAACTGACCATGATTTTAATTATAAATAGGGATGTTGTCCTAGGCTAAATACACCAATTCATAACATTAGTTTTCTGTCCAAAAACTCTGTTGAAATATTCTGTTTTCCAAAAAACTAGTTCCACTATCTATTTCTTCACACAAATTTCAATCCTCTAGTGAAGAAGTCTGAGAGTCTACCTATAAAAGACCTTGTTCACGATCACATGCAAATCTCAAGGCTTATAGAATTGGTTGTAATCACTCAAAGAGAAAGATTATACAAGAGCGTCTTCGGTTGAAGAGAAGTTGTACAAGGTATTGTTGTCTTCTTAGTGTTAAGAAGAGTTGTACACATTTGGCAAAGGGGATTTGTCAAGTGGTGTACAAAGTGTTGGTTTTGGGTGTACAAAATCAAGGATAAGAAAAATCTCAAAGCTGGTTGCTTGGGACTGGATGTAGGTCACGAGGACCGAAGCAGGATAAAATCTCTTGTTTTTGCGTTTGCATAATTTCCAAGATTTATTTCCTTTCTTACAAGTTATTTTATTTAACACTAATTATCTTTGTTCTAGTGTTGTATTGACATAATTTTTAGATCCTACACCCATCCCTTCATGGAGCAAAAGAATATTTCCCTACCATAATTGCAAAGGGCACCAGACTATTCACTATTAGGCTCTCCGAAAGTACCTACAAAAGCTCATTCAGTAAGGCTTCCTCAAAGAGTACATTTTCACACTTGAGGTGGCTTCCATATTCTACAACCAAATACTCAACCATTCGAGCCACAACACATGATTACCAAGTACAAGGCGATTGATTGATCCCTCACTTCCAATAGACAGGGCAATATTCCTATCCTTACCATTTCTTGCATTTCTTAAATATTGAATAAAATATTATTTTATGCTCCAAACCATTACAGTCCATCAAATCTAGAAGCTCCGTTGATGGGATTTTCTCCACTCAGATGTGACCACAAGACCGTTTCACTGATGGAATTTTTCCACCCAAAACTACTTTGCTGCTGAGATTTCCCCACTCGGAGTCAGTCCTTTTACTACTGGGGTTTCTCCCACTCGGAGGACTGTGTCTCTAGCTTTGCTGCTGGGATTTTCTCCACTTGGAGACAATAACGTAGACTAGTCTACAGGCTCCTTCTAGGCCATCCTACGGGAGTCGAAAACCTCCACTGTATAAATTTTTTCACTTGAAGTTCCCACTTTGCTGCAGGGATTTCTCCCTCTCAATGCCCCCATTTGATGTTCCGCTGAGCAGATTTCTCCCACTCGAAATACAATCACTAGCCTATGACTCCCTCATCTAACCCATGGGCGGATGAACCCCAGGCTATTTCTTCCTGTCGGGTCCTTACTCTCGATAGTCTACGGGGATCAAAACCATTCATTGTGAGATTTCTTCCACTCGGAGTCCCTACTATGCTGTAGGGTTTCCCCCTCTTAGAGCCCTAATTATTTGTAATTCCATTGTGAGATTTCCCCCACTCTGGGTGCATGCATCCAATCTGTCGATCGGTTGTACCCCCACTTCAGGTCCTCCAGGTTCACAGCTCTGTTGATAGGATTTCCCCCACCAAAAGCTAGAAATCTGACTCCTCTGCTGGGTTTCCCCTACTCAGAAGAGAAACTCCATTGTTGGTATTTCCCCAACTCGAAGGTATCAGATCATAACTTCACTGCTGGGATTTCCCACACCCGAGTTGACGCATCCAATTTATAGTTAAGTAACATCTCCACTTTAGGCTTTTTTTGCATGTTTACCTGGTCTGTAACTACTCGAGATACATGGTATATATAAGGGTTTTCTTGTTTGGATTATCCCCTCAACGTACTAGTCCTGTATGGTTATAGACCAATCACTACCTTGTATAAGAAAATGTCAAGTATCACTCAAACTCAACTTTTTGCGCTTGGATTAAGTGTTCGTACAAGGTAGCATGGATTATTTGCCTGACCAATGGTGGCATAGGTCACAAGTGATTAGTGTGATTTATATACATATTTTATACCACTTTATAACTTCATATTTAATTCTACATGAGTTTTTTTGCTTATACTTTTGCAGAAATTAGGTCAAGAGCACACATTATACAAAAAAGAGTAAAAAAGTGGTAAATCGATGCATCAAGAGACATTTGCAGTGCGATAGATGCAGATTCAGAAACTTGGATCAAAACAAGCATGATCTATAGAAAAGTACACATAAGATGGACTCCATTTGCTAAAGTCAAATGGCTGGCCAGCCGTCGACCACGGCTACAAAGCCGTTCATTGTTCAAAACAGAGAATAGAATCAGATTCTGATTAGACACATTTTAGTATTTTCATTATAACATTCGCTACAAAAATCTAAATCCAATGATTTAAGATGCTACAAAAATATGATTAAAAAGGCTATAATGTTTAGTTGATAACTTTTTCCATATTAGTTGTTTAATACCCCGTATTTAGCAGTCAATGCCAGGTGGCTGCAGTCTAATTCACAATTGAATACCTACATTGAGTTAAAGTTGGATTAGAAGTCCTATTGTATTTTTTATTGTATCAGAGGAAAAGTGATAATTAAGAATTAAATGTGATCCTTCAATTGGTGTTATCCATTCCCTTCTATTCTAATTTACTATATGAAGATAGAAATCATGTTTACTATTTTGCTTTGCATAATTCATTATCATGAACTAAGGTTCCATAGCTAGGGCGTTGGTGTAGGCAAATTATTATGAAGATTTAATCTTGTTGCTTTCTGTTAATTCTATTCCACTATTTTGTTCTTCGTGTTTGATTCTTTGCTATGTTAAGTTTCTATTTTCATTATTCTTATTATTAGTTGAGAGCTCCAACTATATTGATGGGTAAGTTTGAGGCTGAGAGGAGGTAATCTAGCAACGCTTCATAGGAATAGAAATCACAACTTGACACGTTGAGACCAAGAGGAGATACGTAAGTTGAGCATTCATGTGAGAAAGGTCCACTAAGCTTAATACATCTCTTAACTTATAACTCTACTAGATTGAAAGATTGTAGATTCTTGATTAAGGAATAGAATTAGTGGTCGATCAAAAGAGGATGCTAGTTGAGATAAAGACTTTTGATTGTTAACATGAGTAGCAGCTAGTTACTAGCACAATCAACTTGTTAATTCAGATTATTAATTATTAAAATCAATTGTCCTAGTGTTTTTCCTATCTAAAGCCAAACAAAAGTATAATTTAGTCCACTTCTATATCTTTATCAATCTTTCAAATAAAGCTACACATTTGGTACTTAATAAGATAATAATCCTCGTGGGTTCGATAGTCTACCTCATCACTTTTTTACTTGTTAACGATTAGTGCACTTGCCAATTCTCAACATCAATAAGGTGTATATATAAGGGTTTTCTTGTTCGGATTATCCCCTTGACATACTAGTTCCACGAGATCAGACATTGTGTATACCCCCAATCTACATTACTTTCGTTCTTCATCTAACCCTTTATTTGAGAATATTTCATTGTGTTCTTATACAACCACTAACAGACCCTGGTCTGTACGTCCCAAGATGGAAATTCCCCCACTCGAAGATGGTAACACAGGCTTGCCTACGGAGCCCCCAGATCACTCCGTTGTGGGATTTCCCTCCCTCAGATTTTGAACTCTGTTGCAGGGATTTCCTCCTCTAAGGGTCCGGAGTTCATTGCTCCACTGATGAGATTTTCTTTACTTGGAAGCAAATGCAAACCCGACTCTGCTGCAGGAATTTTTCCCTCTCGGAGGCTCAACTTCACAGATGGGATTTTCCTTACTCGAAGGTAACATTAGCAGGTACAGCAGATGGGATCCCCATTCGCATATAATCGGTCACTAATATTGCATATTTATTGTCATATTTTTCATATTTATGTTATAATAAAATTTACTTTTATTCTTATTTTTGTGTAAATAATGTGTAGGCCTTTAGCAAAAGAGAAGGAAGAGAAAAGAAGCCCAAAGCCCGTCTAAATTCTGATTTAATTCAGAATTAATTTAAATCAAAGATCAGGGAAAATCACATGAAATCAAAGAAGATAAAACCAGTTGAAAAATTGGTTAATCAGATCGTTACAAATCAAGTTGGTTAAAACCGAGGATCAACAGAAGAATCGTCGAAATCAGAAGATCAAATGGCAAATCCAGGATAAAAGGAAAGAAGATAAATTTCTCGAGATCTTCCCCCTAGATGTGGACAGTTGGCCATATCCAGGCTGACGATCTATGGCCAAAGCCATGGATCTGCGACCAACTAATTGGATAAGGGGAAGCGTTTGCTCCCCCTATCTGCTCACATCTCCCCCTCTAGTTTTTTTTATAAAGACTGTGAAATTCGTTAAGAGAAGGGACGAAGACTAGAGTAAATTCTTGCTTTATTTTTAAAGTTTATGATCGTTGTTAGGTAGTTTATTAGAAGTTGTATCTCAATTTTTATTTTGTAGTTCAGTCCTAAAATAAAGTGAGAGAGAAAGAGTAATTGTAATCCGACGTTGAAGTGACATCAATAAAGATTCATACTTCTTTTCTTCTCTAACTCATGGGTATGTTACATTTCAATTCAATGCTTTGCTTCACATCGATTATAAGTAGTTAATCTCCTCATTCTGGGCTCACTAATCTCTCCTATCAATTATACTCATGATCGATTTTAATGAAAAGACTCAATGGAATCATTTGAATGCCTTAGTTTAAGCCTTGGTTTAGCAAGTGTTCTTGAAGGCATATGAGGATGGGATTGGTTTTTAAACTTACACTTTGAAGTTAATCTCTTATAGAAAACTTGTTTTTATTTCATGCTTGCTTAATTGCCTTGATCGTTTAACATTTAACTTAAGAACGAATTCAAAACTCAAGTCCAATTTCTAAAATCTGGTTTACTTGACTTCTCTTCATATACAAGATTAAACTTTTGCCTATGATCATCTTGAGGCTTTTAAACTTTCATGAGAAAAATCTAGACTTGAGTAAAGATTAATAAGCCCAGATCTTTTCTTTAATTTAATACAAACAACATCACTCCCAAGTTTCTTATAAATCATATTTTCAAAACCTTTTCTAAATCTTCAAGTTTTCTTTAAATCACTTCTTTACTCTCTATCTTCTTTTCAACCAAAAAACACCAACACTGAAACTTATTTTTCTTAAAATTTCAAAACGCTTGCATTACATCTCTCCTCTTGAACATGACCCATTAGCCCTAAGTTTCACGGTATTCAAATTTTGCAATCAATTTTTGGCGCTGTTGCTAGGGAGGGAATGGTATTCTTGTGCTTTGACAAGTTTGGTGTTTTTTTTCAAGGTTAAAGTAATAAGGTTGAGAATTCGAGCATTGCAAAAGAAGACTTGTGATCCTGTCCCCCTGCTGTAGAAAGTAGGGAACAGGATTTCAAGAGTTTGCCGCAAAAACACAATTTTTTGTGAGACTACTAAAAACTCTTATTTGCAGGACATATTGCTCTGTAAAACAAGGTTTCTTCTTAATTGCTAGTTTTTTTTATACTTGATTATCTCACAACCTATTTTTAATCCATCAGTAATTGGTTGATTGAAATTATTAAAATGTTTAGTCTTACATTCCTAGGCAATTGTCTAATTACATTTTCATTTCAATTACTGTTAAACAAAGCTGGAGACAAGATACATTCGCATAGCATATAGCTTAGGAAACATTCTTGGGTAATTATTTGCTTGTTAAATTCTACTTTTCTATATCTTGAACACTTTGCACAAACAAATCTTAAGGGCAAAATCTAACAAAAGATAAGGTGAAAGAGTTATTGCCCTTCCATAGCCCACAAACCATCTCTAAGCACGCACAGCCTAAGCCTAACTTAAAATCTGATAGACGTTGGCCTTAAAGACATTTCGAACTCATCAGGAGATTATCCTAAAGGGAAAGGTGTCATAATTTGACTTCTACCAAATCAGTGTTAAAAGACGGGGATTGAGAGGCGAAACCTCAAAGGCTGGTGGTTTGGCTTAATTAGGCTCGTCGCTTTTTGCGCGGATACCTCCCACCAATCTTGTCCCGACCTGGCTGATTAGCTTGTGGTCAGATTTTGTATTATACCTCCTGTGAACAATCTAACAAGTTAGGAGTTGTCTAGGTCCAATTTTCCTTTAGAATAGGCATGATTGATTTTTCTCTTTTCTTTTTGACTAATTGGTGAGCTTGTTTGTGGTAGTATTTGTGTATGCAAGTGTGGTTGAGAGACCCAAATTCATCTCGGTTGACTAGAAGCACTTTACTGAAAGTACACTCAGCGGGGGGTCAATAGGCGTAGTGCTAATCAAAGATAAATAATGTGAAATTTTAAATTAAATTACAAGCACACAAAGTGTAATCAAAAGTGAGTCTGAATTCCCCATGAAGGGCTCTGGAACTGCTTCTCACAATTCCTCTAAACTAAGAGTTGAAGTGCTACAATAGCTCTCTTGATTAAACACAAATGTTAACACACAAACAATATCTACAATATATATTAATATGAACAATAACAACAATACAAGATATATATATAGAGAGAGAGAGGGATGAGAGTTGAGAGATAGAAGATCAAACGCAAACATCGGGATATATTTCTAGGTTCGAACCACTGCTTTACGTCCCCGCCTTCACACGAGGAATTTTCACTATGTCCATACAAGAACTTCCATAAAGGGACCCCCATTGAGAAATTACAGCAATACAGACTTGGAGTACATAAATCCAACTCTCACACCTCTAGACAAGGGGGAGCACAAAGCAAAGAAAGAAAATTTACAAACTTGGTGATCCAATGATCACAAACAACACTAGTGATCTCAAAGGATCACAAACAATTTTCTCACAAAAACAAAGATCCTAAAGATAAATTTAGAATTGGATAGCTCAAGTATGTGAGAAATTAAAGTGTTTGGAAAAGAAACACAGAGAGAAAACACTTAGGAAAACTCTAGAAATGATATAGAAATTTAGAGTAAGAAACTAGAATCCAAAACTTATTTTCTTTTGATTTTTCAGAACTTTGAAACAAAAATAAAGATATAAATTTGAAGCTTAAAAACTTGTTTTAAAACTCTTTAGAAGATGGGCAAGAAAGCACTAATAAACTGGTAAAATTTTTCTTGAAAAATCTTAATGAAAAGTAGCCCACAAAAACCCATATTTACAGCCTCTTCAGAATATAGCCGTTGGGGATCAAAACTGGACATTTTTGACCTATCGTCGAACAGCCAATGGTAAAAGATATGACGATATGAGCCTGTCGGTCGATCGCCAAGGCCCTAAGGCAAAATGCCTATACGGGCGACCGCTCGGTCGGCCAAGCCAAACAGAGACTAAGTCTCTTACAGTCGGTCGACCGTGCGATCGACCAGCCATATTGCAAGGTCAATATGCACGTCTTGTGCACATCAGTCGACCAACCGGTCGACCGAGCTCTGGTCCGGTCGACGGTCGACCGCCAGAAAGCTCAGAATAGGGATTATAGGTTAGAAAATGTTGTTATTAAATGCCTATAAAATCTCATAAAACTCCATAAATTTCACAAAAATAAGTTCATGTAAATATTTGAAGTACAATTATGTGCGATCAAAATTCAACACATATTAAAAACTATTTGAACTATTTTTGAGGCATGAAAAAATATGTTTAAACCAAAAACGGTATTTTTCAAAACTTAGATTTGAAATGGAAATTCGTTTTCTCCAAAACTTATATAAATATAAAAATAAGATATAGAAACACATTTGAAGTATAGTATGTATGGATAGAATCCAATACACATGTAAATGATATATCTATGTTTTTGATAATAAATCCCAAACTAAGTTTTGATAAAAACAAAACTTTAAATCATGAACTAGATACATCAAAATAAGTTTTTCAAAACATATAAATCATCAATGTATATGGATAAAATTCAATATACATATAAACCATGTAAACTTGTTTTGATTCTATCTATTCATGAAACTGAAAGATATATTCTTGACACTCAATAAAATAAAGAACGAAACGGTTAAACCGAAATGAAAACTTTTGAACTTGTGTGTGTACTTAAGCACATCAAAACTAATGATCCTTACACAAGATATAAAAAAAACTAAACAAATCTAAACCAAAGTCTTCTTGTTGATCTTCTTCTCCAAGACCACTCGATCCAAACACGATCCATAGAGTTTGACTCCTCTTGAGTGCTAGATGCGATCTTGACATAAGAGCTCTTGAATCGACACATTTTAGCTTCCAAACTCGACTTTGAATCCTTTGTTGAAGCTAAACACCTACTAAGATCTTGATCAATAACTGAAATTATTTAAATATAAAATCATTAGTAACTTAACTTCATAAGTTAGTCATCATCAAAACTAAGGTGAAGGGCTTTTGGGCTAACAATCTCCTCCTTTGTTAGTGATGACAAAACTTATGAGGTTATATATGCATAGATTAAAGATAAGCTTTATAGAAACCCCTCTTAACTCATGTATAATATTAAACATATTGATATTCAATGTAAACTCAGATACCAAAACAATAATAAAAATATGCAATAAGAATCATAAAACACATGCATAAGAATATTCAAAGAAGCTCAGATGGCAAATAAAACAAAACATGTAGATTAAGATACCAATAGAATGGATATGCAATAAGTGCCTTAGATATCAAAATCATAAACATATGCATAAGAATATGCATAAAACATAGATATGCATAAACACAAATAAACATGCATATATAAACCCAAATCCTTCTCCCCTTTTTTGTCACTTATCAACAAAGGTTGAAGAAAAACAAACAACATAAATGCATATACAATATACATTCATGAAGAGGAGAGACGTCAAGTTAACTCCCTCTGTATACATGCATTACATATAGAAAGGATGACTAGACCCTGACCCATATAAGCATAATGTACAATGCATAGACGAAGATGTTAAGTTCCCCCTACACATGTGTACTATATAAAGAAAAGATGTAAAGCTTTTCTTTATGTACCACGCTTATTATGAATCTATACATAGAGGAGATGTTAAGCTCTACTTGCATATAAGCAATACAAACCAAAGAAAAATTTTATACTAATAAAAACATATTTTTGAAAGAAAATAATTTAAGGAGAAACAATCTTTTTACTTTTTACCAATTGATACCAACTGAAAGAAATCTTTTTAAATTTAAAGATACCATTTAAAGGTAAAACTCTAAACCATTTTGCAATATAGATACCAATTGAAAATAATATCAATTGAAACTTATTGATACCAATATCTAAAATATAAATACTTTCTAAAATAAAATTTTTTTCCAAAAAGATGGGTGTAAGATACCAATTGAAAGTATAGGAAATACCGATTTCATGTAAAACCAATAATTTATCTCCTTCTTTTTAAAATATCAATGAAATCAATGCATAAGCTTGTATAGGATACCAATTTTAACATTTTAGAACTAAATCAAGCTTAGCATTAAATAGTTGTGTTATAAAAAATATATATGAACAATTTTATTTAAATTTAGCACAAAAAATCATATATACGTATGTATGATCAAATCAATATAATATCAATTAAGATATGATGCATACATATATAAGAAAACATGAGTATACAAAAATTAATTTTCATTAAAATCATGTATATCTCATAACATTCTACCCTTTCATGCACATGTTTGAAAGATGTTTTAACTAAGAGCGTACAAGACATGGTCGCCCAACCAACCGTCCTTAAAGAGTAAAAGTTTTCAATAATAATATTTTGAAAATAGTTTTAGCATGAGTTAAAAACTCTACCAATTGAAGAATACGAAACTAGTTTTAAGATAATTTTAAAAATTAGTACGAAATCCTTCAAGTAATGAATAAAAAGAAATATTTATTCCATGAAAATTACACGATCATTGACACTCAAAGAGCGATGAAGCATATATATGCTCATGAAACAAAAATCATAAGTTAACAAAAAATATAGAGAATCAACAAAATCATAGAGATAAGACAACGAGCTCAATCAAAATTCCTTTATAAATATGAAAATCATAAAAATTCAATTTTCATCAAAACTTAACAAATTTTAAGATATAAGTATGTTTTTTCAAAACTGAAGCATACATATTTATCCAAGACATAAATTGAGCCTTTAAAATAGTACATGGCATATAAAAAACAAGTGACTCAAGGATAGAATATGTATATTAATAGTTTTAAAGCAAAATTTACATATACATGAAGTTAAATACAAAAACATGTATAAAATAGAAAATACAAGTGTAAATGTAAGAATCATCAAAACTAGGTTATACAAATACATGTAATTAGTACACATGAGCAATGAAGCACCCAAACATAATAATCAAGTGTAGCTCACTACTTGCATAAGTATAAGCACAAGTTTTAATAAAAACTACATCCAAACTGTAATCAAAACATGAAGCATAAAACATCGAAACAAATTGATCATTAGAGTAAGTGCAAATTGTTAATAACATTAGGATATACACAATAGCTAAACTATAATGAGAACACAAAAGATGTAAATCCATATGAACATGGGTGTATCTCAAATACTATATATATATATATCACAAGTCTAATAGGCATTGTATTTAAACATAATGAACATGAAAACTACGATATGCAAAAAATCATCAATAAGAAAGTATGTAAAAATATAAGGAGTTAGAGATAGTTACCAAAACTAAATGAAATAGTCTTTAGGTCTTCAAAACATGTTGGTTTTTTCACCAAGCATCCCTTGAAAGTGATGCATCAAAAAAAGTGACCATTTAGCTCGAAACACATCAACCATCAAGGCACAACCTCTCACGTCATGTGAGAGCCCATATCGAAATCAAATACAGTAGGAGTGAATTTTGGTATCAAAACATTTTTGCGTCCATGAGGGTTAGTTCCTTCCTAACCCAAGCATACTTAATTGCAAAATTTAAAGCATGAATTCTATCATAACAAAAATTTGCAAGGAGGCTCGTACGTTTACAATGTGTACAAGTGTACACCTTAGCAACATGGTGTCATGTGTGTGAACATGAGAAGCATGTGTATGCCGTAGAGAGTGTGCATGCATATGTAGAGTATGTTTCTTTCGAAATATAGATTTCAATCTCTTGTGGTTCATGGCATATTGGCTCAAAGTGAAGCCCAAACAATGTACACTTTTCTTCAACATGCAAATATTATTTTCAATACTTGAAGAAGAAGTGGAGCGTGCAACAAAATTCTTACCACTAGGAGATATATCAATAGAAGCATGATTAGAATGGGAAGCAAAATCATTTTTCAAAGAATCTTTTTCTTTTGAAACACAATCTAATTTCTTGAAAATCAAAACAATTTTATTTTTCAAGAAATCATTTTCTTTTAAAACAAAATTAAGTTTTGAAGACAAAACATCATTATTCATCAAAACAACATAAAAATTATTTTTTTTAAAATTTCATTTTCTTTAAAAGCAAGGTCAAGCTGTGTTTTCAAGGAATCCCTTTCACTTGAAATCTCAATCCTTTCTTGCAAAACGATATCAAATTTTGAAAACAAAATTTTATTTTCTTCTTTTAATTCAAAATTTTTCTTTTCAAAAGTTTATATTTTTCTATCAAGTTTTTACAAAATATGAAAAGTTCTTCATTTAAAACATGAGCGTCCATAGCATTATCATCATATGAAAAACTAGCACAGTCATCAAGATGAGTGTCCAAATTTACCTCAAGAAACTCATTCCATTGGATCATGAAGCAAGTTTGGTCGGACTCATCTCCAATGGATTTCTTCTCTAAAACGTATGTCGTTTGTTTCTTGGGAGAGATCAATGTGTTCTACACTGCAAAAGCAGAATCACAATGAGAAATCAAAGAAATGTGTTCTTTGCTAAGTATTTGGCTGATTGCATCTATGGCTTGTGCATTAGCCTCAAGGTACTTGTCATTATCAAAATATAATTTTTTGGTAGTGGCAAGATAAATATGCAATCCTAAGATTTTTAAATATGAACTCATTTTAAATTTTCATATATCTATGTTAGAATCATCAAACATAGGTGGAGCAAGAAAATTCATAAGTGTATACAAAAATGTATGCAAAGCAACAAATAGATTAGCAAATGAGGATCTCATTCGCAGGTGGTTAAATTGAATATCAAGAGTGCTAGCGTGATACCAATTAAAAGTAGACCTAGAGGGGGGTGAATAGGTGTAGTACTAATCTAAGAAAAATAATGTAGAATTTAAAACTAAATAGCAAACTCACAAAGTATAATCAAGAGTGAGTTCGAATTTCCCGTGAAGGGCTCTGAAACTGCTCCTCACGATTCCTCCAAACTAAGAGTTGAGGTGCTACAATAGCTCTCTTGATTAAACATATGTGTAGATACATAAACATTATCTTGTGTACGAATATGAATAATAATAACAATGCAAGATATATATATAGAGATGAGAGTTGAGAGATAGAAGATCAAATGCAAATATCGAGATATGTTTCCAGATTCGAGCCACTACTCTACATCCTCACCTTCACACAGAAGGATTTCACTATGTCTATATAAGACCTTCCAGAAAGGGACCTCCACTGAGGAATTACAACAATACAAAATTGGAATACATAACTCCAACTATCACACCTCTATACAAAAGGGAGCACAAAGCAAAGAAAGAAAAGTTACAAATTTGATGATCCAATGATCACAAACAACACTTAGTGATCTCAAAGGATCACAAATAATTTTCTCACAAAAACAAAGATCTTAAAGATAGATTTATAATTGGATAGCTCAAGTATGTGAGAAATTAAAGTATTTGAAAAAGAAACATAAAAAGAAAATACTTGAGAAAACTCTAGAAATGATATAGAAATTAAGAGCAAGAAACTAGAATCCTAGAACTTGTTTTCTTTTGATTTTTAGAAATTTAAAACAAAAATAAAGATATAGATTTGAAGCTCAAAACTTGTTTTAAAACTCTTTAGAAGATGGGCAAGAATGCACTAGAAAACTGGTAAAATTTCTCATGAAAAATCTTATGGAAAATAACCCACAAAAACCCATATTTATAGCCTCTTTAGAATATAGCCGTTTGGGATCAAAAATGGACATTTTTGACTGGCCGGTTAACCGACCAATGGTCAAAACTATGATCGTTTGAGCCTGTCGGTCGACCGCCCCAAGGCAAAATGCCTATTCGGTCGACCGCTCTGTCGACCGAGCCAAATAGAGACTAAGTCTCTTACAGTCGATCAACCGTGTGGTCGACTAGCCATATTGGCAAGGTCAATGTGCACGTCTTGTGCACATTGGTCAACCAACCGGTCGACCGAGCTCTGGTTCAGTCGACCGATCGGTCGACTACCAGAAGGCTCAGAATAGGAATTATATAATAGAAAATATTGTCTATTAAATACCTATAAAATGCCATAAAACTCCATAAATTTCACAAAAATAAGTTCTTGTAAATATTTGAAGTGCAAATACGTGTGATCAAAATTCAACACATATGACAAAGTATTTGAAATATTTTGAAGGCATGGAAATATGAGTTCAAACCGAAAATGACATTTTTCAAAACTTAGATTTTGTAATGGAAATTAATTTTCTCCAAACCTTTTATAAATACAAAATAAGATATAGAAACAGATTTAAAGCATAGTCTGTATAGATAGAATCCAATACATATGTAAATGATTTATTTATGTTTTTGACAATAAAACCCAAACTAAGTTTTAATAAAAAAAAAACTTTAAATCATGAAATAGATACATCAAAATAAGTTTTTCTAAACATATGAATAATTAATGTATATGGATGAAATCTAATATACGTATAAACCATGTAAACTTGTTTTGATTCTATCTATTCATGAAACTGAAAGATATATTCTTGAAACTCAATAAGCTCAAAAATGAAACGGTTGAACCAAAATGAAAACTTATGAAGTTTTCTGTGTGTGGATACTTAAGCATACCAAAACTAACTATCTTTCACAAGATCTACAAAACTAAATAAACCTAAACTGAAGTCTTCTTGTCGATCTTCTTCTCTAAGATGACACGATTCAGACACGATCCATAAAGCTTGACTCCTCTTGAGTATTATATGCTATGTTGACGCGCGAGCTCTAGAATCAACACGTGTTTGCTTCCAAACTCGACTTTGAATCTTTTGTTGAAGCTAAATACCTACTAAGATCATGATCAATAATTGAAACTATATAAATACAAGATCATTAGTAACTTAACTTCATAAGTTAGTCATCATAAAAACTAAGGTGAAGGGCCTTTGGGCTAACATTTATCACCCAAACCAGAACCAAAACTAGACCCGGTTATGGCTCAACCTATATCATTGCAGGATAGGTTCTATCCCATAAGAACCTCACTTCCATCTTGCATCCAACTTCCATTGATTGCCGACAATAATTTTAAGCTTAAGCCTCGATTCATCAACACACTCACTAAGTTCCATCGATTGCTTATTTCTTCATAAGAGAAATTGAGAAAGTATGCTTAATGATGAAAATCCCTCACCTTCTAGACGATTCTATTAGGTTGAGACTCATCCTATTTTCTCTAAAGAACTTATCTAAGAAATGGCTATACAGCTTAATGGCCGGTTCCATTACATCGTGGGATGATTTCATCAAGGTCTTCTTGAAGAAATTCTATCCAATTCACAAGATCGCTCTCATTAGAAAGAACATCATGTAGTTCAAGCAAGAATCTAGTGAACCGTTTTGGAGGTACTTTGAACATTTCAAAGACCTCTTTATCTAATGTCCTCATATGGCATAGAGAAGTGGTGACAATGCCAAATTCTCTATAACAGTTTAGACTATCAGAACAAAATTTTCTTAGAAACCATGTGCCAAGAGGAATTCTTGCAAAAGGATGAAAATCAAGGGTGGGATTTATTTGAAGATCTAGCCGAAAAAAACCTTCAATGGGAGCCTACTCCTGAAAATTCTACGAACACAAATTCTATCTGTTAAAAAGGAGGTCTCTATTCAAAAGAATCATTCATAGCTGTCGAGGCTAAAATTTCTAGCCTAATGAGGTGAATGGAAGCTCTAAAAACTAAAAAGCTAGTTCCAGTCAACCAAGTCAGCCCAGACCAATTTTTAACTCCGAATTGTACTTACTATCTAGCCATGAACCATGTGTTTGAGAAGTGTCTAGGCTTAATGCTCAATAAATGTATTCTGAGCTCATGAATGCGGCCTTTTCAAGGCCTCAAAATAATCCTTATACTCAAACGTACAATCTTGGCTGGAAAAATCACCCAAATTTCTCATGGAGCCAAAACAACAATGACCACTCAAGGTCAAACCACTTCTAACATTCCAATCATGATCACAATTCTTCCTATCATCAACCTAATTACCATCACTATTCTTTCAATCATCAATCTAATTCTTCCAAATGTCAACATAACTTTTCTAACCATGCTCAACAATTTTCTTTTCAAAGTCCTCCTCTTGAGAAAAGAATGACTGATTTTGAGAAGACTATGGAAAAGTATATGAGGAACCTAGAGTCCCTCATACAAACAATGCTTCTCAGCAATACGCAAGCCATAAAAAGGTTAGAGGTTTAAATTAGTTAACTAGCTAATTCACAAAGTGAGATGCCCAAAGGTGCTTTGCCTAGTCAATTAGCAAACCTGAGAAATTCTACCCAAGTTCCTATGGCTGAGGATCAACAGTTTAATCAATGCAATATTGTTCATACATAGAGGTCGGAAAAGAAAGTTGATAATCAAGTGTCAATACCATCCAATCCCATTTAGCACAACAATACACATGCATCCACTTCATCTAGTTCCAATCCATCCACATCTGACGAGTTTGAAAAAGACAAGTCAGCCAGTCAGATGCATAAGACTATAGTACCATTTTCAAATAGGCTAAAGAATAACTAGCAGAATCCACACATGGATAAGATAATTGAGATCTTCAATCAAGTGAAGATAAATGTGCCACTTCTTAATGCAATCCAATAAGTCCCATCTTATGTAAAATTTCTTAAGGATATATGCACCAAGAAGAGAAAGACTAATATACCCAAGAAAGTCTTCTAAGCCACTAACATTAGTGATTTATTGTCGGCTTCGATCCCTATCAAGTACAAGGATCTGGGTTGTCCCACCATTGCCTGCATAATAGGACAAGCTGAAATTAGTCGTGCTCTTCCTGACTTGGGGGCAAGTATCAACTTGCTTCCTTTCTCAGTTATCAACAACTTGGGTTAGGCGATCTTAGTCCAACTCAAGTCACCATCCACTGGCTGAGCGTTCAGTGAAAATTCCCAAGGGAAAAATTAATGACGTCCTTATCCAAATCTGGGAGTTTATCTATCCCGTTGATTTCATAGTTCTTGAGACACAACCTGTGTCCAATCCTAGGGCTTAAACTCCCGTTATCCTAGAGTGCCTATTCCTTGCTACCGTCAATGCTATTATCAACTGTGGGAATGGGTCCATGAGGTTAACCTTTGGAGACATGACTAGAGAAGTCAATTTCTTGAACCTTGGAAAATAACCCCGTGATGTTAAGGTTTAAATATTTGAAGTCAACCTTATTGAGAACTTGACAAGCAAGAGAAGAATTAAAACTAAAAACTGATTATGACTTTGAGTTAGAGTCTGAAGACTTTAACGTTGATCAGATTGTCGAGTCTGCTATGATTTGGGCCTCAAATCCTATTTCACCAAATGTGGAGCTCATAAACTTCACTCCTCCTTCCATTGAGCCTTCCCCTTCCTTATAGTTGAAAGCCTTACCTACGCATCTCAAGTATGTCTATCTAGGCGAACAAGTGACCTTTTCTATCATAATTGAATCCAATTTGACTGACAAGGAAGAAGAGAATCTTAAAACAGTTCTTAAGAGACATAAGGAATCCGTTAGTTAGACTACGACCGACATAAATGGATTGAGTCCAGCCATAGTTCAACATCGCATTCATCTCAATAAAGAAGCGGCACCGAAGAGAGACCCGCAGTGTAGGTTAAATCCAATAATGAAAGAGGTTGTTCATGCTAAAATCTTGAAACTCTTAAAAAATGGGATAATCTATCCCATTTCTGATAGCCAATGGGTCAGTTATTTCCACGCGGTTCTGAAGAAATCTGATTTCACCGTGGTGGAAAATGAAAACAAAGAGTTGGTCCAAATTTGACTTCCCATGAAGATCGAGTTTGCATCAACTATAGAAAGCTAAATGCAGTAACTCATAAGGACCATTTTCGCTTCCCTTCATTGACAAAATGCTTTAACATTTGGCTGGCCACGACTATTACTGTTTCTTGGACAGTTACTAGGAGTATAATCAGATTCCTATTGTTCCAGAGGACAAAGAAAAAATCATGTTCACATGTCCATTTAGGACATTTACTTATCGTCGAATGCCTTTCGGCTTGTGCAATGCCCCAACAATGTTTCAACATTGCATGTTGAGTTTTTCTCTGATATGGTGGAATAGATTTTAAAATATTCTTGAGTGATATCTTCATTTATGGAGACTTGTTCGATCAATGTCTTTACCATCTCAAACTCGTCCTCCAACGTTATGCTGAGATAACATTGAATTGGGAGAAATGCCACTTCTTTGTAAGATATGGAATTATCTTGGGTCATGAAATTTCTAAGAATTAAATTGAAGTGGATAAAGCCAAGATTGAGGTTATAGCTAAGCTTTCGGTGCCTAAATGTATTAAAAATATCTGATCCTTCTTAGGATACACCAGTTTTTATCATAGGTTCATTAAGAACTTTAGCAAAATTGCTACACCCTTAACTAATCTTTTATCTAATGACGTATGTTTCACTTTCGATAGTGGATGTCTTAATATTTGAGAAAAGATAAAAAATGAGCTTATTTCTGTACCAATCATCTCTAAACTGGATTGATCAAAGCCGTTTGAAATCGTGTAAAAACGCTGTCTTAGGACAACACATTGATAACAATCAGCACATGATTTACTATTCAAGTAGGACTCTCAATGATGCGCAACTGAAGTATATTACAATCGAGAAAAAAATCTTAGCTATAGTATTTGCATTAGAAACATTTCGTCCCACCTACTTCGGTAAAAAATCACCATTTTTACTGATCATTCTGCGCTAAATGCCTTATGTCAAAGAAAGATCTTAAGGCCCGACGAATAGCTCCCACTAATCATACATACCTCTTTAAACTTGCCTCACCTCAGATCCTTAGCAATGATTTATCTAGACTTGAGGGCTTTCACAGCATGGAGATCATTCTCATCCCCAAAACAGTCTAATCATAACATCAAAATCAATAATAGCAAACATGAAATGATATAGAATTTGCAAGTTTTAGAAGTAAAGATCCATCCTCATGAGCCTTCATTGGTACTTGCAAGAGCAAGGCCATTTTGATGCTATTAGATTCATATAGACCGTAAATTAAACAAGAGGAAATAAGTTAATGGGTTAGTAGGAAAATAATCATTAAGAAAAACTTAGTTCCTCAGTTGAAAAAGTTTAAAAAGAAAAAATGATCTAGAGAAATGAATAAAACTTTTCATAAACTGTCACTATCTATTACAACCCCCTCTCTTTTTCTCATAAATCTCTCTCTCCATTCTGACCCTAGATTAGAAAAGAAAAACCTTCTGCCTTTGGTGTGGTATTTATAGGAAAAACCTAAACTAAATTAGAATGAAACCTTAGCCTAAGCTTTCTGCTCTGCCTTCTGCCTTTGGTTTGGTATTTATAGGAAAAACCCAGCTCTCCAAATGAGTCTCAACCATGGATCAAAACACTGATTCACAGCTCTCTGTATTGCCACGAAAACGCAGCTTTTGTCACAGATTCGCAACAATCCTGGCGCCGCGGATCACGCGCTTTCTGCTCTATGCTCTTATCTTTTTTCCTATCCCATTGTATACTGAAAAATATTATCTCTGAATCTTTAGATTTAGGATTATCTTAGTTGATTCTTTGAGCTGGGAAAATAAATCCTTAAAAATCTGAATTAATTGGGATGTTTTTAGGCTTTTTCCTTCTCCATTAATTATACTAGCACACCATTAGACAATGAAAGAGTTAAATAGTAGAGTTTTATTACAATTGAAATATGGAAATATAAAAATAAATATGCAATATTAGTGAACAATCACACGTTTACACCTATCTTTTGCTCGTCCCTGAGCAAAACAAGGAAACTAAGATTAAGAATTTATCTAATCTCATAGGTCATGCGACTATATTGAGCATATGCAGTAAGCCTTTAAGCCTCTAGGTTTCCCCTTAAGAGTTATAGTCTCTTAGGGATTTTAGGTGATTTATACGAACAAAATCCATAAAAAAAAATAAAGTTTAGTATTTTTGAAACACATTTTAAAAGAGAGGATTTTTTTTTTGAAGAATTCTTGCAAAAATCAAGTAATCTATAAGTCTTTGGATCACTAAACTATTCATTTCTGAGCTTAGTGTTTATGCAAGAACTTGTTATCAATCAAGGTAAGGATTCAGACTGTATTTCTCACTTAGTCTACTATTTTACCTAAAATCATATACACTTTGTGATCGTGAGTATATAACTCAAATTTTTTCAACTCCAACTCTTATGGCTTATTAATAGTTTATGGCGATATTATTCCTTAGGTTTATTAGGCTTTCTTATTAATTCACATAACGAGCTTTTAGCTGGTGACTCCCAAACCAGACGATCTTAGGGAATCAGATAAGAAAACACCCCTCAGACTTAAGGACTCAAGCGAATAAGGCTACAAAATTAAAAGATTTAATTGGTGATATCAACCGCTTTAGGCGTGAATACTCATGCTTTAGGAGACACAACTATCCAACTTAATTAAAAGATGTATATATATATATATATATGTATATATATATGTATATATGTGTGTGTGTGTGTGTGTGTGTGTGTATATATATATATATATATATATATATATATATATATATATATATATATATATATATATATATATATATATATATATATATATATATATATATATGGGTAAAGTGTTCCTAGTAGGTCTCCTTAGATTACAATCTAAGGAGGAGGCTTAAAACTTTAATATCTCAAAAATATTTCATGATCCGACCGACATTATCAACTTCATATTTTAAGATATACATATACAAAAAATCAAGTGATTTCGGGTTCATTTACTCTATTTTCTTTGGGTTCAAATATTAACGGTTATTTAAAAGTAGAACAAAATGGAACGATTAGATCATTAAGTAAACGAAATCCAAATCATTTGATTTCTTAATATGTACATCTTAGAACATGAAGATGATAATGTGTGGTCAGATTATTAAAAAAAATTAGAATGTTAGGGTTTTAAGTCTCCTCCTTAGGTTGCAATCTAAAATGACCTACTAGGAACACTTTACCCTACATATATATATATATATATATATATATATATATATATATATATATATATATATATATATATATATATATATATATATATATTTCTAAGACACAGTAGTCTTTATTTTAAATCCTAAGTGTATAAGTACGTGTAAAGAATGTATATTTCATCAAGGTAAAAATCAAGAAAAAATTGTTTTTCCAATTTTTTTTACTAAACCAACAAATTAAATAAGTACTCTTATTTTGATCAAATATTAAGAAATCCTAATTATGATTCTCTTATTCCTCAAGATTAACTTAATTACTTACAAAAATAGGTCAAAATATTAGTTTCCACTTCAAAAAGTTTTTAAAAGAATTCTTTTATATATTTATACAAAAAAGAAAATCTATGTTAGTATAACTCTCCCACACACTTATCTTATGCATTGTCCTCAATGTATGAAAGAAATACATATATGCATGAAAAAATTAGAGGAAAGAAAAAAAATGCTATCTCAAAGTGGTGGTTCCGGTAGTGGTCTGATTGGTGCAAGTGTTGCTGCCCAATCTAAAGAATGTGGAGTTCTTGTAGGAACCCATCTTTGACCTCTAACCCGTTAAAACTTTATAGCCCCCGAATTGAATAGGATCATGAAATATCCTATCATGACTCATATCCCAGTTAAATGACCAATCCTTATAAACCATTCAAGAATTATATTGTTCAACATCTTGATCCAACAATGAAATGTGATTTGGTGAAATGATTGATTTGGGCTCAAGAATGAAAGGTACGAAAATCAATACAAACTCAAAAAGTTGATTTAAATCAAGTCGACGTTCAAGAGTCGGGTTTAGTTCAAAAGTTAGGTCCAAATCAAAGAGTAGAGTTTCAATTCATTTCCCATCATTGGAATATGACTTTCCAAAATCGATAGTTCATGTTCAAGATTTATAAGTACGAGAATCAATGTTGACTTGAGAATGTTATCCAAATCGGGTAAGGATACAAGAGTCAACATTGAGTCATAAAGCGGAATTGAATTACAAAATTGGAGATTAGAGTTACATTCTTATTCAAGTTCAATCTCATTGAAATGATAACTTTCCAATTTGTCAAAGATTTGGTATTTGTCAAGTTCAGGATGGTGTGATGAAAATGAATCATGGTTAAAGCTTCCAAGACACCATGATTCTTGGATTTTATCAATATGGCTGGGGAAATCAGGAATGGTCAAAAATTTATTAGATACAGTTTTCTTATTCCTATCAAGCATTGGGTTTAGCAACTAACTCATTTCTAATTTTGCCCTATTGATCGAATAGTTAAAATCATTTTGGGACTGAATCATAGCTTTTGTACTATTTTTCAAGTCAATTGGTTCTTCTTGTTGTGGTGGGACTTGAAAAGAGAGTATGGATCATAGTTTTGGAAGTGTTCTGAGTCCATCATGTTTTAGAATTGGTTTTGAGACTCAAGCATGGCTTTCATACTCTTTCTCAATTCAGATTTTTCTTCTATGGGTTCATCTTGATAAGGTGAATATGAAGCTGAATGTTGAAAAGGTTATTGACATTATGATAAGGGGTAGGTGTGTCCTCACTGACTCGATGAAAATGGGGATGATTATTCAATTCTTGATCATAAGTCTGAGATTAGGGAGTATGTTTAGTAGAATAAAATCAATTCAGTATATCTATATGGTTCTTGTTATGCAATGTCGGATTGCTGATATTCGAGTCAAAAGAGGTCGGGGTGAGATATGGATTCATATTAGCATGGGAAAAATAGGGTAATGATCCATTTCATATAAAATGATAAAAAATAAAAACAAAAAACAAATGAACAAATAAACAAACAAACAAAAAAAAAGAAAAAATCAAGCCTACGTTAAGGTAGACTTAGACCTAGACGACTCCTAACAGTTGACTGTCCAGGAGAATGTTGTTGCAGTAATCTGACCACAGGTTAATCGGTCAGATAAGGTAAAACTCAGTGGGAGCTATTCGTGTAGAGTAACGAGCCTTAATTACGCCAAACTACTACTTTTTGAGAATCTTGCCTCTTAATCCCTAACCTTAGATACAGATTTGACCAGAGTCAAACTCTAACAACTAGGTCAATCTCCTATTGAGTCTGAGATATCCCTAGGGCCAATGTCTACTCAGATTTTAGTTAAGCTAGGTCAGTGAGTGAAAAGATAGTTTTTTGGCTAAGGAAGGGTTATGACTCCCCCACCTTATCTTTTTTATCTGATTTGCCTTTAATCATTTTCATCTAAGTATGCAAATATAGCAAGTGAAACACTCAAAGCAACAAAATCACTCAAGGGTTTTTTCTACTCTATATGCAATGCAGTTCTTTACACCTTGCTCCAGCACTCAACAACATAACACCAACAGCAATGTGAAAAGGAATTCAACACGTGTCTTAGTGCAAATATCTAAACATTTTTTAATAATTCCAATCACTATTTTTTTGTTTTTGTTATTACAAAGTGTAGGGGTACAATACAAGAAAACTACAGAAGAACTTAACAATATAGTGCAATATTAATCATCCAGTAAGAGTTAAAATGAACACCCATCCTCATGAGCCTTCAAGATCACTCGCAGAATTCAAGGCTTGAACTAAGGCATTCATATGATTCAATTGAACTCCTTTTCAAAAAATTCGATCGAGAAGAAGAGGGGTAGAGGAGTTAGATTAGTGTGCCCAGGAAAGTTAAAGTATATCTAGAGGGGGTGAATAGGAGTAATGCTAATCAAATACGAAAATGCAACAATTAAAATGAATTATATAAATGGTCAACTCAAAACAAAAAGTGAAGTTAGATTCCTAATGAAGGTCAACTTCTCCTCTATATTTCTCTAGATAATAGTTGAGGTGCTTCAATTGCCTTCTTGATTGAAAGAGGAAAACAGGCAAGTATGAATGATGCAAGAGATGAATAGGAAGTGCTATGAAACTTAAAGCACAAGGGCGAGCAATAGAGATAAGTAAAATCACAAGTGAAAGTAATAGAGATACACTAAATGCAAGAGAGAGAGAAATCACAAACATAAGAGATTTATTTTGAGGTTCTCTACGTCCTTGCCTTCACCGCATAAACAATTTCAACTATCCACAGAGGAACTTTCATAAAGGAACTGCAAGGTCTACACAAGATCTGGAGTACACAACTCCAACCTTCAATCCTTTACACAAGAGGTATCACAAAGCCAATTTGGTTAATAAACTCTTGGCAACCACAAATGTTACGAACTCTCTCTTTACAACTTCTAGGGTTTTGAGTAGAGAAATAAAGCTCAAAGAAGTTTGTGAGAGAAAAATTCAGTGAAGAAAGTAATCTTTAAGAGTTAAAAACATCAGAGCATATTTGAGAATTGAAAGAACTTGATTGAAAAACTTGAAAAATAAAAACTTGATTTTTCTTGAAAGCTAGATCTCAAAAACTTGAATAAAACTTGTTCAAAACTTGTTAACTCTCCTTCTCAAATGACTCATATATGTAGGCAATCGGTAATTGCAATTAGAAGAGTTTTTTGGCCTTAACCAACGGCGATTAGGCCAAGAGAAGCAAAAACAACTGTAAAGGAAGTCAGAAAACTGACAAATTTGAAAAATATAGCCGTTATTGTAGCAGAACCAAACAAACGGTCAACTTTCCGGTCGATCGACAGCTGGGTAAACCTAACCGTTGTAGGCTATCAATCAATCTGCGATCGGCCGAAACAAATAATAAGTCCTGACAAATAGGTCGGTTGATTGCTTGGTCAGCCCATCAACGTGCACAGAAGCCAAGTGACCTTGTGCATATTTGGTCGACCGCTCGGTCGACTGAGACAGTGGAAAAAATACTGAACTCAACTGGCGGCCGACCGGCTGGTTGATCGACCATGCCCAAAAGACAGCATAAACACTATTTATGAAATTAAATAAAATTTTGAAATAATAATATAAGTATAAAAGATGTTTTGGCAACATATGCGTTACAAGAAAACATGTATATGGCTGGTTATAACATATATGACAAGTATAGAACTTGAATCAATGACAAACTTATGAAAAACAAGTTTAAACAATAAAAGATCTGAAATTTGTTTTTGAAAAATGTGTCTGTATTGTTAGGATACAAATATTGCATAATTGTTACTGCATTCATACATTTATTCTGTAATAATTCCTACAACTCACTTGTCTTAATGTCTAATTTTATGTAGGATATGGTAGAATGAAGATAAAGCAAATCAACAAAGATCAATTCAAATTTAGAGGCTATCTTATCTGAAGACTAGATCTACCAGATAAGATAGTACCATAAAAAATCAAAGGGAAAAATGAAATTTTTGAAGACCAAATCGGTTTCGCTAAGAATAAAGGGATATAACGTCAAATACAAAGCAGAATCTGAACTTTCGAGAGGATAAAAGGATAAAGGAGACATCGACAGACGAAAGCCCCTAGACCTAGCCCAATGGCTAGGATAAGGCCACAGTAATGTGGCCCAAGCCGTATTTTCGCAGCTGTTCTTTTGATGTTGGGGAGCATTTGCTCTTTTATCTCCTTACGCTATCCTTATCTCCTTTTTCCCTATAAATACTAAAATTTGAGATGCGAAATGGACACCAAGTAGGTTGTAAAGGCTATATTGAAAGAAGAGTTGTGTGTATTGTAATGCGAGATTGGAGAAGATCAAGAGTTTAGTAATTAATGACTTATGAATAAAATTTAGAGTTCTTTTACAAGATCGTGCATCCTTTTCAGTCTAAGATTCCTCCACTCCACTCTTTATTTTTTGATGTGATTCTCTTCTTTTAATTGCATATTTTATTTTATATATTCATCAATAATCTATTGCATGTTTTCTCTTCTTTTCTTTTGTTAATTCTCTTGTCTTCAATGGAGTTTGGAAGAGGAAGACGACAAGGCGACGACAAGTCTTGTGCCAATTCTGGGTTCCATCTTTCTTCTCCCTTCCTCTCTTAATTTTTCATTGCTTATTTCACTTCTCCTTTACATTGGTTAGTACTCTTTTACTTTTTTTTTCTTTACTTCTCTTGTTTTTTTACTGCTTAAGTATCTTTTGTTTTTAAAACAATCAACACACCTTTCTTTAAGGGACTTCTCAAACTAGATTAAAAGTTAGATTTAGATTTTTTAAAAACTAGATTTTTAGAAACAAGTCTCTGTGGCTTCAACCATATTCTTGCCACAATACAATTTTCCTAAAAGAATTTCAAAGCAGGATTCATAACTTGTATGTGGTTTAAAATATGATGGATTTTTTCACGAACTTCGAACCGTGAAAAGTTTTTGGTACCATTGCAGGGGACTTGTAAACTTTTTGGTTTTTTGAAAATCAACATTTAATCTTTTTCTAGTGTTATATAAAAAATTTTAAAAATTAAAAATAAAAAAATCAGAAAATTAAATCAAAACTTTTTTAATTTAAAAGTTCTTTTCTTTTATTACTTTTATTTTCCATCCCTAGGATACAAACTTTAAACTTTTTTTTTTCTAGGGATATTGCATGAACGAGCAAAGATTTGCACAAGAGGACGAAAAATTACTTGATTATGACATAATTGCATTGCTAAACTAAACAAAACAAAAATTGATTGCTTCAGAGTCATCGGAAAGCTTAGTAATTTTCTAACTCTACTCACGAATCTCCTGTTAGTGGGGTTTTGGAGGTGCTTATTGATTGAACTTATGGTGCATTGTGCATATTACATAAAAAGATCTTAAGAGTTGTCCCCCTTACATAAGGTCGGGATTTCATTACCCATTCCTTGGCTCAAAAATCAAAATGCATATAAGTTTTCCCAAGCTTGAACTAAATTTAAAATCAATTATAAACTTGACCACTAGAATTTCAAGCTCATTAAGTGTACCCATTTTGGGAATACTCCGGTGATTACTTTCAATCTCGCGAGAGAGGGCTTTCTTATAAAGAAAGGGTGACTTAACCATTGCGACGGTGCCTGGGTTGGAGGAAAGAATGAGGAACTTCCTTTTATAAGAAAGGGTGGCTGAATTTAGGAAGCGTCCGGCCTGGGAGGAGAACTGAATCGCTTGTTTGACGGCTTTAACTGATTAGCCCACAATTTGTCCTACCCAATTAGGAGCTGTATTACTAGGGAGAATTTATTCTCTTCAGATTTATGGTTTAAAAAATTGATTACCATCAAATTAAGTTAAGATAAAAAATAATTGATTGAATTTGATTGGTTGAGTCATCTTGTGTGCAATCTCACCTAGGATTTAGAAAATCCTTTGTCAGGGCAGTACCCTGGTTCATGCGAAAGTGGGTTTGTGTTAAGGGTCGATTAGAATCCATTACTATTGACACAATGGGTGACACAAATCAAACCCAACAAATGACCTTAAAGGATTACATGTACCCTACAAGATCCACCCAACCTTCCTGTATCATTTACCGTCCTTACGGCAAATTTCGAGATTAAATCTAGTATGATACAAATGCTTCCGGTCTTTCGGGAATTGACAAATGAGAACCCATACCAATGTGTTAGAAATTTTGAGGATATTTATGGAACCATGAAGTATAATCAAATGATGGAGGAATCCCTAAAACTAGGTTGTTTCCCTTTTCCCTTAAGGAAAAAGACAAAGCTTGGCTTCTTTCTTTCCAGCCTGGTTCAATTTCCACTTTGGTAGGTTTAGCTGAAGCATTCTATAGGAAGTTCTACTCCAAGTAGAAAACTGCTACCATACGTCAAGCCCCCAACACCTTCCATTAATTACAAGAGGAGACATTTTTCACATATTTCGAAAGATTCAAGGGTCTTTGCTTGAGTATCCTTACCACGAATTTGAAATGATCCCTTTGATCCAAATGTTATATGTTGGCTTAGACTACCCAACTAAGACCATGATTGAGTCCTTTATAATGGATCACTTACTAGTAAAACAGCCAATGTTGCATGACAATTTTTTGAAATGACGGCAGAAAACACTTTAGAATGAGAACCTGTTGATGTTAAGCAACCCACCACCACCACCACTGCCACCAACAAGGGTGGTATGCATAGAGTCAATCCTAATTTTGAGACTGATGCCAAAATGACATTAGAGATTTGAAGCTTCAGAGGTGTGCAAGGGAGCACAATCTTTGGCTTCTGAACCATCTAAGTCAGTGGTGTCTCCCGCTTGTGTCCTTTGTGATAGTCAAAACCACTTGGTTGAATAATAGCCTGGCTTGCCAATTATCAAAGCGGAACAAGCAAATGTACTCAATACATTTTGGAAACCTAATCCTAAGAACAACCCATTTAGTGAAACATACAATCCGAGATGGCTGAACCATCCTAACCTTTCAAGAAAATCTTCTCAAGGACAAGGATATGGTGGATCATCATCATTTCAAGGACCATCTTCTAATAATCAATTTCACAAGGGAAATCAATTCAATGCAACACCATCTGTCCCTCCATCTGTCCCTCCCAATCAAAGAAAATCATCTTTAGAGGACACTCTCCAACAATTCATGCAGAGCCAAGCCATAATTAATCAAATCTAAGCCCAAATATCTCAAAATCAAAATCAGGCGATAGCCCGGCTCGAGGTTTAGATAGATTAGTTAGCGGCATCTGTTAGGAAAAGAGAAAGGGCATTTTTCTAGTCAAATTATGCCCAACCCGAGAGGACAACCTGCTCCTCAGAATACTCCTACAAGCCAATTCAGAAGTGGATCTAGTTCAAACCGTGAAGTCTAAGCCATCTATACTTCGAGGTCGGACAAGAGAGTGGACAACCAAGTCCAAGCTCCACCAAATAATCCTAATAATGCCATGGAAAAAGAAAAAGTGAACCCAAAGGCGTCAATAAAGAATGATGACCAAGTTGTTATTGACAATCAAGAAAATTCTTTGTGCCCAAGGCCCCATTTCTTCAACGTCTTCAACCAACTAGAAAAAAAAAATCACTGTAAGGGAATTTTAAAACTTTTTAAAAATGTCAAAATCAATATTCCCTTCTTGAATGTCATCAATCAGATTCCTTCATATGCCAAGTTTTTAAAGGACCTAACCACTATAAGGAGGAAAAGTTCTGTGCCTCGTGAAGCTGCATTTACTACACAAGCAGCCTGTCTCATCTAGCAACCTATTGCACCCAAGTATAAGGAGCGGGGGAGTCCAACTATTTTTGTTAGGATAGAAGATTAGGTTATGGATCGGTGTCTGCTAGATCTCGGGACAAGTGTAAATCTTTTATCCTATATTTTGTACAAATAATTAGGTTTAGGGGAGTTACAACCCACTAACCTTACATTGCTTCTAGCAGATAGGTTAGTTAACTCTCTAAGGGAATTATTGAGGATGTTATTTAAAGGTCGATAAATTTTATTTCCCTACGGACTTTGTGGTCTTAGACACTGAACCAGTTAGAGATCCAATCAATCACTCCCCTGTGATTTTAGTGAGACCATTCCTTCCTACTACTGATGCTATCATTAGATGAAGGAATGGAGTCACAACGTTGTCATTTGAGAATATGACAGTTGAGCTAAACACTTTTCACACTACTTCCCAACCAACTATAATGGACAATCATGAGGAGGTTAACATGATTGATGTGTCGGTCAATCATACCTTTGAGAAATCTTACTATGAGGACCTCAACTGAGGAATTACAACTCAACACTGGGAGTACACAAATCCTCTCTCTCAAAAACACAATCACCTCTATTCAAGAGGAAAGGCACAAAGCCAAACACAAAGCAAAAAAAGATTACAACTTGGTGATCCAATGATCACGAACAATACTTGGTGATCTAGAGAGATCACAAACAATTTTCTCACAAAATAAATATCCTAAAGATAGATTTAGAATTGGATAGCTCAATTATGTGAGAGAATAAAGTATTTGGAAAAGAAATCTCAAAGAAAAAATACTTAGGAAACTTTAGATAGATATGAAAAATAAAGAACAAAACAAATTTCCTAAAGACTTATTTTACTTTGATTTTCTAAAACTTTAAAAACAAATAAAGATTTGCCTTGAAGCTTAAAAACTCTTTTGAAACTTGCTGTAGAAACTCAAAAGAAGATAGAAAAAATTTCTCTAAAAAAATCATACAAAAAGCTGGCCAAAACAGCACTTATATAGGGCGCAGAAAAAATATAGCCGTTGGGGTCAAAAACTGCCCAGAACAGGCTGCCGATCGACTGCCCGGTCGACTAGCCAACAGATTGATTTTTGACCATTTGAGCCTGTCGGTCGACTGCCTGGTCGATCGCCTCAAGGCACAGTGAGAAATTCTGATTGTCGATCGACCGCTCGGTCGACCGAGGCCAGAACCAGAGAACAACCTCTCTGGTCGGTCGACCGTTTGGTCGACCGGGGCCAGATCCAGAGAGCAATCTCTCTTGATCGGTTGACCGCACGGTTGATCGGCCCAAGGCCTATGGGCTTGTGCACGTTCTGTGCACATCGGTCAATCGAGCCCTGATTCGGTCGACCGGTCAGACAATCGCCAGGCAATCCAGAACTTTGTTATAGGTTAGAAAATTTTGGCTTTTAAATCCTATAAAATCCCATAAAACTTTATAAATTTCACAAAAATAAGTTCATGTATATATTTAAAGTATAAATATGTGTGATCAAAAATCAAAACATATTACAAACAATTTAAACTATTTTTGAGGTATAGAAATTTAGGCTTAAACTGAAAACCGTATTTTTAAAAAACATAAACTTTGAAATGGAAATCTGCTTTATCCAAAACTTGTATAAATACAAAAACAAGATATTAAAACACATTTTGAAGCATAGTGGGTATGGATGAAATCCAATATTCATATAAATAATATATCTATGTTTTTGACATTAAATCTCAAAATAAGTTTTGATAAAAAACAAAACTTAAAACATGAACTAGATACATCAAAAATAAGTTTTTCTAAGCAATATGAATCATCAATGTATATGGATGAAATTCAGTATACAAATAAACCATGTAAACTTCTTTTGATTGTAATCTATTTATGAAACGATATATGTATTCTTAAAAATTCAAAACAGTTAAACCGAAACCAAAAACTATTTAAATTTGTGTGTGTTGATACTTGAGCATATGGAAACTAAACTATCCTTATTCAAGACCTAAACAAAACTAACAAACGTAGATATAAGTCATCTTCTCCAAGCCGACTTGATCCAAACACGATCCATGAGCTTGACTCATATCGAGTACTAGATGTGATCTTGATTGCGCGAGCTCTTGAATCAACACATATTAGTTTTCAAACTTGATTTTGAATCCTTTGTTGAAGTTAAACACCTACTAAGATCTTGATCAAATATCTGAAACTTATTAAACACAATATCATTAGTAACTTAACTTCATAAGTTAGTCATCATCAAAACTAAGGTAAAAGGCCTTAGACTAGCAATCTCCCCCTTTTTGATGATGACAAAACTTATGAGATTATATATGCATGAATTAAAGATAAGCTTCATAGAAGCTCCCCCTTAACTCATGCATAGTAGATAAACAAATAGATATTCGATATAAGCTCAAATATCAATAAATAATAATAAAAAATATGCAATAAAAATCATAAATGAATTATAAAACACATGAATATGAATATGTAAAACATATATATACAAAAATGCAAATAAATATGCCTATATAAACCCAAATCCGTCTCCCATGTTTGTTACTCATTAACAAAGGGTGAAGAAAAGCAAACAATATAAATGCATATGCTATATACATTCATGAAGAGGAGAGATGTCAAGTTAACTCTCGCTGCATACATGCATTGCATGAAAAAGAGACAACTAAACCCTAACTCATATAAGCATAATATGCAATATATAAACGGAGATGTTAAGCCCCCCTACACACATGTACTATATAAAGAAAAGATGTTAAACTCTTCTTATATATGACACTCATCATGAATCTATATGTAAATGAGATGTTAAGCTCCCCTTGCATATCGACAATACAAACCAAAACAAAAACTTTATACCAATAAGAACATATTTTTGAAAGAAACCAATTGAAAGAGAGGCAATCTTTTCACTTTTTACCATTGAAAGAAATCTTTTTAAAATCAAAGATAACAATTGAAGGTAAAACTCTAAATCATTTTGCAATATAGATAGCAATTGAAAATAATACCAATTGGAAGTTATTGATACTAATATTGAAAATGTAAATATTTTCTAAAAATAAAAACTTTTTCTCAAAAAGATGGAGTAAGATACTAATTGAAAGTATATGAAAGAATGGAAAAACCAAAAATTTATCTCTCTCCTTTCGAAATACCAAAGAAATCAATGCGTAAGCTTGCAAAAGATACTAATTTAACATTTTACAATAAAATCAAGCCTAGCATAAAATAGTTTGTGATATAAAATATATGTGTATGACCAATTTTAAATTAGCACATGAGATCATATATAAATGTATGTATGATCAGAGCAATATAATATCAATTGAGATATGATGCATATATATATATATATATATATATATATATATATATATATATATATATATATATATATATATATATATATATATATATATATATATATATATATATATATATATATATATATAAAAGAAAACATGAGTATACAAACATCAATTTTCATTAAAAACATGTATATCTCTTAACATCCACCCTTTCTTGTACATATTTAAAAGATATTCAATTTAGAGCATACAAGGCGCCCAACCAACCGCCCTTTTAGAGTAGAAGTTTACAAAATTAAGATTTAAATATAATTTTAGCATATTTTGAAAACACTACTATATGAAAATATGAAACTAGTTTTAAGATAATTTTGAAAACTTGTACGAAAATTTTCAAGTAAGGAATAAAAATAAATATTTATCCCATGAAAACAAGAAAATTACACGATCATCGACACTCAAAAAGTGATGAAGCACACATATGCTTATGAAATAAAAGTCATGAGTAACCACAAAATATAGAGAGCATAAGAATGATGTAATCAACAAAATCATGGAGATAACACAATGAAGCTCAATCAAAATTCCTTTATAAACATGAAAATTATAAAAATTCTATTTTTATCAAAACTAAACAAATCTTGAAGGTTTATGTTGTTTTCTCAAAACTAAAGCATACAGATTTATCCTAAACATGAAATGAATTCACAAAAATAGTATATGGCAAGTAAAGCAAGTGACTTAAGGATAGAATATGTATATTATATATTTTAAACAAAATTACATATACATAAAGCCAAAAAAATATGTACAAAATAGGGAATACAAGTGTAAATGCAAGAATTATCAAAACTAGGCTATACAAATACATCTAATGAGTACACATGAGCATTAAGGTACCAAAATATAAGAATCAAGTGTAGCTCACTACTTGTACAAGTATAAATAAAATTTTTAATAAAAATTACATCTAAACATGTAATCAAAACATGAAGCACAAAGCATCAAAACATGATTGAAAAATAAATATAATCATTAGTGTAAATGCAAGTGCTATTATAATAAGGATATGCATGCATAGTTAAACAATAATGAGAACACAAAAATATGAATTCATATAAATATGGGTATATCTCAAATACCATCTATGTATATCACAAGTCTAATAAACATGCATTTAATATAATGAACAAGAAAACTTATACACGCTAACAATCAACAATAATAAGGCATGTAAACAAAAACAAGGAGTTGAGATAGTTACCAAAACAAATTGAACTTGTTTTTAGGTCTCCAAACAATGGTGATCGTCCTACCAAACCTTCCTTGAAATTGATGCATCCAAAAATGTATCCATTTTGGTCAAAACGCATCTACCATCAAGGCACCAATACTCTCACGTCTTATGAGAGCCCACACCTATATCAAATACAATAGGAGTGAATTTTGGTACCCAAACTTTCTTGAGTCCATGAGGGTTAGCTCCTTTCCTAACCCAAACAAGTTTACTTGCAAAGTTTGAAATATTTAATCTATCATAACAAAATTTTGCCCGTACGACCACAATGTGTAGAAGTGTACACACTAGCATATATAGAATCATGTGTGAGAGCATGATGAGCATGTTTATGCCGTGTAAGGTGTGTGCATGCAAACGTGAAGCATATTTCTTGCGAAACATGGATTCCAATTTCGTGTGGTTCATGGTACATTAGATTAAAGTAGAGCCCAAACAATCTGCACTTTTCTTCAACATACAAATATCATTATCAATACTTGAAGAAGAAGTGGTGCAAGTAACATGTTTATCACAAGAGGATGAAGCAATGGAAGCATGTCAAATATGAGAAGCAAAATCATTTTTCAAAGAAATATTTTCTAAAGAAATGCATTCTAATTTTTTAGAAATCAAAACTATTTTATTTTTCAAAGAATCATTCTCTTTTAAAACAAAATGTAGTTTTGAAGATAAAACTTTATTTTCTTCAAAACATGATCATAATCATTTTTTCTTTCCAAAATCTCATTTTCTTTTAAAGCAAGGTCAAGTTGAAATTTCAAGGAATCTCTTTCACTTGAAACGTTAACTTTCTCTTGCAAACCAAATCAAATTTTGAAATTAAATTTATATTTTCCTCTTTAATTCAGAACTCTTTTTTTTTTTTTTTTTGAAAGCAAGTTTTCATGAAACTCGAAAAGCTCTTCATTTAAAGCATGTGTATCCATACTATCATGATCATTAGAAGAGTTAGCACAATCATCAAGATGAGATTCCAAATTTAACTCAAGGAAGTCAATCTCTTGGACCATGAAACAAGCTTGGTCGGACTCATCTCCAATGGATTCCTTCTCAAAAATGTTTCTCGTTTGTTCATTGAGAGAAGTCAATGTGTTCCACACTATAAAAGCAGAATCATATGAGAAATCATACATAAATCATCTTCGCTAAGTGATTGCCTAAGTGCCTCCATGGCTTGTGCATTGGCCTCAAGGTACTTGTCATTACCAGAATATGATTTCTTGGTAGTGGTAAGATAAACATGTAATCCTAGGGTTTTAAGATATGCACTCATCTTAAATTTTCACATGTCAATGTTAGAAACATTATACATGGGAGGGACAAGAAAATTCCTGAGTGTAAACTAATATGTGTGCAAAGCAAATGAATAAACTAGTAAATGAGGATCTCACTCATAAGTGATTAAACCAAATATCAAGAGCGCTAGCTCTGATACCAATTAAAAGTACACCTAGAGGGGGGTGAATAGGTGTAATGCTAATCTAAGACAAATAATGCGGAATTTAAAAATAATTTCTAACACACTAAGTATATAACCAAGAGTGAGTCATAATTTCCCGTGAAGGGCTCTGGAACTATTCCTCACGATTCCTCTGAATTTATAGTTAAGGTGCTTTAATAGCTCTCTTGGTTCAATACAAGTGTGGGCGCACGGACTATATCAAGTATGTATAAGAATGAGCAATAATAATAACAATGCAAGATATAAATAGAGATGGAAGTTGAGGGATAGTAGATCAAACGCAAACACAGGGATATGTTTCGAGGTTCGAGCCATTACTTTACATCCCCGCCTTCACAAAGAAGGATTTTCACTATGTCCACACGGACCTTCTACAAAGGGACCTCCGTCGAGGAATTACAACTCAACACCGGGAGTACGCAACTCCTCTCTCTCAAAAACACAATCATCACTACACAAGAGGGAAGACACAAAGCCAAACACAAAGCAAAAAAAGATTATAACTTAGTGATCCAATGATCACAAACACCACTTTGTGATCTAGAAAGATCACAAACAATTTTCTCACAAAATAAAGATCCTAAAGATAGATTTAGAATTAGGTAGCTCAAGTATGTGAGAAAATAAAGTATTTGGAAAAGAAATCTCAAAGAACAAAATACTTGAAAAAACTATTGTTAGTCTTTCAAACCCAAATATGATCATTGGAAGAATTAATCTTATCCTAACGAAACTTAGCCAAGTAACTCTTCCGGCCACCATAGGTGCATGAGTGTACCTTGGCATATAAAAATGCATGACGTGAATGTGCATAATGAGCATGTGTAGCATGGGTGCGTGTAGCATGATATGCATGTGGTTGTGGTGGTGTGTGAACATGATGGTGAGTGTGTGAAGCATGAGGTTTCTTTAGAGTTTGCCTCTTTGGAAACAGAGCTTCTAATCCAGCCTTATCAAATTCACACTTTTTCAAAACAGTGCTCAAAGTATTAATTTTATTCTTCAAAGTGAAAATCACATTTTCATAAATAATAGAAAATTTAGCTTTGTAAGAAATTTTGTATGCATCAAAATCTTTTTGTGTCTTTTGAATAGTAGAAGATAAAAGCTCCTTTTCTTTTGAAATAACAACTAGTTGATTTTGAAGAAGTTCATTTTCTTTTTTCATTTTCAAATACTTAATTTTGAGAAAATCATAGTTGTTGGAATGTTCTTCAAAAGCTAAATAATTCACATTCATTAAGAGAAGATTGAGATGTTACCCTAGTTTTGTTCCTATTTATCATGAAACATACATTCGCCATGTCCACTTCTTTCGTCAGATTTGCACTATGAGTTCCAAATTGCTTTCAAGACTTTCTTCTTTTAGGGTTTTTTTGAAAGTAGTGGGTTTGCCTTTGGTCCCCAGATAATCGGCAACGACGTGTTCAAATTTTCTACAATTATAGCAAACAATCTTCTTGTCCTCCTTTCCTTGCCATCTTTCTCAGTTGTTGAACTTGACCTTGTTGTACATTTTTCTTATATTCTTCACAAGTAGAGATAAATCTTCATCATCTTCATTGTCATCATCTTCTTCGTCAGAGATGAAAAGAGTAGATTTGAAGGCAAGAGTCTTCTGCATTTTTGGGTGCCTTCTCCTCTCTAGCTTTTCTTTCCATCTCATGATTTTTAGGTTCTCAAAGAGACCAATTTCTTTCTTGTCATTAAGCTCCTTCAATATAGTAGATTTGACCTCCCAAGATGGTGGAAGAGCACGTATGACCGTCCATACCTTTTGGTCATTGTCAATTTTATCACCTAAGAAAGCAAGTCCATTTATTATTTTAGTAAACTTGGTAATCATGTCATCAATGGATTCATTCTAATTCATGAAAAAAATTTCATATTGGGAGCACAAGAAATCAATCATAGCTCTCTTGGCTTGTGATGTCTCCTCATGTGTGACAGCCAAGTGTGACCAAATCTCGCGGGCTAATTTGCAATGAATTACCCTAGCTATATCATCATCATTTAAGGCTTGAAGTAAGGTATAGTGTGCCTTAGCATTAGCATCAAGTTCTTTGGTAGCTATTTCAGACCAAGCATGCTCATCATCATCGGGTATATAAAATAGTTTGGTCATTACCTTTGCAACCCGGCTTTCTAGAGATTGCAAGAAAATGATCATCTTAACCTTCCATATGGGAAAGTTAAAGCCATCAAACTTGGGTGGAGTCTTGATTCCTTCGGCCCATAGATATTAGTTGAAAAAACAATCAAATGATGCAAATAAGTGAGTAATTAGCACGAGGATCTCTCTAAGGTAGTTAAACCAAAAACTAGAGTTCAAACCTCTGATACCAATTGAAAGTACACCTCGAGGAGGGATGAATAGGTGTAATGCTAATCAAATGTGGAAATAAAACTATTAAAATAAATAATGAAAACAGTGAACTCAAATCAAGAAGTGAAGCCATATCCCAATTAAGGTCTCTAGAATTTCTCCTTTATATTTCTCTAGATAAGAGTTGAGGTGCTCAAATTCCTTCTTGATTAAAAGAGGAAAACTGACAAGAATGAATAATGCAAGAGGAGAATAGCAAGTGCAATGAAACTAAGGGGCTATTTGTTCCGTAAAAGGCGTAAAAGTCCATAATTCATAAATGACTACAACCCATTTACAACTACGACGTTTATTTGGACCGTAATTCGTAAAAGACTTACGCAACTTAACTATCACTCACTTGCAACCCAATTACCACTCACTTACAGCCCAGTTACAGTTAATTTTCTGGTCATGCAAATTTGTATTTTTTATGTTAATATTATTTTTTTTAATATTTAGCATTTTTAATATTTATTTGCAATATTAAAACTTTTTAAATCACCAAATAGTTAATTTTGTGGTTAACTTTTTCATTTACGACTTACACATTATGACAACCAAATACCGTAAAATACAATACACTTTCCCACTTACAACTTTATATTACCAACCAAACACCGTAAAATTTATATGCATGTAACTCATTTACAGTTTTAAAAGACTGTACCAATTACGACTTACGAATTACGACCAATTACGGCAACCAAACAAACCCTAAAAGTACAAGTGCCAGCAATAGAGATAAGTAAAAACACAAGTGCAAGAAATAGAGATAGAGTAAAAGCAAGAGAGAAAACAATCAGAACACAAGAGATATGTTTCGAGGTTTGAGCACTAAGCTCTACGTCTCCGCCTTCATCGCGTGATGGATTTTGACTATTCACAAAGGAACTTCCACAAATGAACTAGAAGGTCTACACAAAATCTAATGCATTGATAAGTCTCTAATACTGCATATTTCATACCACATCTTCACATTTATTTAATATTAAATTCTGCTAATAATATCTCTCTTGCATGTTTCTAGGTCCATGACATGAAAGGAAGAAGAAGACCCAAAATCTCTATTTAATTGGTGATTAAAGGCCTACAAAGACAGCCATTGACTTTGGAGAGCGGTCTCGTCAAACCCAAGGGCCCAAATCTAGAAACCAGAACATCCAGCCGATAGGGAGACAGGAGAGGATTGCGCTGTAGGCGGCGCCGCACAAGCGGCCGCCCTATGGCCGCAGAAACACGACCATAGCCGCGTTTGAGCGGTTCCCTTGTAGAGTCACACGCCAAGATTTGACGCGTGGCTCCGTACGTGTACCCAGATGCCCAGTTTTTCTTATAAAAGCCCAGGGATTTCCAGAGCACCAGAGGGAGGAGTTTTTGAGTAGTTTTAAGGTTAGTTTTAGGGTTTTTCTTGCCATGTTGTAATTTAGGGTAGTGTAGTTTAGTTGTTCTTCTTCTTCCTCCTTTGTATTTTCCATTTCTTATAGATCTTGTAATAGGAGAGAGAGAGTGGTACATAGTTGAAAAGCAAGAGTCTTGTAATAGAAGGTGACAATCTATGAAAGGTTCTCTCTTTACCTATCTTTGTTTTCTTCTCTCTAATCCTTTTTATATGTTTAGCTAATCTTTTCTCTCATGGCAACTAACTACTAACCACTAACTTGCTAACTTTTTGTTTGATAATCCACATGAATCTAATAGCCTCTACTTGGCCTTGCTCTTACAAAAGCCATTGATGGCTCATGATGATGGATCTAACACTCTAACATTCTAACTCTCTAACAAGCTAATATTACTTTACTCCATATTTACTCTTGTTTAGTTTTGATACTTTAGGTGTAGCTTGCTCTTGTTTTGTTGAGTTTGGATGTGATGAGTTAACATATGGGTCATGCTTTGTAAAGCTCTTGAACCAAGGACTAGTGATGACCAATAATACATGTGAGGCAACTATCACTAAGAGGTTAGCATGTTGGTGGAGTCATTAGTAGTTAGTAGCCGTGAGTTTTTTTTTTCTTTTTCACTTTGTTTTAGAAATATATCAAAAACTACAAATACATTCTTTTCTATATTTCCCACTTCTTTGTTTTCACCGTACTTCTCTTTTCATTCCTTGTTTTCTTTTCTTTTCATTCTTTCAAATATAGAAGAACTTTTAACATACATGTAAACATTCCGGTAAAGCTTCTATCGCCTCCTGTCCTTGTTAATTCGACTCTTTTAGCCTCTATGCTATAACAAAAGTATCGATGAAGCCAAAGCACACACACTTTAACTCTTGATTTCAAAACATACATTTTCGTGCGCGGTTTTCCCTCGATCAAATTTTGGCGCCATTGCCGGGGATAGGAATGGTTTGATTTCACATTTTTGTTAAGCTTTCTTCTTTGTTTTTGGTGTGCAGGTTAAATTTTTAGCGTTGCAGAAGTCCACATTGCTTTTGTGTGGTTGGGTAAATTCTTGTATATTCTTATATTCTACTGCTAATTTTTGTTTATATTACCTGTGCACTGTAAATAATTTTAAGAGCTAAAATACAGAAATTAGATACTTTAAAATAGTTTAGACATTTGCATCTAGGCACGTGTCAATTTTCATTCCAATATACTGTATTTTATTCTTCTATTGTTGTGATCATGACGGAGGTGTACATATTGCATTGCATATAGTTAGGACAAACACGTGGGTGATTTACTCTCTTTGCGTGTTCATTCTTATGTATGTTGCACACTTGTACGAATTGAACTTAAGGGCAAAACTCAATACAATATAAGGTGGGAAAGTCATCACCATCCCTTAGCGCAAAAATCACCTCCCCACTCACACAACCCAAGCCTAAACAAAATTGCTAGACGTTGGCCCCTAGGGACATCTCGGACTCATCTAAGAGACTGACTTAAGAGGAAAGTTGTTAGAAGTAGACTCTTGTCAAATCAGTGTCTAAGGTTGGGAATTGAGAGGCGAAACCTTAAAGAACAGTGGTTTGGTATAATTAAGTCCGTTGCTCCGGCACGGATACCTCCCATTAATCTTGCCCCTACCTAGCCGATTAATTTGTAGTCAGATTTCGATAATGTACCCCCGTAGACAGTCTAATAGTTAGGAGTCGTCTAGGTCTAAGTCAACCCTATCATAGGCTTGTTTTCTTTTTCTTTATCTTTGTTTGTTTGTTCATTTGTTTGTTTGTGTTCTTTTTTGTATATTGTGAAATGGATTTTAACAACATTAATTCTTTCAATCATAATATGAATCAATATTTCACCCCGACCTCATTTGACTCGGATAACTCCAATCCGACTACGTACAATATGAACCAACCATATATGCTAAGTTGGGATTATCAGAATAAATATGACCCATATCTCCAATCTACGACTATAATTTTCAAAATAATTTTTACTCTTTACAGAGTTCATAGGGATTCACCTCTCTCGAATTAAATTTTCAACCATCTTGTCCACAAATTTCACAGTATTCATTCCCCGATTCTGCTTCATATCCTCCTTTTCCTGTTCCACCAACTGAGGAAAAATTCAATTTTGAAAGGAGTATGGAAGCCATGCTTGAGTCCTGACAACAAATTCAAAATTTACTCAATTCACAATCCTTCCCAAATTAAACTCCATATACTCTTTTTCTAGAATATCCAATTGAAGAAGAATCTGAGCTAGAAGAGTGTTTGGAAGTCTTTTGTGAAAAATTGAAACGATTTCAAAATATGTTGGACTCATCATCTCAGCAAAATTTTCAAGAGTCCTGCTCATCTTTTCCAGTCTCGGTGATTCAAAATAAACTACCATCAATACTGGATTGAGTATGGAACCTTTGCTTGAGTCCGAGCAGCAATCGCAAAATCCAATGGACTCACAATTTCACCACAATTTCCAAAATCAAATTCCGTACTCATCTTTTCAAAAAGAACCAATTGCAAAAAGTTTGGAAGATATGATTCAGACTCAAAATTCTGTTACACGGCCTATCAGTAGGTTAGACTCACTAATGAGCAAATTGAACAATGAGAGCGAGAAATGTCTATCTTGTCAACCTTTGACCGATCCTTATATCCCTAATTCTACTGATTGGACCTAAGAATCATGTTATTTTAAAAATCAAGCTTCAATTTCATCATACCAACCTGAACTTTACCAACATCACATCCTTGACATTTTGGCAAGTTATCCTTTTCCCGAAATTGAACTTAAGCTTGAAATTAATCCTAAACCTCAAGTTGGTAATTCTATTTCACTTTTTGATTCAATAATGACTCCGATATCTTTACTAAATTTTTTTCTCTACTCCGGAATCAACATTGAATCCTGTACCAGTACACCATGAAATAGAATCACCAATATCTTATGATCACACTTTATTGATGGGGAAAATGTGTGACATCAATTCTTTGATTTGGACCCTATTTTTGAACCAATTTCGACTCTCATTGTTAACTCTCGACTTGATCTGAGTCAAATTCTCGAGTCGGTCTCGGTTTTTATTCTTATTCCATTTGAGTCTAAATCAATCATCTTCCAAAATCACACTTCATTGTTGGACAAGGATGTGGCAGAAAATGACTCAGTAATTATTTTTGAAAATTGAAAATTTTGTGGGGATGCATTTTTAAATAAGACCATTCACTCAATCAATCTTTTACTGGGTCATATTAGAGAGGTCATTGGTGGGTTCCTTCAAGATCCACATTATCTTGATTAGGTAGCAACGCTTGGCCCAATCAGACCACCACCGGAACCACCACCATGAGGTAATTTTTCTTCCCTTCTTATTTGTTTCATGTATATACACATTCACGATGCATTGAGGACAATGCATGAGATAAGTGTGGGGGAGGGTTTACTAACATAGGTTGTTTTAAATTTTCTTTCTTTTACACTTCTATTAGGAGATTTTTAAATTTTTTTTGTATAAAAACTCTTTTTTTCTTTTTACAAAACTTTTTGAAATACGAGAAATAGATTTGATTTATTTTTAAAAAATTAAGATTATCTTAGGAATTAAGAAGACCTAAAATTATGAAATTTTAAATTGAGTCAAAATAATAGATCTTGTTTAAATTTTAGGATAAGATGTAAGATTGAAAAGATAATTTGATCTTGAATTTTTTGTCTTAGATTTATGCACTCCACACTTACACAATTTTTTGGGATTGAAACAAAGACTGATAAAGCCAAAAAAAATAATAAAAAAATGATGATAATAGAAACTACTTATTGAAGTTGGGTAATTATGCCTCAGGAAGCATGATTATTCAATCCTTAAACGGTGGATAAAAAATAAAATAATCCCCTGTAGTTTTGTGGCCTTGTTTACTCGAGTCCTTAAGTCAGAGGGATGTTTTCTTATTTGGTGCCCTAAGATCATCTGGTTTGGGAGTCACCGGATAAAGGCTCACTACCCGAGTAAATAAGAAAGCCTAAGAAAACTAAGGAAAGAAAAAAGAAAAAAAGAGAAAAAAATATAACAAATATACAAAAACCATTAGCATAAAAGTTTGAGTCGATACCCAAAAACTTTCACTGTTCATAAATTACATATTTTTCTAAGAGTTTTTTGAAAGATCAAAGAACCAATTCAATTTTAAATTCTTACATTTAATTTATATCAAGATTTTGCATTTCGACTTAGTTTAAGAAAGAACAATTTCTGGTTAACCTATGACCTTGGATCATTATATTTCCACAAAAATATTTTAACACATTTCTCTTTTTCAAAATGCGTTTTCAAAATACTAACATTTGATTTTTTTTTTTGTTATGGATTTTGTGGGTGTAATCCGCTGAAAACCCTCAGGAGATAAAACTCCTCCTCTAGGGGAAACCTAGAGGTTTAACGGCTTGTTACACATGCTCAGTGCAATCGCATCATGATTAGTCACATATATTGCATTTACATTGTCACCATACCATACTTTTTAGCTAATAAATCCTATTAATAAGTATTCTTTTTCTTTGTTAAATGTAGGCCCAAGTGCTAAAAGAAAGAATAGAGAAACAAGCCCAAAAGCCCACCAAATTCTGATTTAATTCAGAATAAATTTGAATTAAAGGAATCAGGGCAAAATTTTGGCATATCAAGAGGTTGAAAAGAATCCTCCCTGAATCAAGCGGTTGAAGCCACACAATCAAAGGCTGTTTCGTCAACTTTTGGAGCAGAAACAAGAAAACCAGCAGAAGATACGGGCAAATCATCAAACCAGTGTTCTCCACCAATTGGGTGTGGCCACATGGCCACACCAGGGCCGTGGAAACACGGCCCTAGCTGCATTTTCGCGGCCAAGTGGAGTCAGTTGGGGGAGCGTTTGCTCCCCCAATCTTCCCAGGATCCTCCCCTTTTAGTTTTTCCCTATAAATACCAGTTTCTACAGAGCAAAAAGGAGCGAAGAGTAGGATTAGAATTTGTGTTTATTTTCTAAGAATTTAGGCTCTTGTTAGATAGTGCAAAAGTTGTATTCTTGTTTTTCAATTTGTAATCCAGCATCCATACTTGTGAGAGAGAGGACTTGAGTACTTGTACTTAAAGATTGAAGTGACAGCAATACAAGAATCGAGCCACATTTTCTTCCACTCTTATTTCGGTATGTCTTGCATTATTTATTTGCTTTCTTCTTTATTTTCCATGAGTAACTAAAATGGTTTTCTGGGCTCACTATTGTCACTCTCTCTAGTTCTTCTTCTCTTCTGGTTTTAAAGAGAAAGACCCAATGAATCATTTGCATGCCATACTTAAAGCCTTTCTTTTTGAAAGTGTTCTTGAAGGCACATGCGGATGGGTTTGGATTGTTGAACTCTCACTTCTTTCATGAACGTTTCTTGAACTGTTTTTACTTCATTCTTGCTTCTTCGCGCTTGATGATTTAATATTCGATTCTAAACGATTTTTCAAAGAAAAGAGTGAACTCTTCCAACCATCTTATGTACTTTACTTCAAACTTTCAAAAAATCAACTTTAAGTTTTGCCTATGATCAATTTGAGGCACTTAGGATTTCAATAGAAGAATGAACAATTGAGTAGTGAGATAGTGAGCCCAGATTTTCTTACCTGTTATAATCAACAAAATAATTTTCGAGCTTTTTAAATCACCTTCTCCAAAGCCTTTTCTAAAGTTGCAATTTCTCTTTTAGTCATCTCTTTCTTTCCATTCTCTTTTCCATTAAAAGACGAACACAATTCTTTATTTTTAAACATTTCACCGAAAAGCTTCCATCGCATTCCTCCTCGTGGACATGACCCGTTAGCCACAAGCTACACGGTAAATTCTTAACTCTTTGGTTGTTCTTTCATTTAAGCGATCACATCACCTGCGAAAATGGTGTAATAATTTCCTTAGTTTTTGTTTTACTCGGGGAAAGCAAAAGATAAGTGTGGGGGTGTTATTAGTCTCTAAAACTGCATATTCATATCACATCTTCATATTTATTTAATATTAAATTCTGCTAATAATACCTCTCTTGCATGTTTCTAAGTCCATGACATGAAATGTAGAAAAAGACCCAAAATCACCATTTAATTGGTTATTAAAGGCCTATAAATATAGCCATTGACTTTGGAGAGTGGTTTCGTCAAACCCAGGGGCTCAAATCTAGAAACCAGAACATCCAGCCGACAGGGAGACAGGAGAGGACTGCGTTGCAGGCGGCGCCGCGCAAGCGACCGCCCTATGGCGACGGAAACACGGCCATAGCCGCGTTTCAGTGGCTCCCTTGAGGAGCCGTGCGCTAAGATTTGACGCGCAGCTTCGTACGTGTACCTAGATGCCCAGTTTTGCCTAGAAAAGCCTGGGGATTTCCAAAGTACCAGAGGGAGGAGTTTTTGAGTAGTTTTTAGGTTAGTTTTAGGGTTTTTCTTCCCATGTTGTAGGTAGTGTAGTTTAGTTGTTCTTTTTCTTTCTCCTTTATATTTTTCATTTCTTATAGATCTTGTAATAGGAGAGATAGTGGTACATGATTGGAAAGTAAGAGTTCTTGTAATAGAAGGTGACAATCTATGAAAGGTTCTCTCTTGACCTATCTTTGTTTCCTTCTCTCTAATCCCTTTTACATGTTTAGCTACTCTTTTTTCCCATGACAACTAACTACTAACCACTAACTTGCTAACTTCTTATTTGATAATCCACGTGAATCTAATAGCCTCTACTTGGCCTTGCTCTTGCAAGAGCCATTGATGGCTCATGATGATGGATCTAACACTCTAACATCCTAACTCTCTAACAAGTTAACATTACTTTACTTCATGCTTACTCTTATTTAGTTTTAATGGCTTAAATGTAGCTTGCTCTTGTTTTGTTGAGTTTGGATGTGATGAGTTAACATTGGGTCATACTTTGAAAAGCTCTTGAACCAAGGACTAGTGATGGCCAATGATACATGTGAGATAACTATCACTAAGAGGTTCACATGTTGGTGGAGTCATTAGTAGTTAGTAGCCGTGAGTTTTCTTTCTTTTTCACTTTGTTTTAGAAATATATAAAAAATCACAAATTTAAACTTTTCTATGTTTCCCTCTTCTTTGTTTTCACCGTACTTCTCTTTTCATTCCTTGTTTTCTTTTTTTTCATTCTTTCAAACATTGAAGAACTTTTAACATGCACGTGAACATTCCGGTAAAGCTTCTATTGCCTACCGTCCTTATAGATTTGACTCGTCTTAGCCTCTATGCTATAACAGAAGTATCGAGGAAGCCAAAGCGCACACACACTTTAACTCTTGATTTCAAAACCTACATTTTCGTGCGCGGTTTCCCCCGATCAAGCATACAACTCCAACGTTCAATCCTCTACACAAGAGGTAGCACAATGTAAATGAGTCTAACAAGCTCTTGGCAACCACAAAGGTTACAAACTCTCTTTTTACAACTTAAGGGTTTTAAGTGGAGAAATGAAACTCAAAGACGTTTGAAGAGAAAAATTCAATGAAGAAAGAAACCTTTAAGAGCTGAAAAACTTCAGAGAATGATTGACAATTGAAAGCACTTTGATTGAAATCTTGAGAAATAAAAATTTGATTTTTCTTCAAAGCTAGAGTCAAAAACTTGAATAAAACTTGTTCAAAACTTGTTAGCTCTCCTTCTCAAATGACCCATATATAATGCAATAGGTAAATACAATTAGAAGAGTTTTTTGGTCTTAACCGAGGGTGAATTGGCCAAATGAAGCAAAAAGAGTCTTTAAAGAATGTCAAAAAATTGACATATTTGAAAATTTTAGCCATTACTGTAGTAGAACCTCACAGTCAGTCGATCGACAGGTCGATCGACAACTGGTCAAAACTAGTCATAGCAGGCTATCGATCGACAGGGTGGTCGGCAGAAACAAACAGTAAATCCTGACAAATAGGTCGATCGACTGCTCGATTGGTCAATCAACGTGCACAGGAGCCAAGTGACCTTGTGTACATTCGGTCGACCACTCAGTTTACTGAGACAGTGTACAAAACATTAAGCTCAACTGGCGATCAACCAGGCTGTCGACCGCCAATCCCAAAAGTTAGCCATAAACACAATTTATGAAACTGAACCCATTTTTGAAATAATGATATAAGTATAAAAGATGTTTTGGCAACATATGGGTTTCAAGAAAGCATGTGTATGGCTGGTTATAAAATATATGACAAATATAGAACTTGAATCAATGACAAACTTATGAAAAACAAGTTTAAACACTAAAACATCCGAAAACTTGTTTTTGAAAAATGTGTGTGTGTATCTTTTTTGAGCATCAATTCAATATCAAAACTAAATATATTAAAATCTTATAAAGGAGTTACTTAAGCTTCAAGCCTTCATTAAAGAAGGCTACTCCAAAATCCACATTTTTGATCATCCATTACTTGAATCCCTTCCTTGACTGAACTTGATCTCCTTAAACCTTCCTTATAAGGAAAAGTGCGTATCTTCCAAACTCTTGATCCCTGTAAGCTTATAAATACTAGAAATTAATTAGTACCTTATAATTACATGTGGTTTGTAATCATTAAAACAAAACCGGAGAGTGTACGCTTGGGCCAACAAAAATTGTTTAGCTACTCATGGTAAAACTTAAACAAAAAAATGAAGTAAATGAATAATGTAAACATACTAAATAGGATGAAGACAATAATTTACAACAGTTGAATCCTTCTTTGATGTCACTTCAATTACAGAATTACAACTCTCTTTCTCACTTACTCTCTTTTCTAGATTGAACTAAACAAAAGAGAGAAAATAAAATGAAGACTACAATTGATCAACAACAAACAAAATCCTAACCTTAAAATGAACCTAGTTCTCTTCTCTGTCTTTTCTCTACTCTGTATGATTCTATATTTATAAGAGGAGAGAAGTAGATAAAGTACAGTGGAGGATGTGATCAAATCGTTGGCCCAACGACAATATCCTGGCCATGAAATGCGGCAAAAGTCGCATTTTTTTTGTCTTAAATCTGGTATTGGGCCCGATCTTTGAGCGCGAGATTAAACTTATTTATTTGTACCCTGTTCTTTCGATAAGATAATATCTGGTTCTCTCTGATCTTTAAAAAATCCTCGTTAATCTTGAGCTAGGAAAACTTACCCTTGAGAATCCAAATTATCTAGGATATATTAGGCTTTTTATTCTCTCTCTCCATTATTTACAACCTGCACACTATTATATAATAAACTTATTAAATAGCAGAGTTTTCAATAAGTATGAAAATATGATAAAAAATATATAATGTACATGAATAATAACCCATCCCTACAAACATCTCGTAAAGCATGAAGTTGCCAAAATGAGGAAAATTCTCGCCAGCGCACGAAGTACATCCAAATCGAGGAAGCTACCTAGAGTTTTCTGAATAGCTCCCCTAAACAAGGGAGCAAACTAAAGAGATAGAAGGCACAATCTGGTCCTCCCAAGAAGACCATAAATTAAGCAATCAGAGCTGTCAACAAGCTGGCTTGAAACCTTGCCACGACCCACAGGGACGGACCCGATCTCACTCCATTCAAAATCCCTGTGGATCCAGTGTACAGCGCCATAAAGGGCCAAAAGTTCATCAGGCACTCAAGGTCACTCCCATCTAGCCCGAAGGGACCAGGAGCCAGGGAGTATTACATTTTTCAAGATGGTATGGGCCATCTTACCGTGGACTGCCATTCTCTCTGGAGACAACTTCAGGAACTGGTGAATCAGGGTTGCCTCTAGGAATTCATCCTCAATCCTCGGCAGCCCTCAGAGACCATAGTGAAGAAGGGATTCACGGAGGTCTCACAGCCTGGAAACCAAGCCATCTAGTTGTAGGAATTGTTGCTATCTTCGGCGCCTCACCGATCGAAGGTGAAAACACCTAGAGGGGGGGTGAATAGGTGTAAATGCTAATCTAACAATCTTTTAAAACAAGTATGAATGAATGATGCAACGATCACTCAAAACAAGACTAAGAGCCAAATATCCCGGTGAAGGGCTCTGAACTCCTTCCTCGTGATTCCTCTAGATATGAGTTTGAGGTGCGTATTGTAATCTTGTTGTATGAGTAATTGTAACGCCCCGATCCTGCGGGTACGGAGACGTTACTGCGACGTATATACGCAGGTCAGAAATACCCTCACGTATATACGCTAAGCATCAGTACAGGCAAGAATCAGAGTACGAAAGCACGTGGTGCATTATACATTCCAACACATGAGTACAATTAAAAGTTATCACCAGAGGTGACAAATATTACAATAATATTACATCACTGATAGGCGCAAATGCGAGAATACAAAGGGATGTACAAGAGTGTATAGTATCAAAGGTACTCTCGAGTTTACAAAATGAAAACTCGAGAGGCATACAGGGGGGCCTGGAAGGTTAGGGCTCTGAACGGTCTGCTGGAGATCCACACTACCGCTGCGCCACTCTGATCAGCAACTAGGGGAGTCCACACACTCCAAGCTCCAAAACCTGGACATGAGGATCCAGAGGAGTCAGAACTCCCCGGCGAGTGGTGATGCGAAAGCCAAGTGGCGAGCATAGATAAGCACATAGTATAATACCACAAGAGCAGGAGACTGGTGGAATAGAATATAAGTGGAAAGGCAGGACATGAACAAGTATAATATAATAATCATAAAACCGAAAATCCAAAGTAAAAACCTGATGAAAGCAATTGTGGCGAGACAAGTGGTATAACCAAGTTGTAGAGCAACATAACAAGTTATTATCTTGGCATTTTATTATTATTACTCGTCCGACCCATATATCTAGGTATGTGTCCTGGTGTACATCTCAACACACATACATCCATATATAAGTACGTCGAGGTTGTTATTGGAAGCTGATGAAGAACTGATAGCTCATACTTATAGTAGTTCCCGACCGCCCGGGACACAGCCATTGGGGGCCTTAAATCCCCCTAACACGCATCTTCTGGGGGCCTGAAATCCCCCTAACACGAATCGTCAGTTTTGGTATTCCACTAATATAAGCAAGGCATCATACCGGCATCCATCACTTCCTCCCATTCCCCGTGTAGATTGTCCTTTTTATGGCTTATGAACATAATTATCAGATTACGGGAATGAGTAGGAAAATAACTGGTCATAACAGGAGTACATAACAGGCATAACAGGAGTCATAACAGGCATAACAGGAGTCATAACAGGCATAACGGGAGTTCATAACAAGAGATCAGGAACTACATTCCCGTAATGTGATAATCATGAGTAGAGAGTTATTCATAACAGGTATCAAGTTTTATCATGCCAATGACAAGTGTTCATGTAGGTGACAGGTGATAAGTCATGTCATAACAAGGGGAAGGTGATAAGAGATAATATAACAGGAGCAGGTGTCGAGTAGTAGCATGTCGGGTGTCAAGTGATAACATATCAAGTGTTAAATGATATAGACAGGCATATGTCAAGTGTTCACGTATCAGGTAATTACATGGCATGTGATAGAGTAGTAGCTGAGCACAACTAAGCGGAGCTAAGAAAGCTAAAGGCACAGACAGCAAACAGTATTTAACACTGGAGCGTCTGACAAGGTTGCCGGGACATCTCGGCTTAAATTGCGGGTAGAAAATCCGGCAACATCTCGCCTAGACGAATCTAGTGGTAAAGCACTGAGCATTGATCATGATAACCAGGCGGAGCTGAGAGACCTGACGGTCTCAACTCACTTCTCTTTCGAGATAGTGAGAGACCGGAGGCTGAGAAACCTGACGGTCTCAAGTCACTTCTCTTTCGAGATAGTGAGAGACCGGAGGCTGAGAAACCTGACGGTCTCAACTCACTTCTCTTTCGAGATAGTGAGAGACCGGAGGCTGAAGGGTCCGGAAGCCAAGAACGCTCGGGGTTTAAGCGCACTCTCGGTGGCTACTAGCCATCCCAGGAGTAGGCAGAAACCCAGAGTCCAACGACCACAAAGGGTCGGCCACGCGTGGTATAAAGCAGTAAAATACATCACAGGCATGGTATATGTACAAGAATTAAACTACCCTAATACAAGCATTCGTCATAGAGCAATACATGTCCAATCATTGGCACTCGGCCATACACAAATACAGGGACCCATCCCAATACAAAGTACATTTAAACATGGAATAAAATACATGTCGACCTGACAAAGCGGGGAAACCCAAATGGAGGGAGGACACTCGCCTAAATCTCCGAAATAGCCGAAAACTCTGAAATCCCCAGAACTCGAGTACGCGCCATAATATAATTAAATATATATATATATAAATATTTAGAGAAAGAAAGAGAGAAAGAGGAAACTAGAGAGAGAAAGAGAGGAGAGAGAAACGGAGAGGGAGAGAGAAGGGGCAGGTAGAGATCGAGAGAGAGAGAGAGGACAGGGGGGCAGCAGCCCCCCTTTCTCACGCACAGGGGGCTGGAAGCCCCCTGGCCGGGCATGGCCGCCGGCGGAGCGCCGGCGGGGCGCCAGAGCTGGGGTGGCCGGTGGCCACCCCAAGGGAGAGACAGGGAGGGGGCAGCAGCCCCCTCCCTCCAACAGGGTCACGGCCAGGGCCTGTTGCCCTGGCCGGGCCAAGCTCTGGCCGCGGCAGCGCGGCCAGAAGGTGGAGGGGGAGGCCACGCCGGCCTTCAGTGGCCGGCGCAGGCCAGGGGTGGCCACCGGCCACCCCAAGGAGAAGAAGGAGAGGGAAAGAAAGGAAAGAAAAGAAAGAAAAGAAAGAAGAAGAAAAGGAAAAAAAGGAAAGAAAAAGAAAGGAAGAAGAAAAAGAAAAGAGGAGAAGAAGGAGAGTTCGCCGGAGTTGGAGGGGCTCGCCAGCGTGGTGGTGGTCGTGGCCGGATCTTGCGGGAGGAAGAGAGAGAGGGGTGGGAGAAATTGAAGGGTGGAGAAGAAAGAGGAGGAGATGGAGAGAGAGAATTTAGAGAGAGATTGGAGGTTGAAGGGAGAGAGGGAGAGAATTTTGGGGGAAGAAGAAGAGGGGTGCGGTGGTCGTTGGCGCCAAGGGAAGGAGAAGAAAGAAAAGAAAACGAAAGGAAAAAGAAAGAAGAGAAAAAGATAAAGAGAAGAAAAAGAAAAAGAAAAAGAAAAAGAAAAGAAAAAGAAAAAGAAAAGGGAGAATGGATTGATGGATGGATAGGAGAGGGATTAAATGAGGGGGGGTGAGGTGGTGTCGCCCACGTGGAGGGGAGTGGGCTGGAGTCGGTGGAAGAAAAGAAAAGGAAAGAAAGAAAGAAGAGAAAAGATTGAAAAATAATAATATTATAATATGGTCGAGAAATATCGACTGTTCCGGAAAAATCCCCAAAAATACCCAGAGGTAGAAAATGTCATTCTGAGGAATAATATGAAATCAGTTTCCAGAAATAAAATCCCATTTTTAAATTAAAAATCCGGAAGTCAACCGCCGATACCAGTCTACACCGGGTCGGCCGGATTTTGATAAATTATGAAAAATCCTCAGAAAAAGTATTTAGATAGGAAATGTGATTTTAAGAAATAATGTAAAAAGACATTTCTAGTAATTCTAATCTGTTTCTAAATTAAAAATCTGGGAATCGGTCAGCGGCACTGGTCGACACCGGTTTTGAAGATTTTCAATTAATTCAGAAAAATTTCAGAAAATCATAGAAAATCTAAAATATTAGAAAATGATGTTTGAAACTAAAATAGATCAAATATGAATATCGAAAAGACCAAATCGAGTAATACACTAGGATCGGGTCCCCGGTTCAGAGAAGGGCAGACTCTGAGTCCGTGAATCCGGATCCAAGACAAAACGATCATATAATTAATTCATAATACAAAACAAATACAGGAAGTAAATCAAAAAATACGATCGAAAAATCTAAATACGCAACTAAGTACGTATTCTGGGAGCAGGGTGTTACAATCCATCCACCTTACAAAAATTGCGTCCTCGCAATTTCGATAAGGGGTAAATTGAACACAAAGAAGACAAGGACGGGAATTATACCAATTAAGATATGAAGCACTATAGGTAGGGCTCTCAAGTTGACTGAACAATGATCAGAATATAGACATCCTCTGCACTTCCGGCTGTATAAATCTTCGAACAATGCCGAATAATACTGACTGATAACACAGCTTTGCAATAGAATTCCCGCTGTACTGCATACTTAATGTCGCTCCAAGAATGAGCCAGAATACTGAAGATAAAGAAAACCCTGATAGTCCTGAGCATAATAAAGAAGACCGATAATTGAGAATTCTGAATACCAGGAATCAATCACTCTGAAAGATATAGCCGAGAATGTAGAATATCCATAGAGAATTCTGACTACTGACTTCTGAAAGATAACCCGATCGTGGATTAATCCTGAGAATACCCGAACTTCAAAGAGTTGGCCGAAGAGATCATATAATAGCTTCATTCAGAACCAGCCGCTACCTCTCTAGTCTATTTATATCTTAAGTTGGCATAAAGGCTTTGAAAAACCAAACAGGGGAAAGATGGAAGGGATTAGGAATCAAAGGAAGAATGATCAAGAAAGAATAGATAACTCAGCACTTGTAGTTGGAGTGTATAACCAGGACTCATGCATTCCAGTTGAAAATTTCTTTACCATTAATTTGCCGCCTGGACGTACTGAGGATGTAGAGCCTAGGCTCTGATACCATCCTATAATGCCCCGATCCTGCGGGTACGGAGACATTACTGCGACGTATATACGCAGGTCAGAAATACCCTCACGTATATACGCTAAGCATCAGTACAGGAAAGAATCAGAGTACGGAAGCACGTGGTGCATTATACATTCCAACACATGAGTACAATTACAAAGTTATCACCAGAGGTGACAAATATTACAATAATATTACATCACTGATAGGCGCAAATGCGAGAATACAAAGGGATGTACAAGAGTGTACAGTATCAAAGGTACTCTCGAGTTTACAAAAGGAAAACTCGAGAGGCACACAGGGGGGCCTGGAAGGTTAGGGCTCTGAACAGTCTGCTGGAGATCCACGCTACCGCTGCGCTACTCTGATCAGCAACTGGGGGAATCCACACGCTCCAAGCTCCAAAACCTGGACATGAGGATCCAGAGGAGTCAGAACTCCCCGGCGAGTGGTGATGCGAAAGCCAAGTGGCGAGCATAGATAAGCACATAGTATAATACCACAAGAGCAGGAGACTGGTGGAATAGAATATAAGTGGAAAGGCAGGACATGAACAGGTATAATATAATAATCATAAAACCGAAAATCTAAAGTAAAAACCTGATGAAAGCATTTGTGGCGAGACAAGTGGTATAACCAAGTTGTAGAGCAACATAACAAGTTATTATCTTGGCATTTTATTATTATTACTCGTCCACCCATATATCTAGGTATGTGTCCTGGTGTACATCTCAACACACATACATCCATATATAAGTAAGTCGAGGTTGTTATTGGAAGCTGATGAAGAACTGATAGCTCATACTTATAGTAGTTTCCGACCGCCCGGGACACAGCCATTGGGGGCCTTAAATCTCCCTAACACGCATCTTCTGGGGGCCTGAAATCCCCCTAACACGAATCGTCAGTTTTGGTATTCCACTACTATAAGCAAGGCATCATATCGGCATCCATCACTTCCTCCCATTCCCCGTGTAGATTGTCCTTTTTATGGCTTATGAAACATAATTATCAGATTACGGGAATGAGTAGGAACATAACTGGTCATAACAGGAGTACATAACAGGCATAACAGGAGTCATAACAGGCATAACAGGAGTTCATAACAAGAGATCGTACTACATTCCCGTAATATGATAATCATGAGTAGAGAGTTATTCATAACAGGTATCAAGTTTTATCATGCCAATGACAAGTGTTCATGTAGGTGACAGGTGATAAGTCATGTCATAACAAGGGGAAGGTGATAAGAGATAATATAACAGGAGCAGGTGTCGAGTAGTAGCATGTCGGGTGTCAGGTGATAACATATCAAGTGTTAAATGATATAGACAGGCATATGTCAAGTGTTCACATATCAGGTAATTACATGGCATGTGATGGAGTAGTAGCTGAGCACAACCAAGCGGAGCTGAGCAAGCTGGAGGCACAGACAGCAAACAGTATTTAACACTGGAGCGTCTGACAAGGTTGCGGGACAACTCAGCTTAAAGTGCGAGTAGAAAATCCGGCAGCATCTCGCCTAGACGAATCTAGTGGTAAAGCACTGAGCGTTGATCATGATAACCAGGCGGAGCTGAGAGACCTGACGGTCTCAACTCACTTCTCTTTCGAGATAGTGAGAGACCGGAGGCTGAGAAACCTGACGGTCTCAAGTCACTTCTCTTTCGAGATAGTGAGAGACCGGAGGCTGAGAAACCTGACGGTCTCAACTCACTTCTCTTTCGAGATAGTGAGAGACCGGAGGCTGAAGGGTCCGGATGCCAAGAACGCTCGGGGTTTAAGCGCACTCTCGGTGGCTACTCGCCATCCCATGAGTGGGTAGAAACCCAGAGTCCAACGACCATGAAGGGTCGGCCGCGCATGGTATAAAGCAGTAAAATACATCACAGGCATGGTATATGTACAAGAATTAAACTACCCTAATACAAGCATTCGTCATAGAGCAATACATGTCCAGTCATTGGCACTCGGCCATACACAAATACAGGGACCCAGCCCAATACAAAATACATTTAAACATGGAATAAAATACATGTCGACCCGACAAAGCGGGGAAACCCAAATGGAGGCGAGGACACTCGCCTAAATCTCCGGAATAGCCAAAAACTCTGAAATCCCCAGAACTCGAGTACACGCCAAAATATAATTAAATATATATATATATATATATATAAATATTTAGAGAGAGAAGGTGAAGAGGAGAGAGAAAGAGTTAGAGAGAGAAAGAGAGAGAAAGAGGAAACTAGAGAGAGAAAGAGAGGAGAGAGAAACGGAGAGGGAGAGAGAGAAGGGGCAGGTCGAGAGCGAGAGAGAGAGAGGACAGGGGGCAGCAGCCCCCTTTCTCACGCACAGCGGGCTGGAAGCCCCCTGGCCGGGCATGGCCGCCGGTCGCGGCGGAGCGCCGGCGGGGCGCCAGAGCTGGGGTGGCCGGTGGCCACCCCAGGGGAGAGACAGGGAGTAGGCAGCAACCCCCTCCCTCCAACAGGGTCACGGCCAGGGCCTGTTGCCCTGGCCGGGCCAAGCTCTGGCCGCGGCAGCGCAAGCAGAGGGCGGAGGGGGAGGCCACGCGGCCCTCAGTGGCCGGCGCAGGCCAGGGGTGGCCGCCGGCCACCCCAAGGAGAAGAAGGAGAGGGAAAGAAAGGAAAGAAAAGAAAGAAAAGAAAGAAGAAGAAAAGGAAAAAAAGGAAAGAAAAAGAAAGGAAGAAGAAAAAGAAAAGAGGAGAAGAAGGAGAGTTCGCCGGAGTTGGAGGGGCTCGCCGGCGTGGTGGTGGTCGTGGCCGGATCTTGCGGGAGGAAGAGAGAGAGAGAGAGGTGGGAGAAATTGAAGGGTGGAGAAGAAAGAGGAGGAGATGGAGAGAGAGAATTTAGAGAGAGATTGGAGGTTGAAGGGAGAGAGGGAGAGAATTTTGGGGAAGAAGAAGTGGGGTGCGGTGGTCGTTGGCGCCAGGGGAAGGAGAAGAAAGAAAAGAAAATGAAAGGAAAAAGAAAGAAGAGAAAAAGATAAAGAGAAGAAAAAGAAAAAGAAAAAGAAAAAGAAAAAGAAAAGGGAGAATGGATTGATGGATGGATGGGAGAGGGATTAAATAAGGGGGGGTGAGGTGGTGTCACCCACGTGGAGGGGAGGGCTGGAGTCGGAGGAAGAAAAGAAAAGGAAAGAAAGAAAGAAGAGAAAAGATTGAAAAATAATAATATTATAATATGGTCGAGAAATATCGACTGTTCCGGATAAATCCCCAAAAATACCCAGAGGTAGAAAACGTCATCCTGAGGGATAATATGAAATCGGTTTCCAGAAATAAAATCCCATTTTCAAATTAAAAATCCGGAAGTCAACCGCCGATACCGGTCTACACCGGGTCGGCCGGATTTTGATAAATTATGAAAAATCCTCAGAAAAAGTATTTAGATAGGAAATGTGATTTTAAGAAATAATTTAAAAAGACATTTCTAGTAATTCCAATCTGTTTGTAAATTAAAAATTTAGGAATCGGTCAGCGGCACTGGTCGACACCGGTTTTGAAGATTTTCAATTTAATCCATGAAAATTCCAGAAAATCATAGAAAATCTAAAATATTAGAAAATGATGTTTGAAATTGAAATCGGTCAAATCTGAATACCAGAAAGACCAAATCGAGTAATACACTAAGATCGGGTCCCCGGTTCAGAGAAGGGCAGACTCTGAGTCCGTGAATCCGGATCCAAGACAAAACGATCATATAATTAATTCATAATACAAAACAAATACAGGAAGTAAATCGAAAAATATGATCGAAAAATCTGAATACGCAACTAAGTACGTATTCTGGGAGCGGGGTGTTACAGTAATGATCGACAATGTAGCAAGAAATGAATTTGAAACAATAATGAAATGCACACAAGATATATCATAAGGTATGAAAGAATAGCAATATCACAAGCAAGAAAGTAAGAGCAATAGAGAGCAAAGAGAAAATCAATTGCAAACACAAAGTATTTGTTTCGAGGTTCGAGCCACCGCTCTACTCCCCGCCTTCACCGCCGTGAAGGGTTTCCACTATCCACCGAGGACTTTACAAGGTCTACCGAAGACCGGAGTACCGAACTCCACCACTTACAAACCTCTACCGAAGAGGTATTTGAACAAGAACAAGAAGAAGGAACGAGTAGCCAAGTGATCACCAAAAGGATCACAAACTTCTTACAAACTTTCTCTATACAACTTCCTTATAGAATGAGGATGGGATTTTTGGCTCTAGAAGTGTAGTGAGAAAAACAAACTCAGTTGTAAATGAAACTTGCTTGAGAACACAACTGAAAAACAATAGCCAAGAATACAAGAGAGAATTGAGAGCTTTGAAACTTTTTCTTTTTTTGAAAACTTGTAAACTAGGGATTTTTCTTAGTAATTTTGCAAGAGACCTATCTCCTCTATTTATAGGGAGAGGAAGGGATTAAAACACATTTAAATTAAGTCCATTTGATCAGAAAATAATCCCCAATACCCAGAAAAGTCTGCCACAAAACAGGGTGAAAATCAGAATTCAGATTTTCACCAAAGAGGAAAGAGCCGTTGGCAGCTGGCAGGCTTGGCGGTCGACCGGCCCGGTCGACCGTCAGCCCTGCTGGCATATAGCCGTTGGGCTCGGGTCGACCGGTCGGAAGACCGTTCACAAAAGCAAAACACAGTTTTGTATAGGCGGTCGACCGGTCAGCCGACCGAAAAAAACAGAGAGCAGACTGTTTTCGGTCGATCGACCGACAGACGTGCACAAGCGTGCACGTCCTGGACACAGGATCCGGTCGACCGCTCGGTCGACCGTTACGGCCTGAAACAGAAAAACTGAAGGAAAAATTTGGAATTTGGAAAATTTTGAAAATAATTTTGTAGGTATATGTAGCTAAGTATCTTGCTGTAAAGATAGATATACATGGTGCAAACAAGATATAAAAATTGTAAGGATTTGAATCATGTATAAAAAACAAATCATGAACTTAAAAACAAATACCAAAACTAAAAACGTATTTTGAGAGATGTGTGCGTGTACTAGAGACAATCTACCACTACCTCAAACTTTAACAAAACTAATTCTAACATAGGATTTAGAAGACTTCAAAGTCTTCAAGTGGGCTTCATATGTGATCTTGAGAATCTTGGTGTTGAACCCAATTTGAACCGACTTGAGTCAAAACAACCTTCTTTTAGGGAAGAAAACTCCATGAATCTTTAGAACCCTGAAACACACTTAAACATAAAACATGATTAGTACAAATAACTATATATATTTTGTAATCATCAAAACTCAATAAAAGAGGTGATTGTAACTGTTTAAGACGGGAAAGGGGTCGTATTATGGAGTATAAATGAGCACAAATATATGTATTCAATAAGGAGATAAGGTTTAGAAACAACATCAAGTGCTTAGATCACTCCACAAATGTATGAAAGATGATTAATATACCCTTTCTTATCTCCGTTATAGCATGGGCTATACGGGGTCGATTCTCAGGGAGAGCTTGCGATGGAAGCGTTACGGTTTGTAGTGAAGATAGAAAACGAAGATTCTTCTTTGCTTTAAAAGAATAAAGAATCAAATGAAAAAGAAATAAAAGAATGGGTGGAAATGTTCATGATGGAAAGTGTAAAGAAATCAAAATTAAGATTGGCTTTGGAATTACAACTAAAAGAAAGTAAACTTTGAAAAGATTTAAGATTGAAGAAAACCATGACTAGCTAACCTTACTACCTTGCTAAAGACTTACTAAACTCCGTGATAGTGAATGCGTGCCTCATGTTGATTCATCGGCATAGATTTGTCTTGCGTGTTGGTCTAATTACTTTCCCACTTGGATGATGGGGGATCATTCTTGGACTTGTCTTGTAGCCTCATAGATGTCATTGGCCTACAAGATAGACTTTCAATAATGGAATCAAAAGAGCTACACTCAAGGGATGCTAAGGAAGAAGATACAACATTCATTAAATGAAGTAAAGAAGTTGTACAACAAATAGCATATTGGTGATCCATCTCCATGTTCCATCAAGGCACTTGTTCTAGACAAGGCTCTAAATGAGGCACACATGAATCATATGGAGAATTACAACAAGATACTTGCCAAGCATGAAAGTAACCCATCGGAGAAGAGAAGATCATACACTTTGCAAGATGAAATATAGCAATCACCCATGAGTTAGTAGTTAGCAAGGTTAGTGGTTAGCTAGTACATGTAGAAAAGTTAGCTACAAGCCATTACAAAAGAAAAGCAAAGCATGAATAAAATTGCAAGAAAATAAAGAAAGCAAGTAAAGAAAACAAGTACACTAGAAAATGCAAGAGTAGAGAGAAGAGAATGGATCAATCCTTGCTTCACAAGTTGTCACTCCTTGATGTACACAAGCTTTCTCTCTCTTACAAACTCTCTCTTACAGAATTTCTAGGGAGGAAGAAGATCTAGAGAGCTACAAAAATCCTAGAGAAAAACAAAAATACAAAGCTTAATCCCTAATCTCTCTCTCTTCTCTGCTCTCTCTTTTCTCGCAGGTCCAAGTGCAGTATTTATAGGCCTCAGGAGAAGGATCCAGAACCCAGTTTGTTGGCGCAAAATCTGGGACTCAACTGCCTTATCCTTGCCGCAAAATGGCGGGAAAATCCCGGATTTTGCGGCTCAACTAACTCTGTTGGGTAACAACTTTCTGGTACAGGTTGGTTACGAGGTTATTATCCACGTGGCCTTCTAGAATCTTGAGTTGTTACGTAGAATTCTCTGGATCCTGGGTTGAAACTTGGGCTTTATCTTGGGCTTGGAATTAATCTCTTTAATTATTGCTAATTAAAGTGATTATTGGGCTTTCTCTCATTTCAGTTGTGAACCTGTAAAAATATAGAGAAGATGAGTAAAAATCATATATTTATTTGCAATATGCATGGAGATTATGTGGTAAAATATGCAGAATTGTGTCACAATCACACCCCCACACTTATTCTTTTGCTCGTCCCGAGCAAAACAAAGAAAAGAAAAAACTATACTACCAATTTTATTACACCACTTTCGCAGGTGACGCGATTGCACTGAGCGTGTGCAACAAGCCGTTAAACCTCTAGGTTACCCTAGAGGAGGAGTGTTGTCTCCTGAGGGTTTTCAGCGGATTACACCCACAAAATCCATAAAGAAAGAAGACAAATGTTAGTGTTTTGAAAACGCATTTTGAAAGAGAGACATGTTTTCGAACTATTTTTGCAAAAATATAAGTGATCCAAGGTCATAAGTCCACCTATAATCATTCTTTCTTAAACTTAGTCTCTATGCAAGATCTTGTCTTTAATTAAGGTAAGAATTCAAAATTGGATTGAATATTTTATCTTTCATAAAACCTAGATAGTATGCACACCGTGTTAGTGAAGATTTCTGGGATTTCAACTCCAACCATCAAGCCATTTATTTATATATATTTTTTTTCTGCTTTTTCTTCCCTTAGTTTAGGCTTTCTAGTTTACCCTTGTAACGAGCCTTTAACCGATGACTCCCAAACCAGACGGTCTTAGGGCACCAGATTAGAAAACATCCCTCGGGTTTAAGGTCCGAGTAAAAAAGGCCACAAAACTAAAAGGGATTATTTATTTCCTTTACCACCGTTAGGCGTGAATAATCATGCTTCTTGAGGCACATTTATCCAGCTTAAAAGGTGATGTTTTATTTATATGTATACTTTTTTTTCTTTTTTTTTATATATATGGCATTTTAGGTCTTTGTTTCCACCCCAAGAAATGTGTAAGTGTAAAGTGCATATTATCTAAGGCAAAAAATTCAAGATAAAAATATCTCTCCAATTTTACTTACTTAGCCTATAATTTCAAACAAGATCTATTATTTCAACTAGGTTTAAGATGTCATAATTAAGGCTTTCTTAATTTCTAAGATACATCTTAATTTTCTTAAAAATAGATCAAAACATTTGTCTCTTATTTCAAAAAGTTTTTTTTTTATATTTTTTTTATTTCTAAAAGAAGTATAAAAGAAAGAAAATCTAATTCTAAAAGAAGTGTAAAAGAAAGAAAATCTAAAAACTCTATGTTAGTAAACCCTCCCCCACACTTATTTCATGCATTATCCTCAATGCATCGTGATATATGTATGCATGAAACAAAAATGAAGAGGGAAGGAAAAAATTACCTTAAGGTGGTGGTTCCGGTAGTGGTCTGATTGGTCCACGAAACATGGCACAATCAACTTTGCTTTGGGTTTTGAGGAACCCACCAGAAATATCATGAATATGACCCACAAGAATGATGTATGCATGTATGATTTTTATTAGGAATTTGACCCCATCCAATTTCCAAATTTTCAAAATAATTTCAGAGTCAAGTTTATCAAGATCCTTGTCCCAGAATGGAGTATGAAATGATAGAATGGTTGACTTGGACTCAGGAAGGAATACTGACTCAGGATTGTGACTTAAGTCAAGTGATGGTTCAGGAGTCGGAATGAGTTCAGGAATTTGGTCCAAGTCAAGAAATGAAGCTCAAGTCCACAATCATTTTCCAATGGGATGTGACTTAATATGGGTGATATCTCTTTACTTCCAAGATTAAGGAATTCAAGCTCATCGCCATACAATTCTTCAAAACTAAGGTCAGCATCTTCTGTCAGAATTGTACAATCAGTTTCAGAAGTAAAGAGATTGCGAAAATCAAGGTCACATTTCTCATTGAGTTCAATTCCACAAAATGGAGAACTTGCCAATTTGTCAATAGGATCATCAAAAGTGTATAATTGGTCAAGTTCAATGTGATCCTCAAAGATGGGTGATTCAACTTCATTATGAATTGGGACAGGATCCAATGTCGACTCCGGAAAAAGATTGAAGTCAGGTAAAGTTACCGGAGTCATTATTGAATCAGGAAAAAGAAGTGAATCACTAAGTTGAGGTTCAAGATCACATTCCTCATGTAGTTCAATTCCACAAAAATGTGAACTTGCCAATTTATCAATGGGACTTTCAAAAGTATGGAGTTGGTCAAGTTCAGTATGATCATCATAAATGATTGGTGATTCAATTTCTAAATGGACTGGCACTGGATCCAATACTGACTCGGGAAATGAAGTGAAATCATGTGAAGACACTGGAGTCATAATTGAATCAGGAAGTAGAATTGAATCATCAAGTGGAAGTTCAGGATCATATTCACACTCAAGTTCAATTTCAGGAAATGGGAAACTTGCCAAAATGTCAATGGGAACTGAAGTTTGGACAAGTTCAGGTGGTTGTGCTGAAATAGAATCTGGATTTCCAAAATTACATGACTCATCTTCTTTAACAGGGTGGCTAGTGACACTAGATCTGGCCAAACGGTGAGAACGTAAAGATTCGACCATCATATCTATGTCACGATTTCTAGCATTTTGAGCATGAGTCATGTCTTCAAGCATCTTTCCATAATTGATGACTTCATTGTTTTGATGGAAAGATGAAGTGTCATCTTGGAAGTGATAATGAAATTGTGAGTCCATCAGATTTTGGGATTTGTGTTTGGACTCACGCATACTCATTTCCAAAATTGATGGTGTTACATTCTGGACTGGTGGAACTGAGTATGTATCTTGAAAATGTTGTGGACTGGGTGGATATGGTGGACAAGGAATTTGAAAATTTGACTCGGGGTACGTGAATCCCCAATGACTCGATGAAGAGTTGAAATCATTATGGAAATTATAGTTATTAGATGGGGGGTATGGGTCATATTGATTCGGATAAGGCCAACCCGGTGTATGTGGTTGGTGCATATTGTAAAACACCGGGTTGGAATTATCCGAATAGAATGGAGTCTGTGTGAAATATGAATTATTATTAGGATAGAAAGAATTGTTGAATGCCATATCACACAAAAAATCACAATCAAAAAGAAACAAACAAATAAACCAAAAAAAATTCTAACCTAAGTTAGGGTAGACCTATGACCTAGACGACTCCTAACTGATTACACTGTCCACGAGAGGTTTAGTGTAGACGTTGACCACAAGCTAATCAGCCAGGAGAGGTCAAGGTTGTTGGGAGGTTTTCCGTCAGAGACGTTCCTTAATTAAGTAACCACCAACCTTCGGGCTTTCGGCCCTCAATCCCTTTCCTAGACACTGATTTTGCAAAAGTCAACTTCCAACACTTTTCCCCCCTAGGATAATCTCCTAATGAGTCCGAGATGTCCCTAGGGCCAACGTCTACTTTTTATTAAATTAGGCTTGGGTTAGTGGGTGCTCGGATTGTGGTTTTCGGGCTAAGAAAAGGGTAATGAACTCCCCACCTTATCTTATTTATCGGTTATGCCCTTAAAATTGAATTGTGCAAGTGTACAAGATAGATAACAAGGATTCACTCAAAACATGAAAATCAAGCAAGAGATGATTCCTAGTCTACGTGCAATGCTTACGTACCTTGCATCCAGCACTCTTCAACAGTAAAAGTAAATGAATTGAAAAGACACGTGCCTAGAAATGCAAATGTCTAATCAATTTTAACCATTACAACCAATTTTTACTGTTGACTTTATTAAGCAGGTATAGGGTGAATAATACAGGAAATTAAGTAATGCAGCAGAAGTATTTTGCAGAATCAGAGACCCTGCAGAAAAATGATCAGTAGTGCACTCCTTATTGCCGCAAATTTGCGGCAAAAGCCAGGATTTTGCGGCAATTTGGAGGGATCCTGGTCTCTACTTTCGAAAGCAAAGGCCCAGGTCCACTTATATGTCACTGCAATGCAAAGGTTCCTGTTTCTTCAACCTGTAACCTGCAACAGAGAAGAAGATTCGTTTAGTTCTTCACTTTAAACCTAAAACGTTGCTCTCCCCGGCAACGGCGCCAAAAATTTTGTTTTAAGACGGGAAAGGGGTCGTATTATGGAGTATAAATGAGCACAAATATATGTATTCAATTAAGGAGATAAGGTTTAGAAACAACCTCAAGTGCTTAGATCACTCCACAAATGTATGAAAGATGATTAATATACCCTTTCTTATCTCCGTTATAGCATGGGCTATACCGGGTCGATTCTCAGGGAGAGCTTGCGATGGAAGCGTTACGGTTTGTAGTGAAGATAGAAAACGAAGATTCTTCTTTGCTTTAAAAGAATAAAGAATCAAATGAAAAAGAAATAAAAGAATGGGTGGAAATGTTCATGATGGAAAGTGTAAAGAAATCAAAATTAAGATTGGCTTTGGAATTACAACTAAAAGAAAGTAAAACTTTGAAAAGATTTAAGATTGAAGAAAACCATGACTAGCTAACCTTACTACCTTGCTAAAGACTTACTAAACTCCGTGATAGTGAATGCGTGCCTCATGTTGATTCATCGGCATAGATTTGTCTTGCGTGTTGGTCTAATTACTTTCCCACTTGGATGATGGGGGATCATTCTTGGACTTGTCTTATAGCCTCATAGATGTCATTGGCCTACAAGATAGACTTTCAATAATGGAATCAAAAGAGCTACACTCAAGGGATGCTAAGGAAGAAGATACAACATTCATTAAATGAAGTAAAGAAGTTGTACAACAAATAGCATATTAGTGATCCATCTCCATGTTCCATCAAGGCACTTGTTCTAGACAAGGCTCTAAATGAGGCACACATGAATCATATGGAGAATTACAACAAGATACTTGCCAAGCATGAAAGTAACCCATCGGAGAAGAGAAGATCATACACTTTGCAAGATGAAATATAGCAATCGCCCATGAGTTAGTAGTTAGCAAGGTTAGTGGTTAGCTAGTACATGTAGAAAAGTTAGCTACAAGCCATTACAAAAGAAAAGCAAAGCATGAATAAAATTGCAAGAAAATAAAGAAAGCAAGTAAAGAAAACAAGTACACTAGAAAATGCAAGAGTAGAGAGAAGAGAATGGATCAATCCTTGCTTCACAAGTTGTCACTCCTTGATGTACACAAGCTTTCTCTCTCTTACAAACTCTCTCTTACAGAATTTCTAGGGAGGAAGAAGATCTAGAGAGCTACAAAAATCCTAGAGAAAAACAAAAATACAAAGCTTAATCCCTAATCTCTCTCTCTTCTCTGCTCTCTCTTTTCTCGCAGGTCCAAGTGCAGTATTATAGGCCTCAGGAGAAGGATCCAGAACCCAGTTTGTTGGCGCAAAATCTGGGACTCAACTGCCTTATCCTTGCCGCAAAATGGCGGGAAAATCCCGGATTTTGCGGCTCAACTAACTCTGTTGGGTAACAACTTTCTGGTACAGGTTGGTTACGAGGTTATTATCCACGTGGCCTTCTAGAATCTTGAGTTGTTACGTAGAATTCTCTGGATCCTGGGTTGAAACTTGGGCTTTATCTTGGGCTTGGAATTAATCTCTTTAATTATTGCTAATTAAAGTGATTATTGGGCTTTCTCTCATTTCAGTTGTGAACCTGTAAAAATATAGAGAAGATGAGTAAAAATCATATATTTATTTGCAATATGCATGGAGATTATGTGGTAAAATATGCAGAATTGTGTCACAATCACACCCCCACACTTATTCTTTTGCTCGTCCCGAGCAAAACAAAGAAAAGAAAAAACTATACTACCAATTTATTACACCTTTTCGCAGGTGACGCGATTGCACTGAGCGTGTGCAACAAGCCGTTAAACCTCTAGGTTACCCTAGAGGAGGAGTGTTGTCTCCTGAGGGTTTTCAGTGGATTACACCCACAAAATCCATAAAGAAAGAAGACAAATGTTAGTGTTTTGAAAACGCATTTTGAAAGAGAGACATGTTTTCGAACTATTTTGCAAAAATATAAGTGATCCAAGGTCATAAGTCCACCTATAATCATTCTTTCTTAAACTTAGTCTCTATGCAAGATCTTGTCTTTAATTAAGGTAAGAATTCAAAATTGGATTGAATATTTTATCTTTCATAAAACCTAGATAGTATGCACACCGTGTTAGTGAAGATTTCTGGGATTTCAACTCCAACCATCAAGCCATTTATTTATATATATTTTTTTTTCTGCTTTTTCTTCCCTTAGTTTAGGCTTTCTAGTTTACCCTTGTAACGAGCCTTTAACCGATGACTCCCAAACCAGACGGTCTTAGGGCACCAGATGAGAAAACATCCCTCGGGTTTAAGGTCCGAGTAAAAAAGGCCACAAAACTAAAGGGGATTATTTATTTCCTTTACCACCGTTAGGCGTGAATAATCATGCTTCTTGAGGCACATTTATCCAGCTTAATAGGTGATGTTTTATTTATATGTATATATTTTTTCTTTTTTTTTATATATATGGCATTTTAGGTCTTTGTTTCCATCCCAAGAAATGTGTAAGTGTAAAGTGCATATATCTAAGGCAAAAAATTCAAGATAAAAATATCTCCCCAATTTTACTTACTTAGCCTATAATTTCAAACAAGATCTATTATTTCAACTAGGTTTAAGATGTCATAATTAAGGCTTTCTTAATTTCTAAGATACATCTTAATTTTCTTAAAAATAGATCAAAACATTTGTCTCTTATTTCAAAAAGTTTTTTTTTTATTATATTTTTTTTATTTCTAAAAGAAGTATAAAAGAAAGAAAATCTAATTCTAAAAGAAGTGTAAAAGAAAGAAAATCTAAAAACTCTATGTTAGTAAACCCTCCCCCACACTTATTTCATGCATTGTCCTCAATGCATCGTGATATATGTATGCATGAAACAAAAATGAAGAGGGAAGGAAAAAATTACCTTAAGGTGGTGGTTCCGGTAGTGGTCTGATTGGTCCACGAAACATGGCACAATCAACTTTGCTTTGGGTTTGAGGAACCCACCAGAAATATCATGAATATGACCCACAAGAATGATGTATGCATGTATGATTTTTATTAGGAATTTGACCCCATCCAATTTTCAAATTTTCAAAATAATTTCAGAGTCAAGTTTATCAAGATCCTTGTCCCAGAATGGAGTATGAAATGATAGAATGGTTGACTTGGACTCAGGAAGGAATACTGACTCAGGATTGTGACTTAAGTCAAGTGATGGTTCAGGAGTCGGAATGAGTTCAGGAATTTGGTCCAAGTCAAGAAAATGAAGCTCAAGTCCACAATCATTTTCCAATGGGATGTGACTTAATATGGGTGATATCTCTTTACTTCCAAGATTAAGGAATTCAAGCTCATCGCCATACAATTCTTCAAAACTAAGGTCAGCATCTTCTGTCAGAATTGTACAATCAGTTTTAGAAGTAAAGAGATTGAGAAAATCAAGGTCACATTTCTCATTGAGTTCAATTCCACAAAATGGAGAACTTGCCAATTTGTCAATAGGATCATCAAAAGTGTATAATTGGTCAAGTTCAATGTGATCCTCAAAGATGGGTGATTCAACTTCATTATGAATTGGGACAGGATCCAATGTCGACTCCGGAAAAAGATTGAAGTCAGGTAAAGTTACCGGAGTCATTATTGAATCAGGAAAAAGAAGTGAATCACTAGTTGAGGTTCAAGATCACATTCCTCATGTAGTTCAATTCCACAAAAATGTGAACTTGCCAATTTATCAATGGGACTTTCAAAAGTATGGAGTTGGTCAAGTTCAGTATGATCATCATAAATGATTGGTGATTCAATTTCTAAATGGACTGGCACTGGATCCAATACTGACTCGGGAAATGAAGTGAAATCATGTGAAGACACTGGAGTCATAATTGAATCAGGAAGTAGAATTGAATCATCAAGTGGAAGTTCAGGATCATATTCACACTCAAGTTCAATTTCAGGAAATGGGAAACTTGCCAAAATGTCAATGGGAACTGAAGTTTGGACAAGTTCAGGTGGTTGTGCTGAAATAGAATCTGGATTTCCAAAATTACATGACTCATCTTCTTTAACAGGGTGGCTAGTGACACTAGATCTGGCCAAACGATGAGAACGTAAAGATTCGACCATCATATCTATGTCACGATTTCTAGCATTTGAGCATGAGTCATGTCTTCAAGCATCTTTCCATAATTGATGACTTCATTGTTTTGATGGAAAGATGAAGTGTCATCTTGGAAGTGATAATGAAATTGTGAGTCCATCAGATTTTGGGATTTGTGTTTGGACTCACGCATACTCATTTCCAAAATTGATGGTGTTACATTCTGGACTGGTGGAACTGAGTATGTATCTTGAAAATGTTGTGGACTGGGTGGATATGGTGGACAAGGAATTTGAAATTTGACTCGGGGTACGTGAATCCCCAATGACTCGATGAAGAGTTGAAATCATTATGGAAATTATAGTTATTAGATGGGGGGTATGGGTCATATTGATTCGGATAAGGCCAACCCGGTGTATGTGGTTGGTGCATATTGTAAAACACGGGTTGGAATTATCCGAATAGAATGGAGTCTGTGTGAAATATGAATTATTATTAGGATAGAAAGAATTGTTGAATGCCATATCACACAAAAAGTCACAATCAAAAAGAAACAAACAAATAAACCAAAAAAAAATTCTAACCTAAGTTAGGGTAGACCTATGACCTAGACGACTCCTAACTGATTACACTGTCCACGGGAGGTTTAGTGTAGACGTTGACCACAAGCTAATCAGCCAGGAGAGGTCAAGGTTGTTGGGAGGTTTTCCGTCAGAGACGTTCCTTAATTAAGTAACCACCAACCTTCGGGCTTTCGGCCCTCAATCCCTTTCCTAGACGCTGATTTTGCAAAAGTCAACTTCCAACACTTTCCCCCCAAGATAATCTCCTAAATGAGTCCGAGATGTCCCTAGGGCCAACGTCTACTTTTTATTAAATTAGGCTTGGGTTAGTGGGTGCTCAGATTGTGGTTTTCGGGCTAAGAAAAGGGTAATGAACTCCCCACCTTATCTTATTTATCGGTTATGCCCTTAAAATTGAATTGTGCAAGTGTATAAGATAGATAACAAGGATTCACTCAAAACATGAAAATCAAGCAAGAGATGATTCCTAGTCTACGTGCAATGCTTACGTACCTTGCATCCAGCACTCTTCAACAGAAAAGTAAATGAATTGAAAAGACACGTGCCTAGAAATGCAAATGTCTAATCAACTTTTAACCATTACAACCAATTTTTTACTGTTGACTTTATTAAGCAGGTATAGGGTGAATAATACAGGAAATTAAGTAATGCAGCAGAAGTATTTTGCAGAATCAGAGACCCTGCAGAAAAATGATCAGTAGTGCACTCCTTATTGCCGCAAATTTGCGGCAAAAGCCAGGATTTTGCGGCAATTTGGAGGGATCCTGGTCTCTACTTTCGAAAGCAAAGGCCCAGGTCCACTTATATGTCACTGCAATGCAAAGGTTCCTGTTTCTTCAACCTGTAACCTGCAACAGAGAAGAAGATTCGTTTAGTTCTTCACTTTAAACCTAAAACGTTGCTCTCCCCGGCAACGGCGCCAAAAATTTTGTTTAAGACGGGAAAGGGGTCGTATTATGGAGTATAAATGAGCACAAATATATGTATTCAATTAAGGAGATAAGGTTTAGAAACAACCTCAAGTGCTTAGATCACTCCACAAATGTATGAAAGATGATTAATATACCCTTTCTTATCTCCGTTATAGCATGGGCTATACCGGGTCGATTCTCAGGGAGAGCTTGCGATGGAAGCGTTACGGTTTGTAGTGAAGATAGAAAACGAAGATTCTTCTTTGCTTTAAAAGAATAAAGAATCAAATGAAAAAGAAATAAAAGAATGGGTGGAAATGTTCATGATGGAAAGTGTAAAGAAATCAAAATTAAGATTGGCTTTGGAATTACAACTAAAAGAAAGTAAAACTTTGAAAAGATTTAAGATTGAAGAAAACCATGACTAGCTAACCTTACTACCTTGCTAAAGACTTACTAAACTCCGTGATAGTGAATGCGTGCCTCATGTTGATTCATCGGCATAGATTTGTCTTGCGTGTTGGTCTAATTACTTTCCCACTTGGATGATGGGGGATCATTCTTGGACTTGTCTTGTAGCCTCATAGATGTCATTGGCCTACAAGATAGACTTTCAATAATGGAATCAAAAGAGCTACACTCAAGGGATGCTAAGGAAGAAGATACAACATTCATTAAATAAAGTAAAGAAGTTGTACAACAAATAGCATATTGGTGATCCATCTCCATGTTCCATCAAGGCACTTGTTCTAGACAAGGCTCTAAATGAGGCACACATGAATCATATGGAGAATTACAACAAGATACTTGCCAAGCATGAAAGTAACCCATCGGAGAAGAGAAGATCATACACTTTGCAAGATGAAATATAGCAATCACCCATGAGTTAGTAGTTAGCAAGGTTAGTGGTTAGCTAGTACATGTAGAAAAGTTAGCTACAAGCCATTACAAAAGAAAAGCAAAGCATGAATAAAATGCAAGAAAATAAAGAAAGCAAGTAAAAAAACAAGTACACTAGAAAATGCAAGAGTAGAAAGAAGAGAATGGATCAATCCTTGCTTCACAAGTTGTCACTCCTTGATGTACACAAGCTTTCTCTCTCTTACAAACTCTCTCTTACAGAATTTCTAGGAGGAAGAAGATCTAGAGAGCTACAAAAATCCTAGAGAAAAACAAAAATACAAAGCTTAATCCTAATCTCTCTCTCTTCTCTGCTCTCTCTTTTCTCGCAGGTCCAAGTGCAGTATTTATAGGCCTCAGGAGAAGGATCCAGAACCCAGTTTGTTGGCGCAAAATCTGGGACTCAACTGCCTTATCCTTGCCGCAAAATGGAGGGAAAATCCCGGATTTTGCGGCTCAACTAACTCTGTTGGGTAACAACTTTCTGGTACAGGTTGGTTACGAGGTTGTTATCCACGTGGCCTTCTAGAATCTTGAGTTGTTACGTAGAATTCTCTGGATCCTGGGTTGAAACTTGGGCTTTATCTTGGGCTTGGAATTAATCTCTTTAATTATTGCTAATTAAAGTGATTATGGGCTTTCTCTCATTTCAGTTGTGAACCTGTAAAAATATAGAGAAGATGAGTAAAAATCATATATTTATTTGCAAAATGCATGGGGATTATGTGGTAAAATATGCAGAATTGTGTCACAATCAGTAACCTTGGGCCAACAATCTCCCCCTTTTGATGATGAAAAAACATATAGTTATTTTAAACATGGGAAAGGAGTTTGAAGCTCCCCTCAAATTATGCTATAAAAGAATGATTATGTGTAAAAGTGAATGGCTATATACATAAAGCATAAAAAGTATACAAAACACAATGCACAAAAAACAAAATACAAAGTGCATAAAACTTCAAAACTAACTTCAAACTAACTAAAAACTAACTTATTTCTCCCCCTTTTTGTCATACATCAAAAAGGGTAAAAAATAAGAAAATTTCTAACAAGAATCTATAATGCAAACATTGAACTCACCACAAATAAATGAAAATCTAGCATAGTCTAGAGGTTTTGTAAAAATATCGGCAAGTTGAAAATCGGTAGAAACATAATCAATATCAATATCACCCTTTCTCATAATGATCTCTAAGAAAGTGATATCTAATGTCAATGTGCTTAGTTTACTATGTTGATTTGCATTTTTAATCATATGAATAATACTAGTATTATCACAAAATATTTTAATATGATCAAAATGCAAATCATAGTCAAGGAGAGTATGTTTCATCCAAAGAACTTGTGCACAACAAGCTCCGGCTGCAACATACTCCGCCTCGGCGGTTGAAAGGGCTACCGAATTTTGCTTTTTGGAAGACCAAGAAACAAGACAATTACCAAGAAATTGACATGTCCACTTGTACTCTTCCTATCTACCCTACAACCCGCATAGTCGGCATCCGAAAAACTCTTCATTTCAAATAGTCTGGTTTTCGGATACCACAAACCCATTTCAATTGTGCCCTTAAGGTATCTAATAATGCGTTTACCACTACTAAATGAGACTCCTTAGGACATGATTGAAAACGAGCACAAAGACATACACAAAACATAATATCCGCCCACTAGCTGTAAAATACAATAAAACTACAATCATGCTACGATAAAGCTTAATGTCTACACTTTTACCTTGTTCATCCTTGTCAAGCTTGGTGGTTGTTGCCATGGAGTTTTGCTAGTTCTAGCTCCTCAAGTCCAAATCTCTTGATAAGTTCCTTTGTGTACTTGGCTTGATTGATGAAGATCCCATCCTTTCTTTGCTGATTTGGAGACCAAGGAAATAGTTGAGCTCACCCATCTTAGACATTTCGAATTTTCCTTCATGCATGATTCAAAAGCTTGGCAAAGGGTTCATTAGTAGAACCAAAAATGATATCATCCACATAAATTTGCACAAAAGAATATCATTTTCAACATGTTTTGTAAATAAAGTAGTATCAATTTTTCTTTTCTAAAAAAACCATTTGAAATTAGAAATGAAGAAAGCCTTTCATACCAAGCCCTAGGGGCTTGTTTTAAACCATAAAGAGCTTTGTCAAGTTTGAAATAAAATCTGGATGTGTAGGATCAACAAACCCGGGGGGTTGTTCAACATACACCTCCTCTTCAATAAATCCATTTAAGAAAGCACTTTAACATCCATTTGAAAAAGCTTAAAATCTTATTTGAAGTAAATGCAAGTGTCATCCGTATGGCTTCAAGCAGTGCTACGGGTGCAAAGGTTTCATCAAAATCGATACCTTCGATTTGAGTGTAACCTTGGGCAACTAACCTAGCTTTATTCCTAACAACGTTACCCGACTCATCCAACTTGTTCTTAAAAATCCACTTAGTACCAATTGTTGGTCTATCGTGGGCCTAGGAACAAGGTGCCAAACTTTGTTGCGCTCAAATTGATTGAGTTCCTCTTGCATGGCTAGCAACCAATATTAGTCGGCCTCGGCTTCGAGGACGCTTTTGGGTTCAAAATGAGAAATAAAAGCATAGTGTCCACAAAAATCATGAAGTTGAGAACGAGTAGTTACCCCTTGAGATACTTCACCTATAACAAGGTCCTTGGGATGATGTGGATTGTATCTCCAATCCTTTGGAAGTTGTTGAGTAGGCTCCACTTCAATTCTTTGAATTCATTCCCTTGAGCCTCTTGATCCTTAGTTACACTTCTTCATCATCCTTTGGCATGCCTTCAATAGTAGGTGAGTCCTTCAAAGTGACTTTCTCCATGTCTTCATGCAAAGAATCTATTTCTACAACATTTTAACAAACACATTAGATTCCTCAAATTTTACATGTATAGACTCTTTCAATAATTAAAAAAGACTTATTGAAAACTCTATAAGCTTACTAGTATTTGAGTAACTACAAAGATTGCTTCATAAGACTAGCATCAAATTTTCCAAATTCTCTTTAGTATTTAAAACAAAAACATTGCATCCAAAAACTTTAAAGTATGAAACATTTGGCTTTCTAGAAAAATAAATCTCAAAAGATGTTTTGAAGTATTTTTGTATAAGAAAACACGATTTGATATATAGCATGATGTATTAACGGCCTCGGCCCACAAATAATGTGGAGACCATATTCACTAATCATTGTCTAGCCATCTCTTGTAATGTTCGATTTTCCGTTCAACTACTCTATTTTGTTGTGGAGTCTAGGACAAGATAGTTCATGCTTAATTCCATGTTCTTCACAAAAAGTGATAAAGGGTAGGTTAATGAATTCACCATCTCTATCACTTCTTATTCTTAAAATAGAAGAATCATTTTTCCTTTTCAACTCTTTTCTTAAAGGCTTGAAAATGTGAAAAGGTTTGATTTTTATGCTCTAAAAAGAAAACTCAAGTAAAACGCGAAAAATCATCAACTAAACAAATGCAAAACGATTCCCACTTAGACTTTTGGTTGAGTAGGACCAAACAAATCCATATGGATCAACTCCAAGGGACGTGATGTCAAGATATCCTTGATTGACTTGAAAGAGGACTTGGTTTGTTTCCCAAGTTGGCACGCGTCACAAACGCGGTCCTTTTCAAAGTTCAAGTAAGGAATACCCTTCACCATTTCCTTGTTGTTTAACCTAGATAGATGGTCAAAAGAAATGTGGCCTAATCTTCTATGCCACAACCAAGAGTCATCATCGAGGGCTTTCAAACAAGTAATATAGCGAGACATATTAGACAAGTCAATCATGTACATATTGCTTTCACGAAAACGGAAAAAAAATATACATGTGTTAGATTGTCTATCAAAAACTCTACAAGCTATGTTATCAAAAAAACATCAAAACCTTTATCACAAAGTTGACTAATACTCAAGAGATTATGCTTGAGGCCATCAACTAAAACAAAATTTTCTATTAAAGGGGATGTACCAAGTTAAACATTACCAATTCCGATGATTTTACCCTTGGCATCATCTCCGAAGGTGACGGTGCACCTTCATGGTATCTTGATAGGGTTGCAAAGTTGTTGATATCCCAAGTCATGTCTTGAGCAACCACTATCAAGATACCACAATCCTTTACGTCGTTGCGCCTTGGAAAGTACCTACATCATTTAACAAATTTATTGACTTTGGTACCCAAATTTTCTTGGGTCCTTGAAAGTTACTATTTCGAACCCAAACATTATGACGAGATGCATTTAGTCTATCATAACAAAACTTAACTAAGTGACCTTTACGGCCACAATATGAACATGAAAACACTTTACCATACATGAATGCATGATGTGGTGTGTGAAGTGTGAGCATGTTTATGGGGTTTGGCATGATGTAAAGGTTGTGAGGTATGAACATGAGCATGAGCATGAGTATGAACATGAGATGTTCTTAGGGGCTTGTTTCTTAGGAAATATAGCCTCAAGTCTATCTTATCAAATTCACACTTTTTTAAAACTACTCCTAATGAGTCAGTTTTTCTCTTAAGCATGGAAATCTCATTATCATTAACTTGTGGATACTTACCTTTACAAGAAATCTTATATTTATCAAAATCTTTTGAGTAGAAACTAAAGTAGAAAGTAATTCATCTTTTCTTTAGAAAGAGTAATAACTTGGTGATTAAGAGACTCATTTTCCTTTTTCATTTTAAATACTTTTTCTTAAGAAAAATCATAGTTGTGTGAGAGTTCCTCAAATGCTTCTCCTAATTTATCATGGAAAGCTCATCATCAAAAGAAGTGGAAGGGGTTACCTTGCTTGTGCTTTCATTAGCCATGAAGCACATGTTGGCGGTGTCAACTTCCTCCTCGGATTCACTTTCGGAATCCCATGTAGCCTTCAATGCTTTCTTCTTGTAAGGCTTCTTGGAGGTGGAGGGCTTGACTTTATCCGGGCACTCAGCAACAATGTGACCCGGTCATTGGCAATTGAAGCAAATAATTTTCTTCTCTCTTTACCACCTTGCAATCTCCTTCTACCTTGGAAACTTGCCTTGTTATACATCCTCCGAACGTTCTTAACAAGACGTGAGAGCTCTTCGTCATCTTCTTCTTCATCGTCTTCGTCGGAGTATGAGGATTGACTCTTAAAGGCAATAGCTTTCTTCTTGGAAGGAGCCATTTCCTCCCTTGCTTTTCTCTCCATCTCATGGGTCTTGAGGTTCCCAATGAGACCTATAAGCTCCATCTCCTCCTTGTCATTGAGTTCCTTTAAGGTAGTTGCTTTGACTTCCATGAAGGAGGAAGAGCCCAGATGATCTTCCTTACTCTTTGGTCGTTGTCAATAGCATCACCGAGAGAAGAAAGTCTATTAGTGATCTTTGTAAATCTTGTAACCATATCATCTATGGTTTCATTATCATGCATAGAGAAATTTCATATTGGGGACGAAGAAGGTCTATTTTAGCCCTCTTTACTTGTGAGGTTCCCTCATGAGTAACAAGCAAGTGAGTCCAAATTCATGTGCGGATTACAATGAAATTACTCTAGCAATATCATCATCATTAAGGCTTGGAGTAATGCATATTGTGCCCTAGAGTTAGCATAAAATTCTTTGGTCTCAATTTCGGACCAAGTGGACTCATCACCGGTGGGTGCACTAAATGGTTTGGTCACGCCTTTGCAACCCGACTTCCTAGGATTGCAAGAAAACGGTCATCTTAACCTTCCATATGGGAAAGTTAAGGCCATCAAACTTTAGGGGGTCTTATTCCATCGGCCATTTTTACTAAGAGAAAGAGTATGAAATGAGTGTGGTGATTAGCAAATAAAGGATCTCTCTAAGGTTGTTAAGCCAAGAGCCTAGAGACCTATGCTCTGATACCAATTGAAAACACCTAGAGGGGGGGTGAATAGGTGTAATGCTAATCTAACAATCTTTTAAAACAAGTATGAATGAATGACGCAACGATCACTCAAAACAAGATTAAGAGCCGAATACCCGGTGAAGGGCTCTGAACTCCTTCCTCGTGATTCCTCTGATATGAGTTTGAGGTGCGTATTGCAATCTTGTTGTATGAGTAATGATCGACAATGTAGCAAGAAATGAATTTGAAGCAATAATGAATGCACAGAAGATATATCACAAGGTATGAAAGAATAGCAATATAAACAAGCAAGAAAGTAAGAGCAAATAGAGCAAAGAGAAAATCAATCGCAAACACAAAGTATTTGTTTCGAGGTTCGAGCCACCGCTCTACTCCCCGCCTTCACCGCCGTGAAGGGTTTCCACTATCCACCGAGGACTTTACAAGGTCTACCGAAGACCGGAGTACGAACTCCACCACTTACAAACCTCTACCGAAGAGGTATCTGAACAAGAACAAGAAGAAGGAACGAGTAGCCAAGTGATCACCAAAAGGATCACAAAACTTCTTACAAACTTCTCTTTACAACTTCCTTATAGAATGAGGATGAATTTTTGGCTCTAGAAGTGTAGTGAGAAAAACAAAACTCAGTTGTAAATGAAACTTGCTTGAGAACACAACTGAAAAACAATAGCCAAGAATACAAGAGAGAATGAGAGCTTGAAACTTTTTCTTTCTTTTGAAAACTTGTAAACTAGGGATTTTCTTAGTATTTTGCAAGAGACCTATCTCCTCTATTTATAGGAGAGGAAGGGATTAAAAC